>VZTG01005027.1:274790-654102 GCA_013397845.1 Melanocharis versteri | reverse complement strand
AAAAAATTCCCCCCCCCCCCCCCGATGAAGATTCGCCAGCACACACTGCTGCAGTTTGTCAGACTAGCAATGCAAGTTAAGTGCATTTCTCCTTGATTCTGCACTCCAGTCCCTGACTTCATGTTTATTGCATGGACAGGTGATGTCTATATCCTGACACTCAAATCTTTGGCAAGGTGGCATATGTTTTGCCACTTATTGAAGGTAAATTTATAAACTCAAGTCAGTTGTATCCATGGAAACATCACTTAAACATGTGAGTCTGCAGGCTCTCTAGTCCACTGATTAGAATCTGGGTGTTTTGTAGACCAAGTCCTTCTAGTCCAAAAAAAAAAAATCATCAGAACAGTCATTGTGTCCAGAACATCTGTGAATATAAAGGACACTACTTGTAGAGTTCCTTAATAGATTCCATCAGGGTTTAAAACACATCCCTACTAAACAACATTGTGTTAATTCACTATTTAATGCCTGGTTTAGAACTCCCAAGTGGTCTGACTTTTCATATCCTTTATTGAGCTCAACTGTAACGAGAGTTGGGCTTGGAATCAGAAGTGTTTGGACAATTTTAGAAAGTATTTAGCCAACAAGTATGGTAGGGCACCTTCTTTGTGACACTGCTTGCGGAGCAATACTAGAATCAGTGTTTGTCTTTATGAACCAACACAGATGTTGCTCTTAGTTTCTATTCTACTAATTAACAAGTCATTACAATTTCATGAGCAGAGGTGTGAGAGAACACCTGACTAGTTGGTCTGAATTTTATTCCCAGTCCAGATACTTATTGGCAACCTTATTCAAGATATTTTGTCTCTGCTACCCAGTTTTGTAGTTAGGCAATGGTTACTGGCTTCCTGTTCAAAAGAAACACTTCAATGGCAACTAGAGTGGGGAATTGTTGGGGTTTTCAGTGAACCAAAAATATGACTTTTTTTTTGTCCCCGAAAAGAGGACATTTACTTCCAAATTTAACTTTCCAATGCAATATTTCAAATAAGCTTTCTGTCCATAAAATATTCTGAAACATTAATTGTTTTACCAAATATTCCCGTCTCTGAATATATTTAGTAAAGTAAATTCAGAAGGAATTTGAATGCTGCCAAAATTAATTCACTTTAAAATGTGAATGAAAATGTATTTATTATGTGTTGTATATTCAGCTATGAGATTGGCCACAGAACTTCAAAAGTGCTGTACTTTCAAGTAAAAATTTCTGGGAAAGAATTTATCTGCAAACTGTTTTCGTGATGCCCTTATGCCTTTTCCTCCTTAAGCAGTAAAAAAAAAATTAATATGTCTGACAAATCTGAATAGAATACAGGGGGTAAAGAAAAGACAATTCTCAGCCAGATGTTAATCCTTCTGCTAAATACCAGATTATGGCACATAGTAGCAGTATGAGAAACTGTCATAGAAAGGTTCAGAAAAATCCTTAATACAAGAACGTATTTGGGCTCAAGGTTAACTCCATCTATACTGAAGACCCTTGATTTTTCTTTCAACTGCCATGAAGCCCTGTGGGGGATCAGCAACTTATTTTAGATTTCAGATTTGCATTTTCATTGCTAAATGTCCTTTTGGCAGGAGCATTTCTAACATTTTTTTTTCTAAGTACAATGTTTAAACAGTCTTGCTTGCTATAAAAAGGAGAATGAATTTAAATTTTAATAAGAAAAACCCACAGTATGCACCAGCATAAAATTAAAGCTCCCCTGTGCTGCCTTTTGTCCTCTGGGTTTTTTCGAGGGACTGGTATCCCTGTAATATTAATTGCCTCCAGTATTTCTTAGGAATGTTATGATTAGGATTTACAGATACAATATTTTTAGTAGACCAACAGTTTGATATAACTCTATAATTTGGTTATGTGTAAAGCTTATGTGAGGAAATGCATTCTGAAACAACTACAGGCAGGTGTTTCTGTATATTCAACTACAAAACCCAACACACCATAAATTATTTTATTACAACATTTGTCTAAATTTGCTACAATTATACTTAACTGAGTAAAAATGCTGTTGGGTGTTGGCGCAGCATTGTTGCCTTGTCTTTAATTATTGCACAAAATCCAAAAATGGCAATTACATTAAAATATGCAGCCAAAATTATAGTATGACTTAATTTTTATCATCAGGAAAAAAAAATTGAGCAATTACTGTTCCCATTAGCAGGAAATACAACCTTTTGAGGCCTAATTCTGAAATGTAATGAACAGGAAAAAAGACTGCTAGAGCTTATTATTACTGTTGTTATTATTGCTATTATTTGTAGATCTGTGTGCACAGCAGTGTTACCTTATGAAACCCAAAGAAAAGATTGCTTAGAAAAGAAGTTATGAGATGTGGCAGAAGAGGAAAGATGAGAAGATATTTCTGCACTTATATAACTCTTTACAAAAGTTAACCAAGAATTAAATATGCAGCACTGGTTAAAAGGGAATATCTAAATCTTGATTTCTAATAGATGCTGCGATAATTCCTGAGGTAATTTTACTAGAGAGTTCAGGCTTTAGTCTGTCTTTTTTTTCTCTGTCACAGAAAAGAATCTCGTCCTTCTTAGAATACATGAATAAGATCAGAATAAACTCAATCACTGTGTTGCTTCTTAGTGGTTTCTAGCCAAATTTTCAGTTCTGCTTATTGAATTTGCATGACTTTTGAAAATCCTACTAAAGAATTACCTGTGCATTTAGGTGTCCAACTACTTCCTGGCTGGCAGGAATCCAAAATTTTGTTATTTTATGCATTTTTTTCCCTTTAACCATAATTTAGATTAAAAAAGACCCCTAATATCATTGAGTCCAACCATAATGATTGCCAATGAAAATTCTGATTGAAAAATGATGAAAACATGGATTTGGCTTATAACTTCCTTCTTTGCATGTGTCCTTGTGGAGACTCTGACTCCCTCAAAAACAGACACATTACCCTTTAGACTCCATTAATGCCGCCTAAAGTGAATGAGGTAGGGGAAGAAAAATCTTATTTATGTCTGTTGTCATTCACACAGTTTTCTTCACTCAGAATGTCCTGGTTGGAAACCTGTGGAGTTAGGTTATCAAAAGAACTGAAGTCTGCATAGGTGTGGGACTGAGTTGTGACTGTATTTATGAGGCCAACTGTGGTAGCTGTAAATCAGTTGGCCTGATGTGTAAGTGAAAGTACAATTTCTATGCTTACTATGGCATTGCAGTTTAGGAAAGATTTGTTTCATCTTTGTTGCTGTCTGACATTGACAGGAATATACTGTTTAAATGCCCTAAAAGTTGGATTTTATGCAATAATCTTCGAGTTCAGGACAGCTAGTCACAATAGTCTTACATTTTTCTGTAGGAAAAAATGTTTTGTATTTATTTAATTTTTAAATTCATCATTGTGTTTGTTCTTCGTGGCTTGTCATTCAAACTCTGAAAACTTCTGATTTTGGTAGTATGTGGCCAAGAAGGAAACTTTGACATCAGAATCAGTTGGCAATATTAGTAGACTTTTATTTAAAATGTACACTAGAAATATCTATTTCTCAAAGTTTTCGGTTACCCTAATTAATTCATAAATCTTATCATAAAGAGGGAGACAGAGAGCTCTGAGCTAAAACGGATCTTACTTCTTGACTAACCTGCTAGCAAAATATGTTATGCCAGACTGCCTATGAAACCAGTGGGATTAATCACTTGTCTAATCCCACCTCTCCTCTTGTTAAAAGGCTATCCAGCACTCTGATACAACTGAGATCAAGTTTCAGCTGCATGAAAGGTTGACATTGTTCCCTTTCTAAAACTCTTTCATGTCAGCTGAATGGGTAAGAAGGAAATAAGCTATAAATTCTTATTAAAAGACTTTGATTGCCTCTTTGTTAGGACTTTATGATTTTCTGAGACCTCAAGGGGAGTAGGTGTCCAGCTGTCCTCAGAAGCTGCAGTGACTAGGACAGGTAGCTCCCGTAGGAAACCCTCGCCTTAATATTTGAAATGACTATGATACCCATGTGATCTACAAAGCCTGTACGCACTTCAAATATCTTCTGCAAGCTTCTAAAGAAGTCATACAGCCTTTAAACATATTGCTGAGGCTTGTTTGAATTTAAGGAAAGTAAATCAATATAACCTCAAGTTGTCTCTATTTGCACAATGATCTAAGAGATTTCTTTTGGCGGAGAGAAAGCAATGACTTGTATTTCAAGAGACAATGGGCACATTTAATAGCACTTGGCATTTGCATACTTTTACCATGTCTGCAGTATGTTGGCAGCTTTTACTGTGCTGGAAAGGTCACTGGACTGGAACGAGTGGGTGATAAGGACAGAAGAGCTGACTGTGAGCATCCCACATGTTTGACAGCAGGGGATTTGGGTGCTCTTGAAAAGGCCGATATTGACTGATGCTTCTAAGATATGACTTTTACATGAAAGAGCACAGAGGTGCCTGGGAAGCTGTCTCCATCCGTAATGAAAGAGTGAGCATAAACGTTATTTTCTACAGGGGTGAAAAAGGTGGTGAAGCCAAACAGAAAAGACTGAATACGTTGTAATACAGGGTGAGAAAGAGAGGGCCTGGTGTAACTATGCTTATTAGAACTATGAAAAAAAATGAAGTTAATGGGCAGTTCATTTTTCAGTTCATCCAATAACTGTACAGAAATCCTGCATATGCCCTGCAGTTGCTTATTGTGGCTGCCTGACAGAGATCTGCCACATTTAAATCATATTTCAATTTGTTGCAGAAATGATATTTGCTTGTGAAACTTCCTGCACTGTACGTGAAATAGGCTCCCCAACAAGGCAGTGCTGCAGATCCATAACTGTTCCTGTTTGTGATCAGTAAGGTAACCACTCAGACTTGCCAGTTCAGCTGGCATTTTTTAGGCATCTAATATTTAGTCTAAAGAGAGTACAGCTTGGGTTCGTATTGTTGGAGTTCTTCTGGTCATTCTGCATCTGGATAAAATGCTTGATCTCATACTCCTTATTTCAGTTCTCATTAACTTCATTTAGTATATGTGTTCTCGTGAGCTCTTCCTCATCATTTACACAGGTAGCATATGTGCACACATTCTGCATTTCTTCTTCAACATGGCAGCATGTCCTTATTTATCTAAGAATTAGTATGAAAGGGAACAAGGAAGACAGCTTTACTTGGCAAACATGTGGGATCCTTTCAGATGAAATATTCACAGTAAAGCATATAGAGATTTGTTTCCATTTGTTTAGACATGAAAAGTCTCACTGGATTTAAAATGCTTGTAAATTATATGAGCTTAACTTAGGAGCTTGCCAGTGCTGTCTGATTTGGGACTAGTTTCTAAACACTATTTATCCCCAGTCAAGAACTGCAGATATGTAAAAATTCTTGTTTAAAAGGAATAATGCATTGATTTCTTTTTTTTATAATTAGCATAAAGGCTTGTGTTTAGTTTGATTTGTGGTTCGAGTCATAGCATGCATTCACTCTGGTTTTACCCAAACATATTTGCTGGTCTCTAATAAAGGTGGTAATTTGTGTGCTCCTGAGAACACTTGCAAAGAAAGTCTATGATTACTGCATTCTGTGGAATGCTCAGATCTATCAAGCCTCTCTTATTTCAAGCAGATTACTCACGGTAGTCTGATACCATGCATAATGGGGTGCTTTGACTAGTAATAGAGGCAAGCAATCGCAGAGAGGAGATAGATCTGCACTGCACTTCCACCTAGGAGTAAGAGAGGTGAGGCCTGAATGAAGGAGGATTCATTTGGCAGAAATGTTTATGTAACGAAGGCACAGGACAAATAATAGCATGGATATTTTTTACTGACGTCTTAGTGTCAAAATAGTAGTGCATAATTGAATTCAAGCTTAATGTGTCTCTCAAATGCTTGCATGTATTACTGGCTGTGTATTCAGTGGGTCTCAGACACTTGCTCATACCTGCCCTTCATGTTAATTTGCAGTGGGAGGATTTGTACTTATAAACTGCCATTTCTGAATATCCAGCTTTGGCCCTGGACAATGTGCAAAATGCATTTCAGATGTGCAGCTTAGCTGTTTCAGACTCTGATTTGCAAATTATAACATAAAAGATGTAGAAGAAAGAAGTAAAGCTCAGTGGTGTGGTGTCATAGATTGCCAGTTCAGGCAGAGCAGGGGAGTTCTTGTCTTGGGTCCGGTAAAAATGGAAATTCAAATTTATAGCATTTTGGTAAAGGGGCCTTTATTCTGCCTTGCCTCCTTGTCCTCAGACAATCCTTCTGTTGAAGCTGACCTCAGCTTTATCCATTTCAGTGGCTATTTTCTAGTTTATAAGATGCCTGTTGCTTTGTGTACCGACAAGAAGGCAAAACAGCTTAATGAAATTTATTCCCTACTACTCTTGAATTGACATTTGCAATATAAACCATTTTTCGCTAAAAAAAGGGACATATTCTTTCAAAAATCTTCAAGATTTTGCAAAGCACTAAGAAGAGCAACTGTGAGAGGAATGCTTACCTTGCAAGGATGGATTGTAATTGGGAGGAACAGAAAATCCTAATCCTCAGGTTTAGGGACCCAAGACATCATTACACCATATTGCATTGATTTCCTTTATAACACGGGTAAATATCTTTCACTGTACCTTTTCCTTCTTCAGCAAAGAACTTTTTATATGGAGGAAACATTTGGGTGTTTTTATTTTAATGGGGAGAACTTAAATGTAGTTAGCCACCCCTAATGCTCTCTTCTTGCTCTTATGTTTTGCAAACATTTCTTTTGTGTAGGTTTGCTAAACTCAGAAGCTGTATTGTGATGGACCTCATTAAAGGTATTTCAATTTCCTTCTTCTTTGAGACCTTTCTTTTCCAGTTTGCCACTTCCATGGCCTTTGTTCACTTTAGCAATACAGTGGAGAGCTTTTTTTTCTGTCAAAAGAATGCCGTAATGTAGAAAAGTAGCTTGAGAGTCAGGCTTCTTTTGTAGTTGATTAAGTACATTAAAAATTTCTCCTAAAAATGAAAAAAAAATTAATTCTATTAAAAGATGTTGACTGGCATTAATTATATTCCTGTCCTTTATAAGCTAGATGAATTTTCCATTATTTCAGGCCTGACTGACATTAGACTAACTAGCCTTATCCTTGCCAAACATTCACAAGTATTAAGATTCTGCTTGTCTTTCGTATTTCCTACTTATTCCACAATTTATTTTCTACAGTGGGAATGTTAGTGCCCAGGACTTACCATGAAGAATTTGCAGCATTCTTGGGTGCAAATTCTCCAGAACTACTTGCTTTAATTAAAAAAAAAAGTTAAACACTGATGTAGTATATAACAGCCCCTTTATCTGCTAGTGAACTAAAAAGTGTTCTCTCTGGGTATGTTTATCACCTGCTTTTTCCCAAGCATAGATTATAAATATTTTCAAATAATTTTACCTTTGCATTATCACTTACAATTTTATCATGTCTGTCAAGTAATATGTGTGTTCTAATGCTATCAAATAATGTATCTTAAACATTTATATAAAAATTTGGAAGCTATGTTTCCATAAATATTCATAACATTATTTTTCTTGCCAGATGTTGATTTTTCCCTTGTGTCCTTAGATTTTTCTCATCAGTTTTCTATATTTCAGAAATTTTAATTTATGCTGATATTTATTTCTCCTGTTTCCCCTTCTGTCGTTTTCCATCCACAGTAATTGCTGCCTTCATTCATCTACTGATTTGTAGCTTTTTAACAGTCTCTAATAAAATTTTTTCATTAAAAAATCCCAATTAACTTTAATATTCCTCCCACTAACTTTCATTAACTTTCTTGATCCTTGATGAACTGTGTTTGTGTCTGTGTGTGAGATTATCCTACTTACCTCAATCAGCATCAATGAGTTATTAACATTGCTTCCAATGCGTCCTTCAACATCAGTCCAGTGATTAAGTCATCAGGAGTTATCTTGTGAACTGAAATTACACTTGAGTTAAGAGATGATAGACTGTTCTACAGGGCTGCATAATATTTTACTGTTTGTTGGCAGAGTGCCTCCTGTGTCTGCTTCCATAATTGAAGTCCTTGCTAATACAATTTCATTTCTTTCCAGATATATAAAGATGGGTTTAAGGACTAGATTGCCCTTTTTCCAGATTTGAATCAATAATCATTCATGTATACTCGAATTTCTATAGAACGTGTTTATGAGTAACTCAAAACAATTCAGGGGAATTTTAATACAGAATACAGATATCATCCTCTCAATTTCCTCCTTCCCCATCTTATTTTGTATCTGTTCTCTTCTTAGCTTAGCCATAAATGCGCAGGATTGAACAGAAAAGTGCTTAGATATTTATGATAGTTGCCTGCTGCTCTTGCCAGCTCATATTGAGATTTTATCCCTGATGTTCTGGCACAGACATTTTTTTATACTCTAGTTCTCGAGAAATTAAAGCAAAAAGGTAGAAACAGGAAGCTGAGTTCACCCACAAATTGCTCGAGGGGATGAACTTGAAATTTGTGTTTTGGCACTCCCCCTTCAAAACAGAAGAGCCACAGGTTTGTATCTGCAAGCGGAACTAAAGAGTAAATGATGCAAACAAAAGTTGATTTCTGCAAGATAAACATTCAGTTTGATATGACACATGGTGTTGAAGAAGAAAATATAATGAATATCCCAGGTCTACGAGGTCTCCTGTATACCTGAATTCCCTTTCCAGAGTCTTTTGATGCTTTACTGCCTCTGAAAACGCCAGTGATTGGAGTCCATTAGTGGCTTCAGAAATGTAACCTCTGCTATCTATTCTGAGCAAGTTAATGGCACAAACTATACATACTACACCTAGGTTTGTGCAGAAAAAAAGGATCTTGTTAAATCCTTATCATATTTTTAGTAAGTGCATTCCAATAAGAGAATTTTTATTATTTAAACAGCAATGAAACCAATAGGGCCCTATAAAACTCTTATTTGTAAAAATTAATAAATTATACCTTTGCTTATCTCAAGAAACTATACATTCCAGCCTTTCTACCTGGATTATCTGATTCTTCTCTTAGTTTTCAATGAAAATAGGGGTTTTTTCTTATTTCTTTTTTCTTTTAATGTATTTGGAAATTTGTTCTGGTTTTTGCCTTTGGTATCTGTGTAACACATCATACATCATTGGGTGGATGAATTAAAGGGCCTTTGCTGTGAGTTTTATTTTTGTTTAATTAGAAAACTTTATGGCAAAACCAGCTTTCACCATACCTCGTTTTAATGAAAAAGGCTGTTTTTCTGTCAGTACTCGCTGGAGATTGAATTTTCATTTGGCAGTTTTCATGACACTTTCTGCATTCATTTTTCAATCACAGTTTGAGCCCCTGGGTTTGACTGTTTTGTTTGGTGAGCCAAACAAAAATGCAAGTGTGGACTGAAAATTAATTTTGGAATAAAAACCTGCTAGTATTATTCAGTTGTGAATAGGCTGAGTCCAAATACTGGTGCTGAGAATAGAAAAAAGCACCCAACACACCGAACAAGCAATTCATGATGGACTCAGAGCATAGAAACACTGAAAATCTTATTAATGCAACTAATTCTTTGGGCTTGGGCACAACAGCAACAAATTTGCCCTGGAAATGTAATGCATATGTGTATCCAAAGAGGATGCTGATAGCTTTTATCTTCTTACTTCAGGATTATCAGTCCAACATGCTTCGGTTACAGGGAGAATTTAATTTTGGTGTAACTTGACTGGAACAATGACTTTTTGCTGTATCCTATATTGAATGCACAAATACTCATGATCTGAAAACTTCAGCTGGGAAGAGATCAATGTCCTGTTCTGTCTAGAAAGAATTAAATAATCTGTCATTGCTCTACAGAGACAACTTCCATTTTATTAAGTTGGTGTTGTCTGCAAGCCTCCATGTCAGACTCTCACAGCCTTTAGGACTGCAAGAGGAAAGGAAGAAACCAAAGCAGCTGTGGAGTCCGCACACTGCAGCACCTACCAGCTCTGGCAGGGCCATTGTGACACCTGTGTGTGGCCCTGGATGCAGGGATATAGTTTAATTCAATCACAGTTTTGTTTATTGGGATATTTAGGGACTGTCTGAGGTATAACTCATCCAGTACGGGTCAGTCTGCCTAACGTAACCACCTCCATGTGAGGGACAATGACCTCCATCTTCAACGTGTAAATGTGTCTCTGACAGAGTTAGTGAAGAAAAAGCCTTCTCTGGCTTCAGGGAGGGAAGGGGGTCATAACTTTCCACAGGAGATCTAGTTCTGGTTTGCATCACCTTTATTCAGGACCAGTGTACCTTCTTGCTCATTTACATTCACAAACACCTACTGATTCCTACCTAAAATATAACCTACCAATGAGGTTTTCAGGCTGCTAAGAAGAGGGTGAAAAGAGCATTGCTGAGAATAGTCTACCTGTGAAGGCTGACTAATCTTCCCAGCCTTGAAACTAGCTTAGTACCCGCAGAGAAGTCCATAAGCCTACCCTATTTTTTGTAAAGCTCCTGGGGTTTGAGGAAGAGGTTAACAATCTTCTCTCTGACTTCACTGGCTTCATTATGCCAATCTGCTCAGGGTTTCTCTTCTGAAAGATGCAGAACCCATTGAATAGGTTCTCCTTAACAGAATTCTGGCATTTTTTCTCATGTTTCAAATCCAGATCACTTTATTTCTGGGATAACACAAGGAGAGCAGATGCAGAAAAGCAGTATCTGTGGAGCCATACACACCTGCTTGCCTTTTCTATGGAAATCAGCATGACTGCCAAAGAGAGACACTGAGATCTGAGCAGGTTTGAATGTGCATTTGAACACCAGAGGAGGCTCAAAACAAGGAAGCAGCATAAAAATAGAACAAGGATGTTATCTCTTTGCTGTAAAGAGGCACCACAAGGCAGAATCATGACAGTGGGTTGTGTTCAAACTGATGCATACCGATGACGGCATAAAAGCCAACAATCATCTCAAAATTAAAACTCATTTCTAGAGGAATGATAAATTTTAAGAAACCCTTGTCTTTTACATGTGCATTTCAGCAGGTAGGCAGAGAAAATGGAAGCGATCAGACAATCTGAACTTATATCCAAATCATGTTTGCAAAATGCCATTTGTGGTGTCACAAAATACATACTCCTCCATCAGGCATTCCTTAGAATGGCAATGAAGGAGTTCGTATGGGAAGCAATATGTTATTTGTGTTCAGACCTGCCCTGTAGCTGCTGTGAGGGGACCTTTGCCTTGCCTGTTGAAAGCTGAGCCACTCAGAGCCATGCAAGCAGGCCAATTGATTGACACTGAAATGATGGCTTTTCTCAATCGTTCTTCAGAGACCCGTCTAGGGTGAGGAATTGTGAAACAGCTTTACAGAGCAGGCACTCAGCAACAATTTCTCCAAATACCCCGTACCAGCTAGTTATTTCTCCTAGTCTGGTTCTAATGTGAAGGGCATGGCTACAGGCCTGGTCTTGGATACAGGAGAGGCAGTTCATCATACTGTCTTTCAGAAGTGTAATTTACTCCTTTGGGGGTCTTTTATGCCTTTTCACGGGCTCAGCTAGAATGTTGTCCTCCAGATGCAAAGTACAGTATTTTGTTATTTGTTTCTCTGTGCATGAGTAACAGTTTTGCTTGATAAAAGGAGAGGGGAGAGATGAAAACAGTGAGTATAATGCGGGGAAATATCTGATAAAGTAGTAGCAATAGAAAGAGAGAGAAGGTGCTAACACTTAGCTAGCTGTTCTGGAAAACAGGCTAAAGAATAGCGCAAGGCCTAAAAAATTTTCACAACCTGGGTAAGCAGAAAAATACATGAGGTATTATATGCCTTCAGAAGATTGTCTTTTGACCTGAAAATACAAACCTGTAATTATGATGAACTTTTAATGTAATAGCTAATCTAAGATCTTAATGCTCCACTGTGGATGTAAAACAGAAAGAATAGATAAAAGTTCTTCTAGAAAAGTATCAGCAGTGAGCTTTAAGGAGGAAAATACCTGAATTCCTGATATTTTAAAAATTTTCTTTCATAAAGTGAAAAGTTGTTGCTCTCCAGAGCTGATGAGGATTTTCCTCCTTTCATCTGTCAGTTGCAAAGAGATATGAAACATTTATTTTCCCAATCTTCCCAGAATTGGTAATAAATTGTCAGAGCCAACCATTCATATCTGGTGGCTTTTTAAATAAAGGATTAGCCCTTCAATATTTCATTTTTCTCCCGAATTGTTCTATAAGCTTGCTGAGAAGGAGGTAATACGTAAAAAGCTGGGAGGGAAAAGCTATTTGTCCAGTGTCAGAGAGATATGGGCAAGAGCTTTAAGACATATTTTATTTTCTCTCCCTCCTGCTATATAGATGTATACAGGTGTGTGGGAGAACTGAGGGAGACAGACTGGCTGTCAGAACTGCCAGCTTTTGTTGAAGTTGTTATTGTGGACTTTTGCAAGCCAGCAGATTTCTGACAGAATTAAAGTGTTGATAGGAAACTATACAGGGGAATATATCTTGCTATCTGTATGGACATGCTCTTAGGAAAAAACCCAAGCACTCAGTAATGCACATGGATGTCCCTTGCAGGCTACTTTGGGGGCAAACAGAAGCCCTGTCTGGATTTATAAGAGCAGTCTTTGCTCTTCTGCAGCTTTCCTCAGCTTGGACACCATGTTGAGTTCAGTCTGAAAGTACTGAAGTGAACGAAATAATGATATAAGCATGGGGAAAAGGGAAGTGTTTAGCTACCTGCTGGGTCAAACCATGACAAAGAACATTTCTGAAAAACAGCTTGTTGCTTTTCAAAGGTCACTGGAAAATTTGTCCTTGGGGAAGATTCACAGTTTCTACTTTCCAGCCTAGTGTCTCCCCAGGCATGAACACGAGAAGTGCATGTCACTTCTCCATGTTTTCGTGTTGAAACAGCTCTTTGGGAGCTGCTCTCCTGTTCTCATTTGAATTTCAACCTTTATGGTCCAAACAGAAAGGAAAGAAGTTTACCTGTGTGTTATTTACTCTATTCTCCTGTGCTATTCTCCAGTGATGAATGAGATGCCATCGGTGTATTATACAGGGCACAAGAAATGCAACGTGACTGAAAACCATTTGCATCTCTGCTAAAGTCTCTATCCCAGTTCTGTGGGTTTGCAGTGATGACAAACCTCTCAGGATGTGGAAAATGCTATTTCCAGAAATTCTCTGCTCTGTGTGCAGGTCACATCAAAGAGAGTTTCTGCTTTTTAGCATCAAGGATGGAATTCCTTCTGTCATCATGAAATGCAATACTGCAGTGAAGCCATAATTTGGAGCTGTAGGGGCTAAGTATAGAGCTGAAGTTAGAAAGAGCAAGGATTATATAAACAATTGGTGCATGAGCTGCTCAGATCTTACTGAGAAAATGCTGGATGATACTTTCTTCCTCCAGATGCTGAGTAGGACTCATTTGCACACCTGCTTAATTCCACAGTAACGAGCATTGCACTGGTGTGTACTCAGCCATGAGTCTTTCGATGGAAATAAAGACTTTTTGTGGCTTAACTGCAGAGGCAACTGAAGTTGAACTTGCAGTAAAAAAGGTATAGTTATGGTCTGGTAAGGACTGCCAAATACCTTCCAGTCCTGTTTGGAAACCACAGCTCCCAGTCCTCTTCACCAAGTCTTTGCATTTTCCTAGCTATTTAGTTGAATTTTAGATACCTGAAGACATCTGAAGAAAATCCCATCAGTGAGTGAGAGAGAAGGTTATCATTGCAGGAGCTCACAGAAGATGGGGGCCTAATATGGTTTCTATGGAGATATTAAGATGTGTTGGGCAAAAAGAGATGCATTTCATTACAACCCATGCAGCAATGAGGTTATATTGCAGCAGGCTCTGCAAAGGCTGCCACTCTGGACTAGTCAAATGAGACCAGAAGTTGATCACGCAGAAAGGGAGAGGAAAAGTGGTGGTGAAATATTTACAATGACATGATGAAACCATCAGCAAATCTAGCCTGTTTTTCTGGAATGAGTAACAAGGTGCTGAAAGCTTCTCAACTGTGTGGTAGGACTTTGGCTCCCAGCAGTGAAATTGCACAATCTCCCTGAAGTGCAGAGTAAGAACATTGAAAAAGAGTTTCTTCAGCCTGAGGGAAGGGGGCTGCATTGAGTGAAATTGCTGAGGTTCTGCTCTTACCCACTGCTCAGAAGACATGCCAGTGACTAAAGGCTGGCCAATCATGAAGTGTATACTAATCACAGAAGCAATTCGTTTGGAAAAGATCTTTGAGATCATCGAGTCCAGCCTATCACCGAACACCACCTTGCCAACCAGACCATGGCACTGAGTGCCTCATCCAGTCTTTTCTTAGACACCTCCCAGGACAGTGATGCCAACACCTCCTTGGGCGGCCCATTCCAGTGCCCAATCACTCTTTCTAGGAAAGAACTTCTTCCTAATATCCAACCTAAATCTCCCCTGGAGCAGCTTAAGACTGTGTCCTCTTGTCCTATTTCTGGTTGCCTGGGAGAAGAGACTGACCCTCACCTGGCTACACCCTCTTTTCAGGGAGCTGTAGAGAGCAATAAGGTCTCCTCTGAGCCTCCTCCTCTCCAGGCTAAACATCCCCAGCTCCCTCAGCCACTCCTCACAGGACTTGTGCTCCAGACCGTTCCTTTAGCTCCATTGCCCTTCTCTGGACACACTCCAGCATCTCAACATCCTTCCTAAACTGGGGGGCCCAGAACTGGACACAGCACTTGAGGTGTGACCTCACTAGTACCGAGTACAGGGTGATGATCACTGCCCTGGTCCTGAGGCCACACTCTTGCTGATACGGCCTGGATGCCATTGGCCTTCTTGGCCACCTGGGCAGACACTGGCTCATGTTCACCCAGTGTCCCAGTTCCTTTTCTGCTGGGGAGCTTTCCAGCCACTCTGTCCCCAGCCTGTGGCACTGCAGGGGTTGTTGTGACCCAAGGGCAGGACCTGGCACTTGGCCTTGTTGACCCTCACACCATTGGCCTCAGCCCATTGATCCAGCCTGTCCAGATCCCTCTGCAGAGCCTTCCTGCCTTCCAGCAGACCGACATGCCACCTCAACTTGGTGCCATCTGTAAATTTGCTAATGGTAGATCCCCTCATCCAGATCATCAATAAAGATATCAAACAGGACTGGGCCCAACACTGATCCCTGGGGGACACCACTAGTGACTGGCCACCAACTGGATGTAACAACATTCACCACCAATGCAAACCAGCAATAGCAAAGAAGCCTTCTCCTTCAGTCTCCCACCACACTCGTGTCTGCAGCAGGATCTGAACATCTGCTTTTCCTTCCTGGAGAAGCAAGCAAAGCATTGATGGATTTCAGACCTCTAACAGCAGCAAATTAGCTTTTATATCCATTCCCCTTTCAAGTCAGTATAATGCACATAGCAGCCAAATGGTCCTGGCTTACTGCTAACGCTTGAGGTGCAAGAAAGGAAAATGAGAATTGGGCAGTAAGGAATGCCTCTGAGTCACAATACCTCCTGATGTACAATTGCAGTTGAAATGGCAACAATTGAGATTGTAGCAATTGAGATAGCCTCTGCAGGAAAAGAGAGGGTTACTCATACCCTCCACTATTCTATAGAATATCTTTCAAGACAGCTGCTACTATAGCAGTGGTTCTAATGTGTACAAATTATTTCAATAAGAAGTTCAACAGTGCGTATTAGAGACCTTCCAATGTCTAATGGAAAAGCCTATAAAGTCTTTCTAATAAAAACTGAACTCTGAAAATAATTGCTCCCTTATTCTTCATCATTAGGGACATGTGCAAGGTCCCAGGAATTTTATTGGTCAGAAGAGGTTTGTTCACAAACACATCACCTAAATTAAGTCATCTTTCTGTGGCATTTGGTTGCTGTAAAGGCGATTGCAAGATGGTGTGCTATGGCACCAGGAGACACAAAACAATAGCAGGTCACATCTTCCTCAAATGCCTCCCTGAGCTCCAGCATTTCTGGCAGCTGAAGTTCAGGCTTTGCCCTCCAGAAAAGACCCTTGGCTATTCCCATAAACACATCTACCTGCTGCAGCACAGGCTATAGAGTGTTGTCTCATTTGGGAGGGGAAGATAAGTATTTCAGTCAAACATTCTACCTCCAGACCAACCAGAGCAGACAAGAAGGTTTTGTGCAAGAATACCAGGGATGTGTATCTCTTGTTTTGCTGCTATGATCTGCCTGGAAATGAACACCAGTGACTTGGTTCCCTATGTACTCTTAGAGAAATAGCAGACAATTTAGAAGATTTAAAAAAATTAAATTTGTAACAGCTTTCATAACAATGTAGAGCTTGTGGAAATGGGAGTACAATAGTTAAGTCTCTGGATTCCATATATATTTTTTAAGTTCAAATATAGCAAAAGTTTACCAGAATTCCTCTGTTCAGTAAGAAAGAAAAGAAATTTCTTAAATAAGTATTTTCAGGTTCTACCACTCAATAAGATTTGTAATGTGCACCTGCCATGTGACGCAAAACTTTGAAAATCAAGTAACAAGTCTGTGATGTGTTTCCCATCAAATAAAAAGGAAGCTAAAAAAATATCTGATTTATCTGAAGTTAAAATTTCATCACACAATCCTGTTTGAAGGAGTTGGAAGTGAAGTATGCTGAGGATAAGGTTTGCTTATCTTTGATATAGGTATATCGTGCCTGTGGCTGGTAGATGTCTTTATGAATACAGTCGTAGTATAAAAAGGGTATTTCATAGAGATCTGGTTATTTGAAGGCTTTAAAAACACCCAAAACTACACAAACAAGAATCACATATGACTGTACTATGAAATATCTTGACAAATACAGACACGTACACAGAAAGAGGAGATGCCTTTTTACTTGCCCCAGTGAGAAACAAAGAATTCTGCAAATCAACTGACTTAAAACAATTCCTCTTCACTATTTTTTTCCCATTTAAAAAGTGGCTCATATGCCATTTGTTTGGTTCAGCTTTCAAGAGGATTTATGTAGTTCTTTACTTTAGACTGAAATGCAAAGATGTGAAAGGATTATGTTATTGATTTGGCTGGGACCTCCCTTTTCCAACCATTTTGTTGATTTTCTCATCAATATGAGTTATCACTGTCCTGTGGAAGGTGTATTGAATTTTAAACTTACCCTATTAGGTGAAACATAGTTACTTCCAATGATTAATAGTTATTAATTCTATAATAAATTTCTAACACTAATGTCGCCTCTACTGCAGGATGAATTTCTCATGCATACATTGGGCTTGCATCAGATAATTTCCTGTAATTTGAGGACTGAAGGAAATATTAATAAGACTTGGGGAGGGTGGAGGGTGGTGAATCCTTTGAACATCTGACTAAGTAAATGGGCATGATAATTTTGTAAAAGCTTAATATTTGGCTCAGTAGATTTTTAAAAATATTCCTGCAAGGGAAGTGTAAGCGTGATGACAAAAGCTCACAGGCCTGTTCATCTATTTCCCATCCATTAAAATATTTCTCATGCATCTGAGCATTGCAGCACCTGTGGCACTTGTTTTCTTTCCTGTGCATTCATAGTCAGCATTTTGCTGACAGCCTGGAAGCAGATGTTTTACTGTATCATGCAAGCCCACAATGCCTTTGTCAGCCCATGCTAATTTCCTGGTACGCTTGTGGATTTGCTGAAGAAAGATGAAGGAATAAAGAGCTCCCCTTGAGCATCTGGTCCTTTTCCAGGCCGTGTCTCTGACAGTTACCAATAGCTGATGTTTATAAAAGCACAGGATATATAACTCTTAAATACTGGGTTTCTTTCAAAATGAATGTCAAAGTCATTCTGATGAAGTTGAGGAGAGTAATATTCATTAATACCCATGTTCTTCAGGAGCCCAAGCAATTAAAGGGGTCATAGAGCTGAGGAGATTTCAAGGGCCAGCGCACAGAGTTTGCAGCAAGCAGCTATTGCACTCACTGATCTCATTCCTCCCGTTCCCCAGGGGTCCAGCCAGGCTCAGCACTGTCTCTGGGGAAGCTATTCTAGCTAACAGACTGCAGCAGCTACCTTTAAATTCCCATGGAGGTACAAGCAAAGCTGTTTTCTCCTTCAGCAGAGGTAAAGGTGAGTTTCTTATCCCTCATTCAGAGCACAGGGCAGTTTTCTGACCCGGGTGGGTATGCTCTGCCCCATCCTCATCTGCTCTGCTGAATTTGGCTCCTTGATTGAGAATATGAAAAAACCCAAAGCAGTGCCATAGCAAAAAAAGACATGAAAACTCCCCCCTTTCCTGCCTTGAGTTTCTCTGGAATGGCACTACTGAGCACTGAATCAAATTTGTGGCTATTGATATGCAGATGTTACAGTCTTTCACTGCATTGGGACAAAGATGACTGCATTTCCATGTTGGTTTTGTACATAAATATGTATATTATCCCAGTGCCCCCGCTTCCGCCAAAATGATGGCAACTGATGTTCAAACAGAACGGGCTGAGTGAGACAAAGCCCACAAATAAATGATGCTCATGAAACAGGCTCTTCCCTTTCCTTGTTTCTGATTTTTCTTTCCCTCTGCTACGCACAAAGCTCAGGCCAAACAGCATCCCTCTGGCTCTACGTGTGGGCGGCCAATCTGGTTTTCTCCCAGGGTGGCAGCTGCTTGGCTTTCACTAAGGGATGTGAGTGCCCTCAGCTGGTGAGAGCCTCGCTCGGAGCCGGACCGTCCCCGTGAGCCCCGCGCACCGGAGCCGAGTGATGCTGCCGAACGAAGGGTCGTCTGCTGCATGCGAGCACAGCCCCTGAAAGAAGATCTTTAAAATTGCTCCTGCTGTCTGAGTTAAAAACGCAAATGTGGTAGATCTGATATTATTAGATTAAACGAAAGACTGTTCTGGCATTTATTCTATTGTTGCAGATTTGAAAGCATTTAATATCGTTATTTTTAACCCTGTCACAAGTTTCTGTGATAATTCACAGAATCAGAGCAAGCTAGGAAATGTTTCTACCTAGATCTGCTTAGTCTATCATACTTGATAAGATATTATTTTGGAAAAAAATATAGTCTCTGGGTGTAGTTTAGGTAAGACAAAAATGGTATTTGAAGAGTGCAGGAAAAACGTTTAAATGTTTATTTTTCATTTTACCTTGCTCAATACTGTTGCTTTATGAGATGTGATTTTACAATGTTAATAATATTTTTTTTTAAAAAAAAGCTACTTCAGTGAAGCATTTTTTATCAGCTCAAAAGAAAATGCCTTCACTCATCTTTTTTTGGAGACTTTTGGAATGGTGGACTTTCCATTTCAAAATAGATTTTGTAAATCTTCAGGCCCTCATTGGAACAAGAATTTTGCCCTCCACACAGGGCTTAGTCATGAATCTGGAACAGGAGCAGAGGTTGAAAGGGCTAGGTGGGGTGGCAGTTCAATTTTTCACATCCAGTGCGTTAATTCTGTCAGAAAATGAATGTATTGTAACACAAGATCCAAATTTCAAATTGCTCCTTTGGAATGTGTTTGCAGCTGGCAGTCATCCTCAATTCAATTCAGTTTATGTATACCTTTTTCCTAAACGGAGGAGACTTCAAATAGGAAAATGTCCCTCATCTGCCCCACCATTATCACCACAAGCCTTTTCTAAGGACCATGTTCCTTGATGTTCCCTTGACAACTTGTCTTTCATCACTCTTTGGGTGTTTCTCACTTAACTCCTTGCATATACCCCTTGGGAAAATTCGATGTAGTCCTTCATCGTGCTTCTGAATGTGTATTTTCTGTGTTACTTGTGACAGCTTGTGATATGTTCGGCACAACAGCATTATTATAACAGCATTCAGATAGTATAGATAATTCCTGTTAATTGTTAACTATTTCATATCTTTGCCAACTGCAGAAGCAGCAGTACCCACCCACCAGCTTTAGCAGGAATTACTCAACTCACTGTATCTCTGTATGGCTCAATATCCTGATAGAGGTTTAAATAATGTTACTCTGAACAACACATCCCAAGTAAAATAGTGTAACAAATACCACTGGTGCATTTCAGCTAAGCAGCAGCATCTGTGTGAAAGGATTTTTACACATTACTATCCCAAAATAACACTACTCAAATAACATCAAACAAGTTTCAGAAAGTTAATCACTGCCCATTTCATAGCCTATAAATGTAACAATTCCTTCTGGGCAGAGAATTTTTTATTTTTTCTGCAGAACTAAGCCATTTCTGTCCAAAGCTATCACCACCCTCAGGCTTTCCATTCCCTCCAAACCACAAAGCATTAGCCCTAATCCTTAATGTGAATGAGATGAAATTCAGATGCAGGACTTCAGGCTTCTTTTCAGCCCTTAAAGAATTCTGTTACTGTCTACTCCAGTGAGGCTATGAGAGCTTTTGCCCTTCTTAACCCAACAGTGACAGAGGTTTGGCAACAACAGCTGTTCCACAAGAGAGTCAAGACTTCACCACTTTTTATACAGAACAGGTGGTGAAGTCTTGACTCTCTTATGGCTCAACTTCATTTGGGGAAAGGGAATTCACATGGGGGTCATTAGCAATTCTTCCCATCCCAGGTCATGTGCTCAAGGTAAAATCGTCTTTCTTCTGAAAAAGAAATCACATTTCTTTTGGCAAGGATCATGAATTTATAATGAGGGCTGCTTATAAAAAGGAATTCATGTTTAAAAGTTTCACTGTGCACTTGGGTGTCTGCTGGAGACACTCAGCTGTCTGACCGACATGCAAGACCCAGCCAGACCTTGCAGAAACTCAGTAGTGCACTGTATCCACTGGAACCAGGGCTTCAACTTGTCAGATGCCTTCTCCTGCTTTGAGAGCAGCTTTTCACTTTTCCTCTGGGTCATTCTGTTCTGCCAGAGCTCATCGGGAAGATCCAGCATGGGAAAAGAGACTCCACGTCCCTTCACAGCTGAAGTGCTAAGTAGGGCTGTGACTCATTTTAGTGGCTCAGTTATGGCTTGTTCTGAAAAAGTTCTGACGTGGTCAGGATTTCCATAGTACGTTCTGTTTCTGGAGAGCTTGTGTTTATTCTGCCAATCCTTTCTGCCATTCCTAATTCCTTTTCTGACCTGAGTAGGGCCACTCAGGAGTTTCATGCAGTTCCCCAAGCCCTCCATCTGTGTGGACTTCAGGGCTGACATGCAGCTGCAAGTCTCAATTTCTTCAGCCTCTTTCACAGACATATTGAATGTCTTTGACTTCCATCCATACACTCATAGCTACAATTTCAGGTCAAGCAAAGAATGTATAAACACTCTCATTGGCCACTTTCACTCCAAACAATGTTATTTTGGTTCTTATCAAAGATCAGTCAGTTCTGTATCACTTCTAATTCAATTATTAAGATTCTGCAGCATTATTGTCTTGACCACCTAGGACAGGAGTGAGAAACTCACCTTTGAGGTTGACTTGCCTGCCAATCAGTAAAATTATGCTACTGGATTGAATCATGTAAACCACATGATTTTTTTTTCCAGAGAAAATACATTATATAAGACAAACCCTTCTCTCTTCCTTGGGCCCCTTCACATTGCAAACGGTGTAGAAAATAAAAAAATATCTTGCCAAATTTTCCGCAATGGTGTTTGCACTGTGATGGTACCAAGAGTTAACAGCATGAGGAATTCACCCCTTCAAAGCCATCTCCCCCGTTGGCAGGAATGAGGATGGAAGGGCAATGGAGGAAAACTCCTTGAGTCATTTATGAGATTGGAGATCACCTAAGTGTGAGCTAAGAAAAATAGCAGCACCAGATTGGTGTAAACTATAGAAAATTAGAGGAATTAATAAGGTCAAGGTAGCTGTAGATATACCTGGTTTCCAGGGGGGAAATTAAAGGGCACATTGTCAGGCATAAGTAGAGCCAAAGAGTAAAAAAGACTTCTGTCTCAGTTAGAAAAAAATCCCACAGCAATCTAAAATGATGGATTTCAATTTGCACAAGTGACTGTCACATTTAAAAGGTTAATGGAAAGGGTACTTTCTGCAAGTCTGTGTTGGAATGCTGATTGCACCTAGCTGAGACACTGGTGCACATGAAAGCCCTTGAACACAATGTTCACAAATGCCCTGTGAGTGCTTTGGTACTGCTGCAAAGAGAGGAAAAAATAGAAGCCTTTTTTCAGAAAAAAGTAGAGGTTTTTTTTCCAGCAAGAAGTAATTCCAAATAGAGGCTCTTAAATTTGTTGGGGAAAAAGTCAGAGATCTTCAAACCTATGGAAGTCTCACCTGTTTCTTTTGTTGTAGCCACATGGGCTGAGGTTGGTGTGGAAAGAAAGACCCCCTCAGGCATTTCAGTGGTAAGACAGCTGAGAACAACTATTGCCTGTGTAAAGTCAGAGAGAAGCTGAACTGAGGAGTGAAACTGGTCTTGTGGTGAAAGCAAGGAACTTCTGGTGCGCCCCAAAAAATCCTGAATACTATTCAGAGTCATGTGTGAAAGGAATATTGTGCAATAGAATCTGCTTCTCCTTAGATTTGTACAAAGAAATCGAGCTTTACGATAATTGCCTTAAATAAAGTCTGTTTTTTTTGTTTTGTTTTGTTTTTGTTTGTTTGGTTGGTTGGTTGGTTGGTTTTTTTTAAAGCACCCCATCAGTTCCTGCTCATGAGAGCCACCAGAGAGCTCTGCCTCACTGTTCTCGTGCAGGTAGAGAAGAGAGCAGGAGAGAACTGCTTCATTTTATATGAAGTTTAATAGACAGAGCTGCATGTTTGGGAATGATAAGTACTTCCCATTTTACTGTGGCTTCTTTCCAGGTGCAGCATTCTGGGGGAAGGTAATACCAGTTCTGCCAGCCCACTTTGAGATGTCTGACATGCAGTTGCTTTAGCATTTCTGCTGCTTGAGGAAAGAGCACTTTCCACTTTGGCTGAAGGAGCATTCTCTGCTTTCCCAGAGGGCTTTGAAAGACTCAATCCATTTCAGCACAGAAGGCAAAGGAAATACTCCCCTTGACTTCAGTGAGAGTTGGGTCTAAGCCCAAACAAGGGCTGATGAATGAGCTGAATCAGCTGCAAGTGTTCTCTGCTGGTGTGATTGCCATCTTTTATGTAGAGCTGAATAGGAAAAGAGGTCGTGTTTTTGTCCTCCTTTCACTACCTTCTGTATGCCTGCTTGAGAAAGCTCAAGAACAGGACATGTTTCACCCCAAATCCTAGTTCTTTGTTTCGTTGCCAATCACTGCCATAGAGCACCAGTCGCCTCTGCCTCCTTTCCGTCTGCATTGCAGGCCTCTGTGCTGCAGATCATTAATTACCTGTTCAGAGTGCATGTGCAGTGTACCCTGCAAGTATGTGCTCTGACTGAAAAGGAGTATTAAACAGATTTCCAGTCACACAGCCCATGCCTGTTTTCAGTAAAACCAACTACACTGTTCATTTATCCAAATTTTTTTATACTAGCCTATAGGATTCTTTTGGATGCTATTGTTCTGAGGGCAAAGGGGTTTGTTGTGTAGTCACTGCTCGTATATCTGATATGAAAAAATATCAAAGGAATGACCAAGACATTTAAAAGTACAAGTAAACCTTTTTGCTAAATATAAAAGAATAATAACATATACACATGGGTGACAAAAAACCTCAGACCAAAACCACAAGGCTTTTAAAATAAAATTCACAATATTCTCAAAAATGGCTTTTAAAATATATTGCTATACCATCTTGTCCTTTCTCTTTTATCCAACAAAAGAAAGTTGTACGTGGCTTAAAAAAAAGGAGAAGTAAAGAAACTGGCATTTTTTTCCACACAGCTCTAAATGCCCATGCACAATCAGTGTTTTCCAGTCTGGGTTCTGGTGGGAAGTGGTACCATCTCCATTTCCAGAGCATAATCTAATTTTGTTTCCTAAAACGCATATTGAGCCAATATCTGAATGGAGATGGAGATCATGAACTAGATTCCATGGTTGTAAGTCCTGATCAAAGTCCCTCAGCAGTTCAAGTGGCCATTTGGACGATGCATTTTCTGAAATTCTTTTGCTTTAGAAAAGTGGCTTGGAAGATAAGATTCACCTTTAGCTGAAAGACAACCAGTGTTGGTGCAAAACCTGTCACCAGTCTAAAGCTGGCCAGGTAGGGACAATTGCTTTGTCTACATGGGCCTTTCTGCATGGAGAGAATTATAACTTTTGACAGTTGAGATAGCACTTCTCAAACGTACGTCCTTTGGGAAATGAAATCAGACAGGAGTTCATTTAACAAATTCTGGGTTGTCTAACAGTCAGCAAAGAGTGAGATTTTAAATCATCACAAGTCTGTTAGATGTATGTGTGTGTGTATTCTGATATTTGATTGCCTTTTGACAATTTGCTGAGTTGCATTTGTTGGTATTCCAGGGTACCCATTTTATAAATTACAGTTACCCCTGAAAATGTAGTTGATCTTGTCTTATATTTAATTTTCTTATATGAAATAATTATTCGCTGCTCTTTCTTCTGTATGTGTTCCCAGGCACTTGGCAATCTTATGAGTTTCTAACCCAGAGCAGTCTCTCCCGGACTCTGATAGTTCATTGGGAATCAATGGAGTATTTTCCTCTTTGCTGTAGGTAAAGACACAGTTAGGGTGCATCTTTTTTCTGTGTCACTTAGTCTTCCATCTGTTTTCCAAATCTCACCAGACATTCGATGACTGTGTTATGTCAATGTAACAACAAATTGTCATAGGGACTCAGCTGGCACTTGCATAAGCAGAGTCATTTGATTCTCCTCCCAGCTGCAAGATGACTCCAAGCCAACACAAGGCAGGCAATAGGAGTAGCAGGTACTGCCCTTTTTTTGTACTAAGCCAATGTCAAATCTCTATTAGCTCACTGTAAAATCAATTAAACTGTCTGTTGGATGTTTTGGGAGCAAGCTTGTGACCAGGAATTAAGTACTTTGGGATATGTTTAATTTTTTTTTTCATTTTGATGTTCTAAATTATCAAATTTGTTATTTTTCCTTTAATTTTCCTTATTCTTCCTTTCCTCCTGAATTTTGTGAAATACCTGATTGTAAGGATTGGGGCCTGGGGGAGGGTGCTGTTTCTCCTGTACTCTCATTTTCCAAATCATCAGTTCACATTTCTTGTTCAAACACACGTGGACGTCTGCACTGTATTGGTGACACAACAGTGTAATTTCTATGAGAACGGTTACCACTATGAGAAAGTGTAAAGCACATTCAGAGACCTGTTAGCTGTAGTAAAACTTGAAAGTCCGAAATGATGACATGCTCTTGGTCTGCACTGTGTGGGCAATGATGGATCCCAGCCCAAAAAGCCATCCAGCAGATTAACTCCTCTTGAAAAAATCCCTCCATACTCTGATTCACTGCTTCTTTCCAAAAAACCTGTGACAGACAAAACACTTATTTTTATGCAAACAATTATGAAAAATAAAATAAAGTAAAATGACTGATGACCAGTTTCTAACATGAAAAGCATCCTTTTAAATGCAAATTTATTCATAGCATGATAGACTACCAGATTGGAAGGGACCACAGAAATCATCTGGTCCATCCTTTCTTGGCAAAAGCATGGTCTGGACAAGATGGCCCAGTACCCAGTCCAGCTGAATCTCAGAAGTGTCCAACACTGCAGAACCCACCACATACCTGGGGGTTAATCCAATGGCTCATTTTTCTCATAATGAAAAATTTTCCTCTTATGTCCAATCAGAATCCTCCTCAGGAGTAGCTTTTACCCATTACACCTCAGCCTTATCCATGTGACTCCTGGTAAAAAGGGAGTTTCAATCTGGTTTTTAGCCCCTCTTTAAATGCTGGAACATAGCGAGAAGGTCTTTTCTCAAGGCTGAACAAACCCAGACTTTCCTCATACGGCAGCTTCCCAGTCCTTTGATCATCTTTGTGAACCTTCTCTAGACCCTCTCCAGCCTGTCCACATCTTTTTTTTTTGTATAGCAGGGACCAAAACAGATCACAGTATTTTAGTTTATTCATCTTAGTGGATTAATTAGCTCTGATATTTTCTGTTTGAAAATAAATTTCTTTTAAAATTCGTTACTGTCATCTTCAAACTTTTAAAAATAGTGATCCATCAGGCACATTTGAGGACGAGTATTTATGATCAGGAAGAAAACACAGCAAAGTTGGCCGAGGATGATGGCCATAGTTGGCTGCCTGATCAGGGATGTCTTGGAGCAGGAGAGAAAGAGGTGCCACCATGGACACAGAAGTACCAAAGTCAGAAGAGGCTCAAATAGGATAGGAGAGAGAACTTGTTCATATCTCTCCATATGAATAAGCGACAGTTTTTATGTGGATGGTCTAAGCTGTTATGGTTCAACTTCTGTCCTAAACCAGCCTCTGTGATTCCATCCAGCATGGCAGCTTCTCTCCCAGGAATGTGGGAACATGGTGTGGAAAGGGATGTAAGTCACTTGTAGATACATAATATTTAATTTGGGAAGATTAGCACAGTCATTGCTATTTGTCATGTGTTTGCAGATCCCTTGGAAAGGCTGAAAGCTTACACTTAAATATTTAGATGCTGATGACCTGGATGATTAAACATAGAAAAACATTAGAATTAATTAGATACTGTATACATCCCCTCATATTGGCTGGTGTACTGTCTCCTGCTGGGGTTTCACAGCTTGGCAGTTAATCTATTACTGCAGCAGAGTGTATTCGAAGAGACATTTGTTCTGAAGAGACCTCAGAACGAGAACAATTTACACAAATGTGCTATGTTGAATAATGAAAATGGACCAGATTGAAGTCCTCACTGCTCAGTTTTTCACAGGAGTCATGCAGTTGGTGATGGATTTCATGGCACAGCTCACATGAGTAATTGCTCAGCACTGTGAGTAAGGGATCTGCAATATGTCATTCTGTTATTATTTATCTAATTATAACCTTTGTTAACTTAATGTGCAGATTTACAGTAGAACATGAACACACTCACCTGAAAGTTGTACAGGTACGACACAAAACAATGACATATGCTTTCTGTCCAGGAAAGTGTATGACCTAGAAAGAAGTGTGATAAGGGGAAAAGAAGAAAAAAGAGGAAAAAAAAATAGCGAAAGAGAGAAATGAGGTAAGTTTAATCAAAATCAAACAAACTCATAGGTAGGGTTAGGAAGACAGCATGCAGTACATTCTTCTGAATCTTATAATTCATAGCTATAAACTTGGAGAGATAACTTAGAATATCTTTATATAACTTGCTTGGTGTATCACATCTTATGATTACTAACTATTGATAAAAATGGCACAAGTACCATTGGCCTGATCAACGTAATTTTAATTTTTTTCATAAACTGTGCAAAATCCCTTTTATTTCTAGGACTATTCTAAGACTTGGGTCTTCATGGATGAATGGAAATTGATCCTGGCAAATTTTAAAAATGTTTACTTAGAAACTCCAGAACTTTCTACATGAGTATTTTTGCCTTGTTGGTTTTTTGCATTTGCTGTTAACACAGAAATCAGTGGCAAATTTCAAGAAGCTGTGCTAATTATTCTCTGTAGTAAGAACACTTTTTTCACTTGCCTCAAGCTTTGCTGACATTCAGCTGTTAGGACTGATAGTTCTAAATGATGTTTAAATGCTTCTGGATAGTTTAAATGGCTTAGAAAAAATTTAAGATGAAATAATTGAAAGGTTAAGAAAAATACCGAGTTTGTACTCTGTAGAGTTAAAAAAAAAAAAAGTTACTTCTTGTCTACAAATTACATGAAATTAGGTGTGGTGTTTGTTTTATGCTTTTTCTTCTGAAATTCTGCCCAAATTGGGCTCGCTTTTAGAACTTTTAAAGAGTTCAATTCACATGTAACCTGTAGCTGATTTGAACTGCAGTTTACTGAGCAAAGATCAGGACTGAGTGTTGAGGAGTGTGAAATGAGGACCATGAAATAGCAAAGCCACAAGGCTGAAAAAAAAGATAATTTGAGAAGAGAGGGGAGAAAGGGGAATCAGCAGGGAAAATTGAGTCTTCTAAGCGAGCACGCTTCAATCAAGCACATGGAAATGAACTGGGAATCATCATTTCTCTGCTGTCACAAATATCTGTGAAAAAACTAGCAAAGTGTCCGCTTCTCTGTAGCTCTGATTGAGCCTGAGAATGACAGCCTAAGATTGCTATCCATTATTCCATTAGCTGAAATTACTGCAATCTCCTTAGCGGAGCCAAAGGTTCGAAACCTTCTGTGGAGTCACGCCTCTGTCAGTACAGTCCTGGGTGATGGCATCTGGGGGCCTGGCTTTTAAAGGCCAGGGAGCAAACTGGAAAGATGAACTTGAAATGACTTTGCTGGAGATGGAAAATATGCATATGCTCTTGTTAGGAACTTCAGCACAAAATTTTCTTTGAGCACCTTTCTTTTGGCACCTTCACTGCCTACACAGAGCTCCAGAGGCAAAGGTGTAGGCTGGAAGCAGCCAGCAGAATTGACAGTGCTCAGTTTGGGAGCAACTGCTCAATATTTTAATTATTTCTCTGCTGCTCAGTACAGGAACAGACTGGTTTTGATGGCCAGGTGCTTCTGTTCACCGACTCCTTATCTCTGCCCCAAGACAGAGGGATCACCTGGGTGGAGGGGCTGTGCTTGCCTCGTTCAGACAGCAGCTTGCAGTCATTTACTGCATGATGTTCAAAGGCTTCAGCACCATAATTGATTTCTCATGGATTTATTTTTTTCTTTTTCAAGCCATGACCATTGTTGTAGTATCTGAGCACATCACAAGCCATAACTGTTCATTTTTACTGAGTGTGAAATCAAGAATTGCTGTTTATTTGTGTATCCACAACATGGATTTCCAGAAAATGAACCCATTTATACAGTGAAAGAACAGTTCCCATTGATTCCAGAAGCAGTGAGGACTATTCAGCTTTCCTACAGACACATATGTTAAATATCCATGAACAGAGAGAGACACAGCTAGTTCCCACTTTTGAGACTCTCAGTGTAAAGGACATACATTCCACTATGTGATGTCACAAGGGCAGATACTCCAAGGCAGTATTCCAATCCCATAACTTTGAAATGACCCTTACTCTGGCTGGAATCCCCTCTCTTCCTGATGTCCAACCTAAACCTCCTCACCGCATGTCAAAACCAAAACCTAGAAACTCCCCACCCAAAGGGAAAATTCCAATGAGTCATATGTGTCAATTTTAGATTGCATTTCTCTAATATACATAATCAAAAAGGTGGTTTAGGGATTGCCTTAACTAAGCATATTATTGTGCTTTAACACTAATCACTGATACTGTGCTTATGGTCCAAATACTGGAGCACTCCAATTGCTTATAAGTTTAATGACAGAGGGAAAAGGGTACATTACATAAAATTGCTGATCACATGATTTCTATATTAATGTTTGAATCTCCTAAAAAATGAAACTAATGTGAAGATGCTGGAAAATGCACCATAAATTAAAATTGCAAAATGTAACAGCTTATTTAATCTTTCATATTGAAAGGCAGAGTGAGTATTTAATTAGCTCCACATAAGAGGTGTTTGTTTAGAGAAAATCTTTAACCTTGATAAATTATTGAAGAAATTTCATTAACCCTTTGACACGAATGGGGCAGCTGTCATGCTTAAAGTTACAATGAAAAGATTTGCACACTTTGGAAGTATTTTCAGACACTTTCTGCAAGTTATACTTAAATAGATTTTTCTATATTTAGGAAACCTCTAGATTTCTTTGACACACTGCCCCAGAACTCTGAAAGATTTACTGCTCAGAATGGCTTACTGGACGTAGTTATATTCCTGTACTGTTTTGTGCAGGCACTTCAGAGAATGCCAGATTTGAAATGTAGCTGTTCAGACAGCTGAGAAACATGATTCCTGATTACAGTACACATATTTTCAAACTTAAATAGGTTAGCAGTTATGTTTTGAATAATTTATCAGAAGAGAGGTTTTCTCTGCACAAACAGGGTATTGGAAAACACATATCACTGCTTCATTATTCAGCCACATTATTCAGTTCTCCAAAAGAGTTAAAACCCCCTTGTTCTTGTGCTAGGCAGTGTGGCTGTTATTAGCTTTTGCAGTTGAACAGTCCAGATACTGAACGTGGGGTCCAGCACAGGAAGGACGTGGAGCTGTTGGAGTGAGGTCAGAGGAGACCACCAAGATAATTAGAGGGATGGAGCACCTTTCCTGTGGGAAAAAGTCTAAAAGAATTGGAATTGTTCAGCCTGGAGAAGAAAAGGCTTTGGGGTGACCTAATTGCAGCCTTCCAGTACTGGAAGGGCGCCTACAAGAAAAATGCAGAAACTTTTTGCAAGGGCATGAAGTGACAGGACAAGGAGGGAATGACTTCAAACTGAAAAAGAGTAGGTTTAGATTAGATATGAGGAAGAAATTCCTTACTGTGAGGGTGGTGAGGCACTGGAGCAGGTTGCACTGAGAAGTTGTGGATGCCCCATCCCTGGAAGTGTTCCAGGCCAGGTTGGATGGGGCTCTGAGCAGCCTGGTCTAGTGGAAGGTGTTCCTGCCCATGGCCGGGGGGTTGGAACTGGAGGATCTTTAAGGTCTTTTCCAACACAAACCATTCTATTATACTATGATTTCTTTGAATTCCCAAGTTCCAAAGAACTTTTGGACAGAGATTGGTTAATTCTTGTGTCTAAGTTTCCTGTCTTTCACTCAGTTTTCCAGTAAGTGATCCACAGTTCAGCGGAGGAGATTTTTTCAGATAAAAATTTATGTCTGAAGAATTTGTGAAACATATTGACTTCATATCAAAATACAGTTGCATTTGTTCTCTCACTGAGGAAAATTAAATTACAGAACTGATGTTCCAGGAAGTCTACTTTTTGTGTAAATAGAAGTCCTAAAGTCTTAGGGTCTGAGGAAAATTCAGAGCTGGATATTCATCTGGGGCAAACTTTACATTCATTTTCAGTACGTGAAGATTAGGCACAGAAGGTTTTTTTAGACTTAATTAATCATCTGGCTATGGAGTTTTAATCTATATTTCAAGATGATACAAACCAAAAAGGCTCATGGTAAAAATGTAAATGTAGCAGCAGACCCTGAAGCACTGCATAATCATGAATCAGGCTAACTTGCAAAGAATCTATAATTCATATTGTAGGTGATCATCATTCATTACAGTTTGTTTTTTTAAAGAAACTTACTGTATACTTCAGGGTTTGTCAGCACTTATATATTATAAACATCATTTGTGAGAGCTTGCTAATTATTTCCAGAGGCATCAGATCAAAAAAACTAGCAGCAGACCTCTTTAAAGACAACTCATGTAGTGGTTGATTACCTGGTCCTCAATTACCAGTGGAAGCATCACACATTTAAAGTTGAGATGCATCTGTCTATGCATTGTCTGTGTGCCATTATCACAAAATCACCTGCTCATTTACAGCTGTGTAAGCTGAGAGTGATTTCAGTCAAGGCACTGTAATGGCATTTTTGTGAAATTATTCTTTGTACAGTCAGGTAAATTGCTCTCTTTTTTTTTTTTTTTTTTGATACCTTTACTATTTAAGCAAAATACTTTCTATTTTTCACAAAGACCTTATCCATAAACTTTGTGTTAGACAAGCAAAAGACACAGGACCAATGTTCAGGGTAAGAGTTTGATTTTCTGTTTTAATAGAAAACCCAACAAAGCCATGAAATCTGAATTCTGCATCTGGTTTTGGGGGTATTCCAAATCTAGGTCAAAGTACTCCATCTCTAGCCTGATTCAAGTGATTTCAGGAGCATCCTGTTATGCTAAAGCTAATGTCAGTCTTCTGTACATGAAGTTTGTGTATTGGCTTTGCAATCATCTGTGGGCACAGTTCCTACTCTAGCTGCATAGACACAACCCTCCTGAAACAATTGCTATTTTTCTACTGCAAGCACTTAGCACAGCCCCACTGAAATCAAGGTAACAACTTGTAATGTGCCACATTCTATTTAAAGAATATACACTGGGACAACATCTGTGATTGATTTCAGTCTGAATCTGGGAAAAAAAAGACCTTTAAAAATAGCAAAAATGTTCCCAGTGTGCGGAAATTATAATGCTAATAGACTTACCTGGAACAAAGGCTATTAGCTCGAAAGCAATTTTGAAATAGGTGCTCTACCCAGCCACAATAATCAAGGTAATAATTACACATCTGTTCAAAATAAGTTCAAAAGGCTTTACCCACACCAAGTAGAATTGATCACTGCTTGTTTTTCTTTTGCAGATGTGCAAGGTCGGAAACAATTACAGGAGCCTAATCCAAAGCTTGTGTTTCTCTGTTGATCTGATCCATAATTATTTTCTGTACTTTTGTTTCTTCGCTGTTTATTACATAAATATAATTGTACTTTAAGCTTAACTAAATATTAGGGCATAATGCAGCTGATGGCCTTGAGACAGACAAGTGTTCTGAGAGCAGGGAGGAAAAGGATGGGATGAAGGCATAAGGATTTTTGTTAGCTGGTGGTACTGGGAGAACAGGTCTGAGAGAGCTATGAAAGGGTCAGCTTAAACTCAGTCCTTCAAAGAGAGATCTCTGGACACTGAAGGAGGCCAACACAGGCAGGTGGACAGATAAACAGATAGGTGCAATGTGCCTTCTTCTCATCTGTCCATACTTGTGTATAGTTCTCCCTATAAGGAAAGTGTTTGACTCTGTTGGACAAGTATTAAGCATATTTTTTGTCTAGTTTTAATTAGAGTGATATATATGGGGGAATTTTTCCTCCCAGGCAAAAACTATGCCTCATACCTAAGCACAATTTCTGCCAAATTTCAGTACTAGTGGAAATCACCGTTTGGGTTTTTTTTTTATTCCCTGTCTTCTTGCTTATTCTGGACTTCTTGGTGTAGAGAGAAGTAGTGCAAAGCACATGTGTATATATATATGTTTTTATATGAATATGCATATATATTTAATATAGCAAATAGTGGATGCAAATTTCGTTCAAAGTGAAAAAGCTGATTAGACTGCCCAAGGACTGCAGAATAATAATGAAAAAAAATTTGACAGTTTGAAAGAGAAGCTCTTCTCTATGTATTACTTTCCTGTGGATTGCAGGAAAATCATGCTTTCTGAGAGAAATCTTGGGGACAAGGTGGGAGGGCGAATTGCCAATGAACCCCAGTTGTCAGGATTCAGTAATCAGCTGTGATGGTGCTCTGAAAATTCACCGAGCCAAAGTTATCTTAAGCAGTCTCAGAAACTCCCTCCTTTCCTATTGTACTTCCTTGCTGACAGGGAGAGGAATAGTTTTGTGCAGTGTCCCACTTATTGGACATGTCCACATACTGGACATGCAGTTTCCAATGTCTTATGGCTTTGTTAGATGCTACCCATTGGGACTAAATATTTTACATGTTTTGCTCCCACAAAAAAGAGGTCCAGCTTGATGGAACTTGCAGCTCTGCTTAATTTTAGGTACTCACCACCAATGCTTGCAAGGTAATGCAAGGCTTACATGGTGTTTCCTAAAGGAAAATGTCTTCTATTTGCAAAGCAGGGTCCTCATCTCTACATGGCAGAGAAGAACAGCAGCTGTCAATTGTTACTGTTGGCCAAATGCATGTCAATAGCAGAAATAATTTAAACTGTTATCAGGTGTAAAATAGTTTCTTATTGGCCATCATAATCATATTTCCCTCAGTACGGAGGCTTTTAGTAAGGTGTAACACTAAAAGCCAGGCCACACTGACCAGCACTGCACAGTTCTTCACCCTGTGGCAGGGAATTTGCTGCTTGTTGCTGAGCACAACAAGTAAGGACATTATCCAACCGCAGGAAGGGTCACCCATTGCCACACTGAGAAAGAGGTACAGCTGCTAAATGAAGATTTTCTGAATCATAAAGAAGTAGTGGCCAAAACTTTCAGGTGAGTTGACCTGTGAGTTGAGAGCCAGGTGAAAGCCACTGGGGTCACAATATAGCACAGAGATAAGGTCTGCTCTGACAAGAGGTATCTTATTGCCACCAGGAAACAATCCTAGTCTTGCTTTCTGGCAGCTTTCAGTTCCTGCCCTAGCTCTGTGAGTATACTGGTGTGCTGGTTTTGCCTGGGGTAGAGTTAATTTTCTTCCCAGTGGCTGGTGTAGGGCTGTATTGTGAACTTGTGCTGAATGCAGGGTTGATAACACAGAGATGTTTTTATTGTTGCTGAGCAGGGCTTACACAGAGCCAAGGCCTTTTCTGCTTTTTGTACGGCCCTGCTGGTGAGGAAGTTGGGGGTGCCTGGAAGTCTGGGAGGAGACAGGTGACCCCAACTGACCAAAGGCATATTCCAGACCATGTGGCATCACGCTCAGTATATTATGTTGGAAGAAGAAGGAGGAAGGGAGGACATTTGGAGTGATGGTGTTTGTCTTCCCAAGTCACCATTACATGTGATGGGGCCTTGCTCTGCCTGAGGTGGCTGAACACCTGCCTGCCCATGGGAAGCAGTGAATTAATTCTTTGTTGTGCTTTGCTTGTGTGTGGCTTTTGCTTTCCCTATTAAACTGTTTTTATCTCAACTCACAAGTTTTCCAAGTTTTATCCTTCCAATTCTCTCCTCTATCCTGCTGGTGGGGGTTGAGCAAGTGGCTGCCTGGAGCTTAATTTTCAGCTGGACTTAAACCATGACTGTTGGGCATTTCTGTGGTATGGTCTTCTTGTGTTTTCTATAGCTGTTAGATCATGAAGCTTCTTTCCTTTTCTTTTTGTTAAAAGATACTGTTGGAGTCAGTGGGATCCCTTGCTGGGCTGAGTATTTTCTGGACCAGCAGGAGTGGTTTTCATCTGAAACAAGAATTGATATTTTTAGCCTGATTGGGACCTCCTCATCATTGTTTGATGATGGCACAGCTCACCAGTATGAGCATGCCCACACTTCACAAAGGCTGGATGGCCTGTCTGAAATGAAGTTTTCTTGTATAGCCTGCCTGTATGAGAGGGGTAAGTAGGCTTCCACCCCACTCCAGCTTTGCTCAGAGCTGTAGTGTGTCAGCAGATTTGTCTGGGTGCTTTGGCTGCATATTTTAAGCAGAGCGTACATGTAAAAGAAAGTGGTTGTAGTGCAGGGCCATGGACATGCGTGTGGTAAGGAGGTGCTGCTTTGCGTAAAAAGTGTTGGCTAACATCAGGGTTTTAGCATGCAGGAGCCCCATCCGGATCTAGAGGTTGTCTGTGTTGTAAAGGGTCTGGAGGCTTCCTGGGGCATTTGGGGTGGGAAAACCCACAAGTCAGAGTGCTTTAGGGAGCACCCACACAACCCCTGTGTGTGGTCAGGAAAGGTGGTTTTGAGAGTGCCAGGAGAGTTGCAATAATGTGATGTGGGAACCTCCCTAAAATGAGGGGGTGTTCCAACAGTGATCAGTGCTTAAACACCTGTGAGGAAAAAAAAAAAAAATTACTCTGACAGGAACAATTTGAATTGTGTGGCCTTGAGGTTTATTTATGGCACATTTTGTACTGCAAAAGTTGTACAAACTCAAAGCTTGTTAATTAAATAATGCCCCTCCTATTGACTGAATGAGACTGGTGATTGCAAAGTAATTTTTCTGTAAGATGCCTGAGTAAGGCTATGTCATAAAGTATGTATTTGAACAGCCAAAAAGCATTTTTCTGGTCCTGGCCAGCTTTTAGGTTTTGAGTGTCTGACTTAAGCTGCTGAATGCTTACATAGTATTGATTTTAGCTCATGTATTTATGCATTTCTCCTTTAGAATTGAGCTGAGATTTTGGTCATGCTCACTGCAAAACACAAGTTTCTTGGGAATAACTGTCAAAAGTAGCTATTCTCAATCATCACTTTAAGAGTTTTATCAGGAATTTGCTCCGTGCCTTGCTGCAGAGTGACTTAGACTCTTAAGATCTGACCATAATATTAATTTGGACTTGAATATCAAAGCACAGAAAAGACAATACATTCAGGTTACATAGGGCTGGTTTTTTTATTTTCGGTATTTCCATAGCTGTAGAGATGCTGGGGTTTTTGTGTGCCAGTTGTAAGAACAGACTCTTGGCTCCTCCATCTGGTTACTAGCTACTATAGTGAAGTGGCTTACTAAAGGCTGCTCAAAAGGCAAAATGTACAGTTGGACAGTTTGTTATATGTTTTTTTAAAATTTTTTTCCACTCTGAGTGTCTTTATGCTTGACACAGAACTGTCTCTAATACATTTCACATATTTTCATAAGGAATAGACTTTGAAATAATATAATTATCTGACTATATATATATATATCATCTTGCCAGGTTGACCCATCATTCAGGAATTACTCAGGTTTTATTCAAAACTGTATCAAGAGGCAATGCACTAATTTTTGAAGACTTAGTAATGAAAGCAGTGGGAGAAGCTGACACTGTTTATTATCTTGTGAAGATATTCAAAACCATCTTATATAATCATAAAACAGCCCTCCCAAGAGCACTCTTGAGAGATTAATATGGATGTTATGGTGCCTCGGGATAATAATATGCATTTTCAGTAACCGTCTCTGGAAGACTTCCTGTTAACAAGAAAGACAATTTTTTTTTCTTCATGTTTAAATAATATGAGAGGCATGAATACAGACTGGCATAAATAAAGAATGCACATATTTAGGCCATTACTATGCAACTGAATGCCCACGTTGTCCTGGACCCCCTTAAGAAGAAAGCCTGCAGGCTATTCTCCAATCCACTGTCATCCTTTGTCTTTCTCCGTGATTTTTGTAGGTTTATCAAATCTCTTGGGTCTTATTACTCAACATGCAGGTGCAAACATGCAGTAAACATTCCAGCTGTATATACTTAATCATAACTTACAGTTCTAGACAACTGCTTTGCAAAAAAAAAAAAGCAGAACGAAACTGAAAACACTCCTCCCCACGCCCCAAAAAAGAAATGGCTCATAAAATTTTCCACGATTTGTGAAAACAATGTAATAAAGACTTGTAGGACAGGTTATTAATATTCTGTGCTTAGCCATTTCATCATATGAGGCGTCGATTTTATAAGCTTCAGTATATAATTAAAACTTGCAAGTTCAGAGGTAGTGGTAAAACCTGCTGTCTGCAAAACTACAGTAAAAATCCTAATTACATTTAAGTAGTTTGGAATGACAGCTTTTCTGTCCTAGAAATAAGATCAGTGAAAAATGTTTCTATGCTAAAGGTCCTGCTGTAACAGAGTCATAATTGTCTTCCACTGCTCCACAAGAGCTAAAGTAGGACACAGTGATCTAGGGTAGAAGCTTTGTTACAAAGCCATTGTTGTCTGAGATATTAGGGGAGCTGGCTGACTCCATGGACCCCAAAGTTTGTTGTCTCTGGGCAGCTGGTTTCATCCTCTCATCCTGACAAGGATGAAAGAAAATGCTGCTCTGGATCCAAACCGAAATGCCCCAGCTACCAAGGCTGAAAGGCTGATGCCTGTTAGCTTTCATCAGGATCAGAGCTCTGACAAAGTGGCACAGGAGTGCCACGTGTACCTGTACTAGCACAGATCTTTGTTCCTTTTTATGGAGCCTGAGCTGGCTACTGAACTCATTCCCCACAAAACTGGAGACTAATGTGTAAATTGTCGTGGCAGAACACATGCTGTAACCTATTAACCTGACCTGTCACTTTCTGACATTAAAAAAATCTTAATAAAAGGTGTTATTCAGTTTTATCTGTAAGAATTCAGGCTTCATTAAAAAAAAAATAGTTCTATGGCAGGTGGTACCTCTCATATTTTAGGAGCACATACTTTATTAATAATTTGTGAACTATTAGGCTGTCAGTCTGCTGTTTCATAGAATAAGTTCTAGTGGATTTATTTATACTCTTTGAACTATTTTGTTCTCAAAATTTACTTTCTGGATGCATATAGCTTTAATCTAGACAGTTGAATTTTTGCAATGTTTTTTAGGAGGTGGGATGAAGCAAAAATCAGGCCATTAAACCAAGGAAGCTCATGAGGAATGAAGTTCATGAAAGAGTCATTGGACTGGAAATAAAGACTTCTTCAGTGTTTAAGAAAACAAAGCTTTTCCACATATGTTTTCCATTTTTCTTTTCTTTTCTTTTATTTTTTTTTTCCTAAGGAGACAATATGACAGAAAGAACCTGAGCCCAAATACTGAACCTGCTATCTCCAGGGAAGGATTTTCTCAGATGTTGCAGCTGGTTGCTCTGTTTTTGGCAGGCCAGGTGATGTGTGAGGGTGGGATGCTCAGTAATTTTGCACACACTGAGAGCCTGACAAGGAGCAGGATGCCTGGTGGGTTTTCAGACCCAGCAGCTGTGTGTTGGACACACTTCATGTCCTTTTCTAACAAGCACAACTGCTGTGCTTCTTAAAGCAGCTGTGCCAAGAAGCCTTTTAGCATATGCAAGTAGCACCGTTATTTTTATTCATGCCCAAAGCAAGCTCCTGCTAACAGTAATTCTTTTTAATAGTAACTGCTCACGTCCTTCAGGGTTGTGGCAGCCCGTGGCCTTAGTTTCTAGTTCCTTGGGCATACTTTTTGAATACACAGTCATTTACCACTTCAAAGTATCTTTGGATAAACTTTCGTAAACCACCCATCATCCTTATCTTGTAAGTGGTCTTTCCCCCTCATTGGGACACTCTACCTCACTTTGTGCTTTCAGTCAACCTATTTTTTTATTTTTGGACTCTGTTTTCACCTAGAGGAGTTGATTGCAGTCAGTTCTTCATTATTTTTTTAAAATTAATATTCATGTTAATGTATAAAAATCATGTAAGGGAATGTGGCGCATGGCAGATGCCCCATAGTGTTTAAACGAAATTTTTTGAGAAAGGGAAGAGCAATTTATCTCACAAGTTTTATGTAGGTGTCTGGTCAGAGACACAGTTTTTGGGAGTGGTTTTTTTTGGGATCTGCCTGACATTTCATTCAGCTTGTGCCTTTTTTCTCTTTTCTTCTGCCCTTTACTATTTCTGGAATACACCCACAACTCCACCTCCCACTGCCTGGCCCCAGCATTTGAGTTCACCGGCCTGATCTGTGTTGTGTGCTGTTCCTCTCGCTTCACTTAACCACATGAATAAAGTATATGGGGTTGAGGGCTTTTTGGTACCAACTATGCAAACTGTGCAACTATGATACTTCGGTATCAACTATGCAAATCATTGAAGAAATATTCACCCTTAGAAAAATAACATATATGGAGAAACAGTGTCAAATTCCATAACAGGATTTCTAACACCATTATGTTTTATATCTAAATAACACAATAAAATGACACGTGAAAGAAACAAAAAATCCCTACCTCCTCTCCAGCTCCAAATCCCCTTCCTCTCAAGTCCAAAAGTTCTTTGAGATTTCTTTACTACCCAACCTGGGAAAATAACATCTTCTTTAGCACCTCTTCTCCTTTTTTCTTGTTCATCTTGCCTTTTTGCTTCCTTTGAGAGTGCAATTCAGAGGAATCCCTGTCTTTTTATAACTTCTCCCTGCTGAAGGTGATGTTTTTCCTATTCATTTTAAAGCCCAGCTGGGAGACTTGATTCTTAATAATCATCCTACCCGAGTTAGTATTTGTTAACACCTTACTGGAATGGATGATGAATAAGCAGAAAAAAATTATTTAATTTCAATGCATCTTATCATCTTAATATTGGGCTTACAGAAATAAGATCTAAATATAAATATTAAAGTATTAAAATAAATTATATTATATTTTATATTAAAATAGAAAATATTTTATAGTCAAAGTAGAAAATAACTGTATAGACAGATCTGAATGTGTACAAGTGATATGAAATATGACCCATTGCACTGATACTGACATATTTGATCACTGAATCAGTGAAATTACACTTAGTGTAATTTTGACTTTAGTTTCTAGTATTTTGATGTGTCTTTATTTTCTGTAATTGAAATATTAAGCTACTTAATTTATATTTAATGTTTTAGAGCTACAATTTGAAATTCGAAGTCTTTACATATGTCCTCTATGTAATATTAATAAGTGAACTGACTTTGGAGAATTTTGCATTGTAATCAGAAAATAATTTTGTGAGTTCTTTGTGGAAAATTCATTATTTAGAAATTATATATCCCTGGTGTTTCCATGGAAACACTTTCACCTTATGCTAATGAAATACAAATTATGAGAAAATAAAATCTTTCAACATAGAAGAGTATTAGAAAAATATTTTTTTGCAGATTGGAAAATTTTCATGCAGATAAACCTCCAGTCTCTCAAAACAGCTGTAAGTCGAGATCCAGAAATGGGTCAGGTTCATCCTGTTCAATACTGAATTCCAGAAGCTGGGTAGGTTACCATGAGGGTAAACCAAATATGCTGCTTACTGGCAATGATGTCTCAAAAGGTTGGTTTTTTTTTTTAATCTGTGTCTAGGCATCTGGGCTCAGCAAGCACTCTGTCGATGCGTGTTTCCTACTTCAAATAATGTGGTTTGGGGTTTTTGCCCTATATGACACAATGTAGATAGCATTTATCCGCTGTGATGATTTTATTCTTCCCAGCATTGTGGAGTAGGAGGTAAAAGCTGGTAGGACTACTCTTGTAATGGAGAGATGTTGGGTTTATTCCCGGTTTTACCACGACAATAAAGCTCTGATCCATTTTCTTGCAATGGATGACAAAATTCCGTCTGCCATTTGTGTCCATTGCACCACCTCTTTCAGGATCTCTGCGTCCTTTTTGGTCTAGACCCACTGAAGGGTGAGTGTGGGGTGGCTCTGAAATGAGATGCCTGGTGGGCAGTCAGTGGGGAGCAGAAAAAGCAATATCCCACTGTTCTTTATCCACTGCAGTGAGCGAAGCCCGTGATGTCTTCACCTGTGCTTCCAAGCAGAAGCTGCTGCTTGGGGACTGTGCTGTGGATCTGATGTTGGGGGAGTCTGCACTGAGGGAGGGCAGGTGAGATCTGTCTCTGCTGGGCATAGGCTGCCCCAGGCAGTCCTGGCTAAGGAGACAGTCCTGTCATGAATATTTGCACCCCAGTGGCCCAAGTGTCCTAAAAAAACATTTACCAAAATGTTCTTGGTCCTGATAGCAAGTGGAGGGGATGGAGGGCTGTTTACGGCATGGTTTGGAATCAGTGATTGACTTTTGTTGTTTGGTTGGTTGTTTTTGGTTTTTTTTAATGAGGTCTTCTGTGGGTAGGACAGAAAGAAAAAGTTTCATTTAAAAAGTGTTTTTATTTTGGGAAATCCTTCCTCTTATCACAACAAAAAAAAAACCCACATTGACCAGACAGTATCAAAGAGTGTTGTTTTCTTAATCCATTTTTGTAGACGTGCTGTCTCTGACACTCTGGTTAGAGCAGGAATTTACTCAGACTTTAATAGCCTTGCTTTTGTCCATATGACTGGTGTTATCAGGCTTGAGCCCTTTGCAGTCACGTAGGTAAGAAGCAAATATGATCTGTAGCTTATTTAACTATTGCTGAATTACACTGTTCTTCTTGGTTACAAAGGGGACAAGGAAATTTGCCCTGAAAATATGGAACAAACAGCCATCGGTAGCCTCAGAGAGTTGCCTTTGTTGATAACCGTATTGAGCCAGAAATTTTCTGCCAATTCAGCCTCCTGCTGCCACCCACAGCCAGCTGTGTTTAGGAGTTCTTCAGCTACAATAGTCAGAAAGGAGGTGAAGGATTTTTTTGTGTGTTAGGAACACAAAGTCTGGAGAAAAATCCTAGTGGCAATGGATTCAGAAGAAATACCCAAATTAAAAAAAAAATATAAAAACTCACAAAGAATTGGTTTATGGTGTCTGGGTTTTTTTCCAGATTTAGAGTAGTAGCAGCAGCAGTTGTCTTCCTCCTGATCTTCTCTGTCTATTTGCTGTAGTTTGGTTGCAGAGTATTTAGGCTGAGAGTTTCAGTCACTGGAAAATAGAGTTTAGTGATTGCTTGGGGTCTTGGATAAAGCAGCTGCTGAAAGCAGAATGTTCCTGGTACTATGTGTTTTCATTGGCCTTTCTGGGCCACCAGTGAGGCCTTTCAGTCCCATTCCAGGCTGAAATGGAGCTGTGATGAAGTGCTGCACATTCAAGAACAAGCTGCTGTCCCTGGAGTGCCTTTTGTGGGGATCGAAATAAAATGGAAATGGATGTATGTATATATTTACAACAATGGTACATTACAGCAAGCGATTGGTGACACACCGTACCCCAAAACAGCTTGATGGGTCACAGGGTTGAAGCTAACTTGTGTGTAGAATAGGATCCTTTCACATTTGTGGAAAGGGGGAAGCATTAACTTTCACAATTGCAAAAGTTTTTCTCTCCTTTTGTAGTATAATATTAAATGTTTGTTCTGAGTCTGTCAGAATTAAAACTTGCATAGATCAATCTGGCTTGACCTCATCTCACAGGGAAGGGAGGGCAGAGCTCCCCATGGGCTGCACTCTGGTCTGTTTGTGACAAAACTGTGACGTTTCACGGGCAGTTAACTGGTGTCTCAGTGGCACAGTTGTCTCTTACGAAGCCTCGTGTGACCGAGGAATGCAACAAGAAAATAAAAGTGGAAGAAGAGTGCTTCAGCAGCTTGTCCAAGATAGACACATTGTGTCAGAACAGGGTTCAAGCAGCGTTCCCAGCTTTCAGCCCAGTGGTCTGTTCAGTTTTCCTCCCTGGCACCCACTTCGATCCATAAACTGGAGTCTCAGTCGCTCATTTCTGCTCTTGTAAGTGCCACTGCTCTTGTCTCCTCTCATAGGTTTGTATGCTCAGATGGACACAACAAGGTCATAGTGGGAATTTACTCCAAACGCTGACTGGATTTGTTTGTGTGTCAAGGGATGGGGGCAGGGATGGCAAGGAATACCTTGGCAGAGCATGTCAGTATAATTTTAGCGGGAATGTGTCTCGCTTGACCATACTAATCTACTCTGGTTCACCCAATATGATATTCTGCTTTGACCTTTGCCTTTCCTCCATTAGAATTTTAATTGATTGGCTGGCTAATTACAGATATTTCAACCTGTGGCAAAGAGGAAGGGTTATAAACATCCACTCTTGGCCTGAAAATGGTTAGTGTGATGAGAGCGCATGGGCTGCAATTACCATATTAACTGAACCACAGCAACGTGCTTGTGCAAAGCTGGAATGGCAAAATCTTTGACATGGCTGGTTGTTTGACACATAGCTTCCTGCAACGGCAACATGGCATCATTCATTGATATGGTGACGTTTGATTCGGTGGTTTGGGGGTTTTTTGGAAAGGCGTTTTTCGGTCTGTTTGGTTTTTTGTTTCTTTGTATGTTTTGGTTTTGTTTGGTACCCAACTTGATTTGTGAAGGATCTGTCAAGGTTACCTGATGCAACCTCCTCCATCAAATAACGAGGTCTTGTGTATTATTTATGGTCAAAAATGTGTTCTGAAAATGTATGTATCTGCAAGTGTGGAGTGTTTGTATATGACTTGGATTTGAATCTGTGATGCTGCCTGGTCTTCATATGCCCATTTTTTGATGGATCTCCTCAGCTTGTCTTCTATCAGTGTAATTCACTCTTTCCTCTGTAGGGTACCTATGGATGTGTCCTGGCTAGTCAGGTTGTCATGGTTGAAGGATTTACTCAAGTTGTGCTAGGACAGGTTTATATCGGATCTTAGGAAAACATTTTCGCTGACATGGTTGTCAAGCATTGGAAGAGGCTGCCCGTGGAGGTAAGGGATTGAGTCACCATCCCAAGAGACATTTAAAAGACATGCAGATAAGGCACTCAGGGATATGGTTTAGTGGTGGACTTGGCAGTGCTGGGTTAACAGTTGGACTTGATGATCCTAGAGGTATTTTCCAACCTAAATAATTTGATAATTCTATTATTCTAATAAATGGAAACTGAAGGTGCAAAAAATCTGTTGCCCAAAGAGGCATTTGGAAAAGAGGAAGAGCTACAAATTTCTGAAGCAAGTCAGTCATGGGTATGGAGAAGGGGACACAAAAGTGATCCAAGGGCTGAGTTAAGCAGTTGTGCTTTTCGGTGATTATGTGCACCAGCTCCCAGTGTAGATCCTTTAGAAGTCTGTATTTCATCTGATCTACCTCTATGCTTAAATGTTTGGAGGAAGAATTACCAGTGGCTTGTCATTAGGAGATGAGGCCAGAGAGGAATTTTAGAAGGGTGTCATTAGATTTCAGAGACCCAGATTGGTACATCATCCCAACCTCCCTGTCCTGGAAATACTCTGGGCCATAATTTGGTTTTAGGGGACATGAGAATTAAATAAACATTCACTTACATATTTTCTGCACATCAGTGTACACCCAAGTGTTCGTGACATTTGGGGTTATACATTTCCCTCAGCTCCAGCTACTCATCTGTCCAAATGAAGAATTAATGTGACATGAACACAAAAAATTGTGCATGAAAATAAATTAATGTTCCTCAAGCACTAATTCATTGGTGCTACACAGTTTCTAGTCATGTACAGAGCCTAAACTAATTTATTCTACTTGCTTTTTTATATCTAGCATTTCATGACAAAGACCACACTTTATTGCCAGCATTGTAATACAAGAATTAATAAATATGCAAAGTGATCTGCTATTGCTCAGAGTCATGAGTAATGAACATCTTGTATATCACACTGCGTGGCTGTTCTTGTTTATCTGTCTTTGGCTGCTGTACTACTGAGATTATTTTCTGTTATCCTTGCTTTGTAATTTATATTTTTGCCTTCTTTTAGGAGTTCTTTCCTGTAAGAACTGCTGTGAATGTCTGTCTATCTTAATACGAGTTACAGTGCATTAAATCTCCTCATTATTTTAAGATGTTTTGCATAGATGCTTGGTAACAAAATATATCTCATGCATTAGTGGAGAGCAAGTTTTTGGATATGGAACAGCGTGTTCAAAGCTGGACAGAAATAAAAACCTAAAAAAACCTGACAAGAGATGGCTGAAGGTTTACTTGAGAAGCATCGAGATTTTTCCCCAACTATTTTTCTAGCTCCTGTCCAGTTGCAATCAGGTGAAAAAATGTCTGTTACTTCTTGAGCTGATTCTCACAAAAACTAGTAAATAACAAAATACCTCTTCAAAGCACAATTTTGACTGTTCTCCGTGGGATTTTTGATTGATCTTGAAAGCCTTATTTTCAGAGTAGAAAGTCTCTTACTAATAAAGATACTTTTTATACAGCACAAAGGTATTTTCTCAACATGATTTGAATTTCTTTACCTCCCTACTTGAACAATTTTTCCAGCATGTATCAGAGGCTGCATAGTGTTCTCAAGTACTTTGTCAGTTTGTTGTTTTTTTTTTCTCTTAGCTGACAAAATAATATTTAGACTGAAGCCTTGAGATCATGCAGACTGTTCAGTCTGTGTTGTTCAGGGACTGACTTCAAAAAAGAAATTTTCACTTTCAGTTTAATTGTTATGTGTATAATCTGCTTTTTTTCTGGATCTTTTATACTTTCTTACTCCTTTCCCCTATTGCTATGTATCTGAAAGCAGTCTTTGGTGTGATGGTTCTTTAAATGCTTAGTAAATTTGGAAAACAGAAAATCTGTGCATAATGTCTTGGGTTTTTTAAAGCCTCTAAGACACTTAAAAAGAGATCTTTTTATTTACAATTGTGCAAACTGAAAGATAATATTGGCTTTGCAGTAAACAACAGATTCGCTCAGGTATATGTAATATCTTCCTTACCTTAGAAACTGAATTGGGTCATCAAAATATTATCTCTGACAGGATTCTCTTATGACTCCAAGCTGCTGGAGCCTTTGGGTACTGGGAAATGAATATCTGGACTCCAGCAGGGGAGGCAGGATTTGGGAGTGACTGGCTGTAAGGGGAGAGAGAACACAAGCAGGTAGCCTGAGGAGGCATTCCTGTATTATTTTAAATTTCCTTTTTTTTAATTTTACATAACAGAATTGGATGCCAGGAACAGGAATTTTGCCTGAAGGTCTCAACAGCTTCTTTACTAACCAGTTGAGGTTTATCCAGTTTTCATCTGTATGGATAATGTCATTTTTAATAGTCAGGAATTTAAGCCTTACCTCTGGAGGAAGTTTGATGCCAAAATTCCTGGGGGATGAGGAGGGAAGAAGACAGTGTCAGAATATTTAACAGCGAGTGGTGGCCTCAGTTAGAGGGTGCCCAGCCACGGATGAGCTGTGCTGCTGGCAGGAGCACTGAAAGTGGAGCTGCCTGCTCAGCCAGAGCTAAAGTACTTGAGCTTTTCCTCTCTGAAGCTCTGAGTTACCAGGACCTGCACTGGCAGAATGAGGGGCAGTGGTGTCTCCACAGCCAGGGAGATGCACAGACAGGCAAACGTGGGCTCAATTCTTCCCAGCTGCTCCCTGCCCCTTCCACACTGAGACCCCTGCCTCTTTGCCAGAGGTTTCAGGCAAGAAGAGAAATTCATTTTTGGTATTAGTGGGGAAAAAGCCCTATGTCAGGTGAGCCAAATCTGGAATGGGAACTCACAGGCTGTGCAAACTCCATCCTTGGAGAGATTCAAATGCACCCTGATGCAGCTGTGAGCAGCCTGATTTAACCTTGGTGATGGCTCTGCTTTGAGCAAATGATGGATCAGAGAGCTGCTGGACACCCCTTCCAGCTGATGTTATTTTGCGGTTCTGTGACTTGGCAGTTTCTGATTGCCAGTGGCTGGTCTGTCACTGATTCCCTGCCTAAGGCTTTCTTTCAGAGGAAAAGATTTTTGAATCTGCTCCAGTCAGATGTCCAGCCCTTCCTAAGAAAAATGCCAGTATTTGGTCTCTTTGCACAGCGCTGCTTTTGTTTGTTTGCCATTTTTTGTCTATGGAAAATCTTTGAAATTCCCTTCTCTGGGTGTTTTACTCTTTCATCTAGCACACAGGATCTCCACAGTTCTGCTCAAGATATCTGTTGCTGACTGCTGGGTTAAACCACTTTGTTCTATTGATCACTTTCCTGGGATAATCCTGTTGAAGGACAGGAAGGATTTCTGGCTCTTGAGTCTTTCATCACCTGCCATGTGGTCAATGGGGCTGCATGGACCTCCTACACCACACGTATCTGGTTTGAGACCTTCTGTGAGTAGAAGACAAGTGTCTGCAGGAATGCAAAAAGATAAGAGATGGTCCCCAATTTTTCAAATGTCCTGGAAGTTGAAAATAAAATTAGTTTTCTTTTGTTAAAAAGGAATTTCTAAAACAAGATGATAGTGAGTCTTCATTAGAAAGAAAATAATACATAGAAACAAAAAAACATATGAAAATGTAAATAAAACAGGATCACCAAGATCATGTGGTGTTTGCCATGAAATACCAGCAGAGTTCAGAGGTGGAGCTGCAGAGTTACTTACTGAGTGTGTTATATAACACAGACTTTTAAGTGGTGTCAAAGCAAAGGAATAGTAAGAAGCAAAAGTGACACCGCTTAAAAAAAAAATTCACATGGCATCTAAGGTAGTATACACCTGTAAATTTGCTATTCACACCAGGCAAATTAGTGTTTGGGAAAAACAACAGCAACCAAACCAAATGCAAACAAATATAAAGCCAAAGAAGTCAAAAAAACACCCCCACAACCAACCAACCAACAAAAACCCACAAACAATCAAACCGTAACAAATACAAAAGCCTTCCAAAAATCCCACTCCAGAAAAAAAGTGAAAACTTATGGATGCATTGTTAGGCATATAGAGGAAGAGCTAGTACACCAATTGTGAAAGAAGCCTTGTGTTGCAAATCTATTAGTTTAGTGAAGAATTTTACTAAGATTCAGTTGATTTATATTTGCACATTCAATTTTTATGTCTGTATCTAGGCCTTCAAAAAGAATTTGACTGATGTTTCTTATTGAATACTCTTTTAGGAGCCAAAATTTATCATGGGATAAAGGAGAAAATAGTTTCCTAGATTAGTAGCTATTTAATGGATAGAACATTAGTGGAGGGAGGGTATCAAAGATGCCACTCAAGGATCGTGTTCTGTTCTGCATGTCTGTTGATGTCCTGGGAAAAAGATGAAAAGTGAGGTGGCAAAACCTGCTGATAAGAGAAAATTATTCAGTGTAGTCAAATGGGGATCCATCTGTGAAAGAGGAGTCTTACACCGGTGACGGGGCAATAAAATAACAGAGAAAATTCAGTGTTGATTAAAGCCATTTGAGCTTTCAGGGAAAAATAGCCCTAAATATACATACATAGCAAATATCTCTAAATTAGGTCTCACTGTTACAGGAAGGAGTCTGGGAGTGATTTCAGCTCGTGCTCAGAAAACATCACCATAGTACTCAATTGTGATCGAAAAAGCAAAGTCAGGTGCTAGAAAGTACTAGGAAAAGAGTAAGGAAGTCAGCAGGAAACACGGTTATGCCACCATTGAAATTCACAGTGCACCTGCATCTTGAACAATACGTGCAACTTCGCAGTTGCTCCCTTCCGGGTTTCAGAGGAAATGAAAAGTAATAAAGAATAACAGCGAGGGTGATGGGGAGCCTCTGTGTAAGGAGGGGCTAAATAGCTTAGAACACTTTCCCTGAAAAATATGGCAGAAGGCAGATATGATATAGAGAATGTCCTATAGGAGATGGGTAGGGAACACTATTCGATGTTTCTCAGAACACAGTAACAAGGGAACAGCAAATAAAACACTCAAATATCAAGTTGAAAACAAAGGCAAAGAATAATTTTTTTCCACACAACTCCCATTGCATGTCTACTGGGTGCTGTGGATGCCAGTAGCCTAGCTGGGCTCAAAGAGCTGTAAAACATGACAGTGGAAGGAAAATCCTAGTAGCCTGCTGTAAAGAGTAGACACAGCTACCGGTTTCCATGCTGGAGGGGATGGAAGGGTGTTTCACTGCACACTGCCACTACCCATTGTCCATGCAAAGATTGAGAAAGATAACTGTTCTTATTCTCTATTGAAAACGGGTTCTGGGCTTATTCAGTCTGTTGGGGATCACGCATTGCTACTACAAGAAGAACTTTTGTATTATCGTAGATCCACCACCAAATTGACATTGAGTCAATGCAACCTTTGCACTGATTTCGAAGTGTCCTGCATTGGAGCATCTGATGAGGTCTCAGTTCTCTTACAGATATTGTCAAAACTGATGAGTTTCATGAAGGGCAGGATTCCACATACGTTCCTAGTATTTCTAAAGAATAAGAGGTGTGTCTCCATTAAAGTAGCTGAGTGTGAACCATGATGTTTTATGGGTTGGGGATAATAGATTGTATATTTCAAAGGAAATGGAAATGTGTTTTGCAGAAGCCGAGATCACTGCATTCTTCAGGATAGTTTCATTTCTTTCATCCAGTGTCAAGAACATTGTAAAGAACATCCTCAAGAACATCCTCATTAGTTAATGCTCTCTTAAACAACTTAGATGGCTGACGGAGCAAAGGTAGAACAGCAGTTCTTGACTCAAAAGTCTGTAAATTAATCTTTTTCAGCTGATTTCACATGGACAACTTCTAAAAGCTGATGGGAAAAAATATTATGGGCCAAAGAGGGGTTAGTCTTCATTTAAGGTATGCTTAATATGCTATAAATATAGTTTGATTTATTTAGACTTTGCTCCTCTCCAGGTCTAACTACAGCCTTCATGTATGCAGGCAAATATCTGGGACTCCTGGGCTACTACCTCTTGTGCATCAGCTGGATGAGATACAGGAGGATGTAGGATTATAGCCATCTTCCCTAAGGCCTGCAGACAGCGTGGGAAGCACCACTGTGGATTCTGCTCCCTGTTGGGTCTTGGAACTGCCCTTGCTGTGCTCCTGTTGAGTGCTGGAAAGATTTCAGAGGTAGCTTTGTTTTGTTCTCAGCAGTAGGAAATGTCTTCAAGTCATAATCATGCCTCACACCTAAGGAGGGTAGGCCATGTTTGTCTAAGTTGTGAAACTGATCTGTTTGGGAAAATTAGCAAATCTTAGTTTGTAATTAAGTGTATTAAAGGCACTTTAACTATAAATAGTTTATCTGGGCTAGAAGCCATCTTCTATTATAGACTTGACAGGAACAGTGCAGGATAATAGCACAAAAGAAAGATCATTTACAAAGTTTCATTGGCTTAAATAATATCTTGAAATATTTTCTTTATAAAGATAAGTGTAGATGTTTAGTATAATTAACATAGTTACAACAAGCTAAAGCACTATTTATACTGTACCAAAATAGATATTGGAACTTCAAGAAAACATAATGCCTGTATTTTTCTGTGGTGTGTGTATCTTCTACAGTTCTAGATAAACTTGTCATCCAAGTTAGGCAGCTGTACTCAAAGATTTAATCAAAGTTAGAATGCCACATTGAACTGGATCATGAAGACCTAACTTCCACTTATCCTTTACGTAGAAAACCCAAAGACTTTACACACAGAACCGCTAAAAAATTTGTAAAAATGGCTTTGGTTGCTTTAGTATTGTTTTCAAGTCTTTTCGTTCCCCCCTTCCCTTTTCTATTATATAAGAAAACCCAAACTACAATTATTACAAGGCATACTTCCTAATGTTAGGTAACTGATTAAACAAACAATGTGGATCAAAGGAAATTCAATAATTATGCATCTAAGTCTGGATCTAAGTTTTAAAACCCCCATGTTTTAAAGTGATGAATTATTCACAACTCAAGATGAAATGGGGAATATTCCAACTTGTGCTTTTGAAGTGTCATCGTATTAATCTAGGCCACTTTATGCACATCTATAGTCTTTTCATCTCTGGAGATTTCTGCAAGATGGTGGGTTCGTGTCACTAAATTTCTGTTGGCAGAGAGTCAAGAAACAAGTATTTTAAAACTTACAGTTTATTACTATTGTGATTCAATTAATATTCAGGATTCCTAAGGGAGCTGTAAATTGTATGATCTTTTTTCTTTTTCCATATTTTGTGACTTCCATAAGTTTTCTTTCTCCCCTCCAGTTATTTTATTTATGCATATTTGTTAGATGATTTTTAAACTACATATCCTTATCCTCAGATACTAGTTTTAACCTTTGCTTCCCTGCCCCCATTCTCCACCATCCTAGTCAGACAGCTTCATTGTAATTCTGTTATTTAGAACATGCATAATTCATCAGCTGGGTCCAAGCTAAAAACTGAACGCTTAGAAAAAATAATTGAGAGAAATCTGTTCCAGATGCAACTTTTTCAGTCGGTCCCTATTTTCGTAAGATTAAAAAAAGAAGTAAGAAAGAAAGAAAAGAAAGAAAGAGAGCAAGCTTGATTCCAGTGTTACAATTTGTGTCTACTTTCAAACTTTGATGGTCCTTTTCTCAATAATGAGTTATGTTTTCACTCAAAGCACTTTTGAGGATACCCTTCATGGTTTTGCTGGACTTCTCTCTTACCAGGCAAGTGCAATAGTAACAATAAAATAATGTCATTTAAATGGGAGTGTCTCATTGTGCCTTTACCATAAGAAAATCCTTGAATGACCTGTGGGCTTGCTGAACTTCAAACTGTAAAGAATATGGAACAGGAGGCTGGTGTTGATGCACGCACTGACGCTGGGTGAGAAGGGTAAGATGGGAGTTGTGCTGTATTGTGTGTGGGGTGTGACCTACCACTAACACTGAGATAGTTACTCTGAACTATCTCTAGGGTCTGAACTGGCCCTAGCTGACCCTGAACTGACCCTAGCTCCCAGCTCTTCCGGTCTAAGGAGTCTCTGGCTCATTTCAACCTTTTGACAAGTCTCCTCCTTCCCACCCTAGAATCAGCTGTATCCCAAAATTCATCCCAGTTTTTTCTCCTTCTTAGAGCTCCTCTCCCCACAAGGTCAGCTTTCCTCAGATCCTTCTCCTTAGAGCCTTTACTCCTAGCCCATGAATACACTCACTTAGACATCTTTAACTGGGTTTTCCCATATTGACAGTACCAAATACTATTTTTTTTTTTTTTAAAAGGAAGACATATACTAGATGATGGGATACAACTATGCTAGGTTGGAAAAGGAGGCTACAGGAAGAGTGCTGTAATTGGTGGCCTTCTCATCTGGATACTTTATCCCGTTATGAAATCTGGATTTCTCATCACCAACATCTCCCTTGCTTCTTTCTGGTGCTACGTTAGAGATAAAACCTTCAGAGTTCCTTGATTTTTGCACAAGAATTGCACATACTTTAATGATAGGATCTCATCCATAAACATTGCAGTGTGATGTTATGATATGTTAATGACCTGCCTGCACAAATTGCTGGTGTGACCATTCAAAGAAAGTGAGCTCAGCAGCTCCTCTCAATATAAGGAGAGGAACCTGCTGTACCAGTCATCTACATCAAGAGTAAAGTAAGAGCCTCAGATCTGCTTACAATAAATGAGCTGTCTATAAAGGAACACTTTATAATTCAGATGCTTCCTGTGTACTTGTAAAAATTAAATGAACCTTTAATAATTCTCAGTCAAAATACTTACTAATGTCTTTACTTCAAATTCTTCATAAAAGTTTCATACGTATTTCAATAATAAGATTTCATTTTCTGGCTAATAGAAATCATCTTAATAATTCTGTACATGAAGAAGTGTTATTGAGTGGGTCCTCTTGCTTGCTCTGAATATTTCTGTACAACCCAGACAGTTTTTTTTCCAGATGATGCATATATCATTTCTTCTTAGGTGGTAAACTAAATTCTGTTTCCACAATGTGGGTCTTACCGCTACAAACTGTGACTGGCCTCAGAAGGACATGAAGCTGCTGAAAGTGTTCCTTGCAAATCCCTTTCTATGAGTTTGATGAAAAGAACAGAGAAGGACCCTAGGAAGGAGAAACACCTCCTCCCTTGCCAAAGGCGTAGTCATATAAAATAACTTTAAGGTGAGAGGATAACTACTGGGTGCTAAATGTGTTCAGTACTGAGGCTCCTTGGTACACAGCATACACTTTGTCAGGAGACACACAACAGAAAACCAGCCAAAAGCACGTATCATTTACTGCCTGAGGCTTGCCAGCTGCTGATAGAGCTGCAAAGATGGACTACAAGGCCCCATTCTTGCTTGCAGGGCAGTAGGTGAAGACTCAGCCACCTGGCCATCAAAGACAAGCTCACCAAATCTTCTCTGATTACTTCAATCTTTGTTTCAATTGTATTGTGTTAATTACTTCTATAACAAGCATTTCATTTTTCTGAAGAAATATGCCAAATGTCCTGAGCGCATTGCAAAGAGCTTATAGCTCCAAAGATGATCATGGCAACTTCGATGAGAGGAGGCAAATTTTCTTCTTAAATGCATCAGAATTGAAGTGCCTGAGCTATACACAGTTTGCCTGGACAGAAAGAAGGGTTCAGTTTTGTGGTTTGCAAACCTGCATGGCACAGGCCAGACGGTGCTGGAACAGTACAATCTGTGTGGTCTCTGGGAAGTGAGCACATAGGTGGGTTACACCGTCATAACAAGATATTTGCTGGAGTTGTTATGCCAGTTTATGTCAGGTTACTTGGACAATCAAGTTAAAAAATTTTGTTTTGTCAAAGGTTCCAGTTCCTGTCTGTGCAAGTGGAGTTCAGTGTTACCTGAATTTGTAGGTTTGCTACAAATTGGACTCATCTGTATTTCTGTGCCAAATTATCTCATAACACTCAGTTACTTCCTTGTGTGGAATGACTCATTGCATGAATTTAATAGTTTATGACTACATGTATCTTTTGACTACAAGCCAGTCAACAGAACAATCCAAACCTGTGCAAAACAATTGAAGGCTAAGAGGTCTAGTCATTAGAGATGATCTGTGGGTTTCTACATAACCAAGAATAAGGACACAAATCCACTTTACACCTCACAGTCTATCCATCTGAACTTTTGATAGGGACAGATGCTTTTCTTGCTGTATGAAATTCTTAGAGATTACTTTAAAATATAGTGTACACAGCTGCTAGGGCCTGGGAGGAATAATGGCTCAAAAGAGAGCAGCTTTTTGGAAGACAAAATGAAATGTGTCTTTCTCTGAGCACTGCCTTTCTTTTGGATTGCACATATTAAGAAATCTCTGCTTTGTGTGAATTATAGATATTTATAAATCAAATCAGGGGTTTTCTATGGGGAAAAAAAAAAGAGTGGTTTTCAAAACATATACCTTCTCTGCTTCTGCCTGACTCTAATTTAAATTAAATATCTTCCTACTCACCTCTACTTAGGACAGTATTCTCATTTGAAATCATGCCAGCAATATAAATACATGCATGCAAACTGGTTATACAATTTTCCTTTACTTTTTGACTCACTCCTTTTGCTAATAAAATAGTCATTACTACTCTACCACATGAAGTGTCAGGTGCATTTTCCTGTCATTAATTTCTTGTCTTTTTGCATATCAAGATATGGTTGAGTAGAACTCAAAAGCTGCTTCAGATTCTGAAATAATATTTTGCATCCTTATGGATCTTTTCACCTGAAGAAGATAAACATTTAAAAATGTGAATGCTTTCAAGCTCCAAAGCTTCTTCTAAGTGACATCAATAGATGGGAAAAAGAAAATCCAAGACTGTTGAATAACCTTCCTGAGATATAAGAAAATCTGTAACAGAGCTAGGAATAAATATTGATGATAATTCTTGACTCACCTGGTTTGGGGGATACCTACAACCTGCCTTTCATTTTCTTTTTTTTTTTTCCTCCTGTTACCATATATGAGTTATTTCTATCACAGAATTTATTTGCATTTTCTGACTCTCTTATTGTACATAATTTGATTACTTTCAGTTGAGTAGATCTGGGCAATTCTTCTGTATTTTAGGAGAAAACACCTGAACAAATAGTAGAAAAAAGACCTTTGCAAAAGTGAGACATAAATAACTTCTGTAATAACAATAGATTGTATAACTTTTCATTTTTAACAGCAAAACCGTGCTAAAACTGCTGTGCCAGAAGAGTGGAGATACCTTATTTAAGCAATTAAGGCTTTGTGTGACATGGATACATGCATGTGTGTGACAAAATCTGACTGAATAGTACCTTCCCTCATGCTCTTGTCTAGTTCTGGTCCTTCCACCTTCTTGGTGCCTGGTGGATATTTTGACACTTTGATTGTTTGTTTAACTTTGTTCCTTATGGATGTGTCTGTAGATCCATTAGGTAGGCCATGAGCATTCCCAAGTACTTGAGCCAACTGCCACAGAATGCTTTTCATCTGGGCTAGTAAATTAACCCATCCCTCCAAAAAGGAGCAGCTGTGTGCTGATTGCCTATTGGAAAGGCCTGTGGGGTATGTGAACACCTCAGCCATTCCCAGGAGCAGTTTTGGAGGCATAAACTGTGCCAAAGGGTGTCTGGTACTGCTCTAGCAGCTTAACAAATGTTTTACATGTTCCTGGAAATGCTTGAATTTCCCAGTGTAGACATAACCCATCGAGGAGTGAGGTGAAATGCAAACTGGGCAACCTGAAGGATAGCTCAGTTTTCCTCAAAATGCACCTCATTGGTTTTTTTTGTACAAGTCAACAAGAAGCATGCAAAGCAATGTGATGTAGCTTTGGTAGCTCTGAGGGGAAAGTATGCATGGAGTACGAGAAGTGCATGTGCAGCATTGAACAAACCATAGAACATTCACAGCATGTTGGTCTTCACAGATTGGCTTTCCCTAAAATGCAATGATGACTCTTGCTCCTATTGAATTCCCACCAAACTTAAAATATCCACTAGTGAGATTTTATCATTAATGTGGCAGCAAGACTTTCTAAGAAGATAAAATATCCAAAGCCATTTGGCAGATTGCACAAATCTGAAATGTCACCATCATGCCATGACTGCAAAGAAAGATGAGTTGGGTCTGATAGTCCATTCTGCCTTTTAGTTATGATTCTACAAATGTTGCAGGTTTTCCAAGGTATGCAGTGCTACACAGCAGGCTATTCTGAATGCAAAGAAATCTATTTCAGGTATCTGCGAGCTCTGAAATAGGACTGAGAAGAATGAGACTTGTCAGTGAGGCTGTGATCTTCATCTGGCTGTTTGCCACACTGAGTCATGAGATGTGCTGCTGTGAACTCAGAATCACTCTCACGTGCACAAAATCTATTTTAAACGATCATCAACTAGGAGGGCACTTGGGAAACTTGTCTTCCTAGCAGGTGCTAGATGGTCTCAGAAAGTCAGATTAGTCCCTATACACATACAAAGTTATTTAATTGTGTACTCACAAACTTTTTCTCCCCCTCACAGAACTACTTTCTCATGCTTTACATAATATGAGTGCTGATCCCTTAAGCAACTACTTTATTATTTCCTTTGTGTCCCTGCTTTGTAGTACCTGTAGCTAAAGCCCATTCACGAAGATAAAGAAATTGTTTTCCATATGGAAATCTTCAAAGTTTCTAGTGACTTCTCTTCTAATGGAAATTTTTATTTCCCTTGAAAGCAATGGAAAGTTGATGAAGAATCTTGATGAAAGTGTCCAGCAGCACAAGGGAAATTAACTCAATTTCAAAGGGAAGTCCAGTGCCTGACTGCCCTCCAGTTTAGGCCACCTGCATCCTGAAACACAAGAAACTTGGATGCTCTTGTGGAGTCCTTGACCAGGTCTTCCTAGTTTGGCAGCTGAGGTGGCAGACAAGTCATCAGGAAAACAGCAAGTCATGGACCTGTTAGATCTTGAACAAAAACATACTTTGAATGCTTAACAACTTTTTTTTTTTTTTTTTTGAGGCAGAGACTCATCGTTTGCTGGCAGTTGTCTGGCCACCTTTAATTGCAAAATAGTGCAATTTCAAGTACTTGGTATATACAGCTTTGAGGCTCGTCCATTTTGTGAAAGAAAAGATTTGAACAATGTTGCTCACCATTTTGTATCTTTTGCTGTGGATAATGAATATTCAGCATGTTGTGTTTCCAGGAACTTTGCTAAAAATAGCACCGTATCCTTGTTTGAAAAAGTGATGAGCATAACTGTGAAGAATGACTTTGACGCTTTTCCTTCCTCTTCTTCTGTCTGATTTGTTAACTCTTTCTATAATAACGCTTCTGCTCACCATCAAACTGCCACCTCCTCAGCAGACAAACCAGAGAAGCATGAGGGCACAGACATTTGGAAAAGTAAGGTTGGAGGGAGGGGAATTTCAGGTCTTGTTCCCTCTGCTCTCAGCTTAATGGTGGGACAAGATATAGCTGAGGCATCTTTAGCTATTTTCATCTGACCTGTTCATCAAACCTTCAGAAACTTTGCTGCTCTGTAAGTGCTTCACACTACTTATATTTTCATCATACAAAATTGCCTGAAAATAAATGGTGAACAAATAACTAAATCTGTATAATTGCTGTTTAACACTTTTTATCCCCACCTGGTGAGTCCAGGGTTTACAAAATCCTCAGCCCTCTTGTTTCATTGCACTGGATTCCCTCCAGTTTGTCCGTTCTTTTGGTAAATCATTGTGTGTGATTCAATGTCCCTGGTCAGTGCTGCCCAACAGCAGCTTCCCTCAGGCAATTTACCTTATCTGATATGGTTTCATTGTCTCTTTTGCATTGGGTGGGTCCAGGGGTCCAGTACTAAATTGTGTTCAGTTGGTGTCTTAAACAGAGCTCCCCCATCCCAGATCCTCCTTCCTGTACTACCATGCCCAAGTTACATTCCGCAGTTTATATTTGCTATTACAAGGGCAAGGTTTCATTACTATCATTCTTTTTAATTTTATCCTGTTGACACTTTTTACCAATTTATCAGCAATTGCCAGTTCTTCTGATTTCTGTTTATTTACTTAGATTTTTATTTCCCAGAGGCATTCTACCAACAGTCTCCAGAGTCTCTCTAAGCCTACTTTAGGAGCTTTGGGAGCTCATTATCCTTATTATGTAGTTAGCTCTTTTTTTTGAGTTCACAACTGTGCACTCTACTACTTCTTTCTCCCTTTCACTCATGTTCCATCTTCAGATTCCTGTTCAAGTCCTTTCTGTTTTTCATGATCAAATATAAAATCAGATAATTGTAATGTTATCATTTCCTTTGACTTCTGAAACAGAGAGGGGCTCTCATCATCTTCCAATTCCTTGGAGGTGGCCAAATGGCTTTCTAAGATATGAATGGCCCAAGTTCAAGATTTCCTCTGCCTCATAGTTAGCAAAGAATTGATTCTGGTTAAGAGTCATCTGACTGCAGTGTCAGTCTCCCAGGCATAATGGATGTTCCACCTAAAGAAACTTAGAGGTCAAATCAGTTATTCTCATATGCTCTGAGATACAATCCCGTTGCAACTGGGTTTTTGGAGATGAGAGTTTCAGGTCTGTGTGGCTTTCAGGATCTGTTTGGGTTTCATCCTGGAAGTTTCACTGAAATAAAAACTTTCTCATTAAGGATTTCAGTTTCAAAACAATAGTATTGGCCTCTGTGGGAAGGAGGAGCAGGGCAGGGAATCTGAGTCAAAATATTCCTAACCAGAATAATTTTTATTTAAACAGTATAAATCTACCTTCCAGCTATGTGTGTCAAATGTTGGCTTCCACACAAAGAAGAGGAAGTGAAGTTGTTGTTATAATTTCAGATGCAATGTTGGAGAGCTCATAAAACAGTTCCAATTATGTAATACAACAGATGTCACCAGACTGTGATGGATTTTTGTTGAGTTTTAAAACTTGAGGTGTCTGGCTCTCGTTAAGGATGGTGAGCAGACAGGGTAGATAGGCAGGTGGGAAAAAGAAAGTGTACTCTGAGTTATACTGCTTCTAGATTCAGTCATTTAAATTAATGCACTTCTCTAACATACTGGGATTAATTTCACACTGAGAAAGAAAATAAGGGTGTGCTCTGCTAGGCTTGGGTACTATTTATTCTGAACCACAGGTACATTCTTATGATTCATGCAGAGAAAAAATCTGGTAAACAAAGGCTGCATAAAATAAAGTGTTATTTAGGGCTTAGTGAGGCATCTGGCTCTAATTTTAGATAAGCTCCTTCTGCTGATGTCTCCATCTCCTCAAACAGTTGTTTTATCTGCTTCTTTAGGCATTTGTTTTCAATTGCCATCTTTTGTGGGGCAACAGCTACACTGACACCAGGATACTCCATGCTTGAACCTTAACACATGCCTAGAGCATGGCAGTATAAAGATTCAGAAGGATGCACATGGCTTTAGAAGACTGCTGCTGAACATCACAGAATTAGCATTTTACAGGAAATTATGAAAAGAAGCGCCTTTGACCAAAAATATTTACAGGGCAAACCTCTTGAGTTACATTTTACCTTGTTCTGAATGACAAGTTCCTCTGTAGCAAACATTTCAGATCTTAGTATGTGCATGGACTGATATAAAAATAGAGAATGTTAGAAGTTTCTTACTCTATTGATATAATCATGGTTGAAAACAATTTTTTTTGTTATGTTAACTTGTCTTCTGCTCAGTGAAAATAAATTTCACTAGACAAACTGCATAATTCAAAATTTTATTATTAATATATATGTCGCTTTTATTTAGTTCACTTCTGTAGAAGGTGAAGTTGATTTATAAGCTTTAGGCTCTATTGAATATGAACAAATCAATTACCTTACACATCAATATCTCTGGATTGAGTTTTTATGAATGATTGTATATGCAAAAGTTTGTGTTTGAACACACAGCTCTGAGCTCAGAGAGAAGTGAGCCAGAACAGGGAGGGAATTCATAATGAGGCTGCACCTTGCAGCTCAGCTCTATACAGCTATAGGAATAGTGACAACAATTTGGAAAGACACCAATGCTGTTGTAGGTCAATGAAGTTTTGGAGGGGAAAAAAAAAACAACAAAAACCCTTTTTCCCTTAAGGCAGTAATGTTGCAGGAGAAGGTTGAGTGACCATCAAAGGTATTGCAAATGGAAACACCTTATGTTTTCCTTTCTGGCTTTATGAACTTTCAAGACAATACATTTTCTATGAAAGTGATTTATAGCTTTTACATTATAAACAAAATTCAAGAAGACTCAGGAAATTTTTTTGAAAGATCTAGTCAAGGAGTTATTGCACGAAGGAACTGTCATCACTTCTGAACTAAAACCACAAGAGAATAAAAGGTTAGATGCACCCAGTACAGGGTCAAAGCTGAGCTAAATTATCATTAAATTAAACGTTGGCCCAATGAAATCAATTGCATTATCACTAACTCCAGCAAAGAGAAAGTATTACTTATTCAAGCTTAAACACTGTATAACTGTGGTGAATCTTTTCCCTTAAAATTCCATCCTAGGTTTTAGCACTCAAACTAGACATCGCTGAAAGTTACTTTCAAGCAAATGTTTGGCAGAAAGATCTCTCTGCTCCAACAATCTGCATTTTTGCAAATTGCAAAAATTTGCAATTTTTGCAAATATTCTATTATTCCCCCCCCCCCCCCCGCCCCGCCCCAGGCTTTCAGATAAAGGCTGTATCTGGTTACATGAATCTGAGAAGAGTTTGCAAACTGATCAGAGGAATTTGGAGGTTTTTCTATTACATTATCAAGGGTGTTGGTAAGATCTTTTTTTTATCGATAGAAGAGTGACAGTAGCAGCTTCCTTGATGACTGCTGCCAGTTCACATGTCCTGTGGTACATTGCACGTTTGTCTGTCGCTGGGGTCCAAAGGAACATTTCTTAACCTTTTCCAAGTAATCAAGTGGCATTTTCACAGTGTTTCTGTTCATTAGCACACAAAGCCACTTTATAACATGCTCTTTTCTTAATCTGCACCACTGGAGGAACAGCCCCTATCCAGAGGATTATGTTATCGATAACATAATCTATACGTGGGCAACTAAAGCACAAAAAAGGCCAGAAACAACTCCTTTGTCGAAGCTAAGTTCCATATCATCCCCCCTCAATCTCTAGTCACGCCTCATCTCCAAATTTGTCTCTATGAATCACCTGGAAAAGATATTTTTCATGTCTTACAGTATCCTATTAGTATTAGCAATATTAGTACATCCCACTTTCTAACCTTTTTTTTTCTGTTAGAGTCCTTAAGAGGAACATTGCTTGTCAAAGGATTGCATTTTTCACAGCCAGGTTGTGACTTTCATCTTTTGCAAAGAATAGATCTGGTCCTGGGACCCACCCATGCACTCTCCTCAGTCAAGTAGTCAAGGAATGCTTAATTCTTCAGGCTTTACTTTGAATTTCTCACTGATATTGTGCACATAATCAGATGCATGTGGAAAATGAGAGACTAGATTATATTTAGCCTGTAAATTGAGTATGAGTTCTCCAGATGTTAAGTTCCCTTTTATAGTATCTTAAACACCTGTTTATTTTCACAACTAGGATTCTGTAATGTCTTATTGGGCAAAATTATTTTTCATGGAAGTCTCTTGTGTTAAAGTTATGTTGCTGTGATTCTTTTCCTTCAAATCAAGTATATTCAGAAGCTATTTCAGTTCCTATTGTTATGGTTCCCATTAAAATGTAAAGTGTTGCTAATCAGATATATATTTTTTTGAAAGCAAACGGTTCATATATTTCTGAGTATACTGAACTGGAAGGCTTTTAATGTACCCTAGAATCTTACTGTTCAGTCTCAGAGAGTTGATTTTGATGTCAGTCATCCCTGATAGGTGAATAGGTATTATCATCTCTATAGATAGGGAAGCAAAGACAAATATAGGGTCTGAACTGGCACAGTGCAGAATAATGACAGCTTCCACTGACTTCAGGAGCTGTTACTGCTCATCAATTCTAAAGACCAAGATATTTGTGTTGACTGATAGACAAAGATATGCTTGTTTTTAATGTGTTCTGTCCTTCTAAAGAGTCACATGAAAGTTATTAAAGTTATTCTAGGAAATGCTGTATTTCTCTTCATCAGAAACTTCATGGTGTAAGTTTAACACTTTCATTAATTTCAGGTGAGCATCAATAAAGCAAATTCTTTAGTAGTCATTAGTAGATCATAATCGCAATCTCTCTGGCTCAGCAAGGACAAGGCAAATGACAGATTTTACAGCTCTCCTCTTCAGGGATCATCCCTTTCTCTTTAATTTAAATGACTATATCTGTGTCCAAAGTCCTATGCTTATTTATGCTATGTCAAATACTCTTATACCTATTACAAAAACTAACACAGGCTTCAGCCGGCACCTTAAGGATCTATTTCCTTCTCTGTCTCCTTTATTACTCAAAGGTTCAATAGCTAACAACAAATACCTTGCAGAGCAGCAGAGCAGTTAACCAGTTGCTTAAATCCCAGAGCATCTTATGTACTCACACTTGTACTTAAATGCTGTGCTGAAGAGGGATAGCGTGTTGATCTGAGGCCAGAACACAATGCCTGGGGCCTCCAAAGTTATTGGTTTCAGCACCAGAATTAGAGCTCGAGTTCCCCATTCCCCAGCACGTATGCAGGTCACTATGCTGTGCTTTGCCTCATATTGAACTTGATTCTAATAATAATGCTACTATTTCCACCGGGGTAGCAAGTCAAACAGAAATAATTGGAGGTGGGGGAAACAGTGTCATATTTCAATTTAATGCATAGCAATACTCTTTTTTCTCCATGACTAATTTACATTTCATATGAGAGCAGACAGACACTAGATTTCACAGATATTTTTTTTCTTTTCTCTTGGTTTTATTGCTGAGAAGGTGGAAAGAGGGTGTAATTGCTTTTGTTTCCTCATACCTGTGATAATGATCATTTTTAATTTAATAAAATTAAACTAGGAGTTTTTCTTACCAGCTAAAAGATTTCTTCTCCTCACAGAATCTGATGACAAGTGGGTGGAAATTCGTTCACGTACACCATGATGTAAAGATCACACAATGAATTACTTGATTCTTTAAAGTTATACCCAGTTAAAATCAAGACATTCTGAATAACATGTCTGTCAAAAGAAAGGTTATTTGTTTCCAGATGTAGCTTAGTGTGTTAAACTCACTTCGTCTCAATAAAATGCAAAATAAAATAATATTCTGTGTCATTGTAGCCACTGGACTTCAAGGAATGCTTTAGGAACGTTACAAACTCTCCCTGCCAGCATAGCTGCAGTGACTACAACTCAGCTCCATGCCAGCACAAGTGTGTGTGCGTGCACGGATGGTGAACGCAGAGATCAATTATTCAAGGCTGATGCATCTGATGAAGGATGCTTAAACATCCATCTTCTCATCACCCAGATGGAATCTGTGTGCTTTCACTGTGCTTGAAGACAGATTAGGCATCGATTCAGTAAAGCACTTGCAGGTGTGGGTTTGACAGGGCAGGGGGACACGAAAGAAGAGAGGATTTAAAAAAAAAAATCTGCTAAAGACGAAACAAGGTACCTCATATCACATTCATGAAGAAATGGCTTTTGGATTTTCCATCCAGACTACAGAATTCTTGTTAATAGCTAGTTGCCGAAACAGATGCCCTGATTCATGAGAACAGATGGATTTCTCCAGAGGGTCTGCAGATTTAGGCATTACTTTCACTAAATGAAATGCTAATGATCTGGCACCGTGCTTCTCTGTGTGGATTAGACACCAGTAATATTTTATTTGTATTTGGTGGAGTTAGAATGATCCCTTTTAGACCTTTTTAGATATAAAATTCTAGTATTATGCATCACCTCCAGATCCCTAAGAGCTATAAATAAATGAGCCAAATGCATTTGCAGGATTTTACTGCTTGCAAACTCTTTTGGTAGATTATACACTTCTTACAGGTTCTTCTCAAGATTTAGAGGAATGTCTGGGTTTTGTATTTTTAATTGCAGTTTCCCAAGGCAAATTAATCACTTCATTCATTCTGGTAAGAAAATGAGATTACATGAAATTTTTTGCTGTTATATTCAGCACAAGTATTTTTCCTTGATTTTTTTTTCACCACAATTTCCAAGTAAAATTAATCTGAAAGTTTTTTACCAAAGACATTTTTTGTGGAACTAGTCGATTTTGTTTCCCAAATCTGCCATAAGTTAGTATTTCTGGCACAAAAAAAAAAAAATTAATACTTTTTTTTAAAGAAAGGTTAGTAAATTCTCTGCTCTGAAGTAGCTGACTCAAATCCCTCTCTTCTTCTGTCACCTAAAAATCTTCTTTGGTGGAATGAAAGGTTTTGTTTTGTTATGTTTTTATTTTTCTGATTTATGGTTATTTCAAGACAAATCCTCTATTTGCACAATTCACAACTGCCCGGCTATATAATTCAGTCACCTTTTTTGTTTCTGGAAACACTGTGAGGAAAATAATGCAGAACTCAATTATTTATATGGAGGGTTTAGGACTAATCTGTCTTCACAATAAAGAAGAAAAATCTCATTAATCTCAAGAGGATCCCTTGCTGTTACGTGCTTCAAAGAATCTGCATCTACAGCCTAGCAGATACGTAAGCTTCAAACAGCTGGTTTTCAGGTTTAAATAGATGTTTTTGCTAAATGTGATTTCCTTTCAGAATCATAAAGTAGCAGCAAACTCCCTTAGGAAAAATACTCACCAGAGGTGGGTGTAAAAATTAGAGACCAGGACTAGAAAGCTGACAGGACAATAAAACAGTATAAAAGAACTAAAGGAGTTTGAAATTTACAATTATCATAGTGACTGACTGGGAAATTGGCCACTGACATTTCTCCTAAAAAAACCAAAAATTTTACAGTTCCTGTGATCAGGTACTGGATACTGGCAGAGAGAAAGATGAGTCAATAATAGCCAGAAGTGATGGTAGATTTTGGGCAGCAGGATCTGGAGATCTCCAGCTAGGCTGTATGAGTGCTGTAAACTGTGTCCAGAGCTCAAAAGTGCCAGTGCTGTGTGGTCTCACAGCACAGCCTGGCAAGGTTCGCTGTTCTAGTATCACTGCACCATCAGTGATTTGCCAGCCTGTTACTTTCTATGATGTTGTTTCAGGAGTATAAAATCTGTGTCAGACTGTCTAATCCATGGTACTACACTGAGGGAGACAGGACAGTTTAAAATAGCTTAAAATAATTAATTAAAATTAATTAAATAATTAATTAAATTATCTAATTTAAAATAATTAAATAGTTAAATATTTCAAACTATTTAAGTTTGAAATCACTCCAGACTTAAATTTGATGCAGAGTACCTTCAGTTTCCATGATTTAATGATAGGAGAGTAGGAGACCACTTGGAGCAGAGATCTGATGATGATTACTTCCCTTTCAGAATTAATTTTCCATGCCAGCTGTCTTGCCCCTTCTAAATCCATGTCACAGGCTCTCCAGTTTCTGTCCTCCTTTCTTATTCAGAGTAATGTATGCTACCTTGTCCATGAACTTTACAGAAATCTCAGTTACATTGACACCTTTGCATCCACCAACTGTATTTGTTCTCTCAAAAATGTATCAGATTTGACAGGTTCTGGATGCTATGAATTCATGGTGATTGACATTAATTATATTTCCTGCCTTTAGTTACTTATTAATCACATATATTTCTTATTCGGTTTTCTCCTTTTATGGAGTTGTGTAGGACTTCATCTGATGGGAAAAAAAAACTCAGAATAAGGCAATGTGGGATGATGTGATTCCAACTTATTAAATAGGCAGAAATACCAAAATCCTGCAGCTACATAAGTAATCTTGCAAATAGCTGGTGGAACTCCTCTGTTCGCATCCCTCATGGTAAATATACCAGTCAAAATTCATCTTCAGTTCTTCATTGGAGCTTGCTGGAGTGCATTAATATACAGGATGAAGGTTGGCTTTAAGCTTTCTGATAGTTTCTAGTCACAGTGCAGCAAGTTTGCCCACCAGAAGAAGAGATGTAGTCTGAGTCCTGGTGTATGCTATTCTCTGCGCAAATCCATTGAAATTCAAACTCTTTACTACAAAAGTGAAATGCGAGACCCATTTTTTTACTGGTGCTGAAGACTGTGTGCTGCTTAAGCCTTGCTAAAGACGAGTGAGCCGTGTGTGTGACAGAGGGGAATGTAAACCGTTTCCTTTATCTGTAGCACTCAAAAAAACGTTAGGAGGTGGGGTTTGTATTTCAACTGAATGTTGCCATAAATGCAGCCATCCATGCTGCTGGCTTCGTTGTCTCTAAAAGATAACAATAGATGAGCCTTGACCATATGATATTTATGCTGCATTAACTTCCTGATAGATTCCACATATGTTTCAGGCCAGTAGGATGAATACTGCATTTTCTTACCCTCTCTTTCCCTCCCGAAAGGGACTCTGTCTCTGGACCTCAATCCTCTGCAGTGCTGGAGTCAGACAGCACCATCCCACTGGGACAGCCGACTCCCCTCCATGGGAAAGCAGGTTTTCATACAGAGGGAGCTCTCCATAGTGCTCCTGCTGAATGATGGAGTAGCCTTGGGGTTCTCTCCTGTTCCAAATGCTTTGGGACGGAATTTCACCCTCCCTGAATTTGTAGAAGAATTTTGTGAGAAACTGGTATCTTACTAAATTTTCCATAAAAGTGCCGAGAGAAAAACATTTAGGAAGGGAAAAATTAAACTCCTGAAAAGGAAACTCCTGGAAAGGAAGAGGAAGATTAATGTTGTCAGCATTCTGTGGGTTTTGTTTTTTGTTTGGGGCTTTTTTTTTGGCACTGTTCAGCTCAATCTGTCAAATGGCCACCTTGTAGTAAACAGCTTTTTTGGCAAATTACCATAAGAATTAAAGAAAAGCATTTAAATTCCCACATGAAACTAAAGAGCACTCTATGAGATCTGATTTATTCTAACAATCAGTGTTGAATTCCTTTTATGTACTGTTTCCTTCAGGTTAAGATAGATGTAGCATTGAAGAAAATGTTAGAGTACAGATTACTCAGGTCTCACTGTATATCAGATTGAGTAAAAGCACGACTTCTTTGGTTTTGGGACACACTCCAGCAGCTTCTGACACTGGTGGAAGGAATGCTGTGGGCTTTGATGTCTACAAACCCAACTCAGGCCTTGAAAGAAATGTAGTGAGAGAGAACCAATTTTTACAGATAATAATGAAAGCAAAACTAATTTTTAAACATTTCCACGATCATAGTTATGTGACAACTGCAAACTCAATTTGTACAGTTTACAATAAAGAACATTTTTCTTTTCATTTTGCAAACTCAACCTGGAATTAGAGACCCAGGTGGATTTTTCAAGCTAATACATCAGCTTGGAAAAAAATTACAAACATACAGCAGTTACAGCTTGGCTAACAAGTCTGCAAGGGATGCATAAGGCAGAATTTGAGCCTAGCTCTCATTCTCAAAAGTTTAATTGGCTCCCTGGGGCAAACTGTCAAGAAAGGAAACCGATATAACTCTAGATTTGAGGTGGCCTAAAAGCAGTTTCAGATCATGGGAAATGTGGTGCTTGGCTCTCTGAGTTACTTTATTGGTGCACCTTTAAGGCAGAATTTTACACAATTTTTGAGTGCACAAAAAAATTTATTTCTTAACAGTCATAGTAGAATGTCGGGAATAACATGCCACCAGTTAAACATTAGCAGGTTTACCCCTTCCTCATCACTACAGGTATTACAGACAAGCCTTAGACGGACAGGTAAACTTTAAGGAAACATTGGGGTAGAACTCTGTTACTCAAAATAGGCTGTTAATTATTTTTGCCAAGCTGCTATTTTCACTCAGCTTTTTTTGGTCTTTCTTTTCTTCTCTCCTCAGGTTCTTACAGCTTTTCATGTCAGCATTCATCTCTAATGACTTTGAGTTACTGACAATTCCCAAATCATTCCTCTGATTCTAGCTTTTTTAATCTTACATGGTCTTGCTTTACAGACCCTTATTCACAGATTGACAATGTTTTTGACAGCAAAACTGAGCCATTGTTATATAACTGACACAGAGTAGGATTCACTGCTGAGAAAAGGTTGCTGATTCTGCTTTGTTGTTGTTACTCTTATTCTTGCTTACTTTCAATTTTCTGCTTCTATAAGAAAAGATTCAATACACAGACCAAGGCATGATTTCTTGAGCACAGTTTCAGTTTGGAACTCTGGATTTGTGGTGAAGCCGAAGAGGACTTAATTCAATTGTTTCCACAATGGGGCTAAATTGTTTCTGAGAGGGGGAACTGACACTGTCTAATCACTATTATGTAAATATCTCTGTATAAAAGTTAGAATTAAAATTAAGTCTGTCACACTTCTGCTTTCTATGACTTGGTGTGAGTCTGCTCTCTTTACTGCTGCGCACAGCGACAGGGAACGAGTTTCACTGTGCCTGGCTGGGAGATGATGCCAAAGTATCACTGAAATTGAGACAACTGATGAAGCAGGAGCTGATGCTGAGTGGCAGCGCCGTGTTCTAATCGGAGGAGCCACGTGGACGCTCGCTGCCCTCGTGAGCACAGTGCTGCTGCAGGGCAGGTTGGCTGGCACCAGCTCTCCCCACCAGCCAAGGGCTGGCTCGCAGTCTTTGCTCCCTTCCCTGATGGACAGCAGACTGCAGGGTCTGTAAGACTTGGAGGGGAAGCCAGGTTCTGCTTGGAAGTTCTGCCCAGAGCCAACTGGCATGACAAAAGGGCTGAACATCAATGGTTTGTTACAGATGAATGACCCTTTTCAGGACGAGGCACCAAGTGCTTTTGTTTTTCCAAGCACTGACACTTTCCCAAATTTTTTTTTGCTAGCTGGCGTCTGTTAGTGCCCAGAAGCTTTCCAGATTTGCTGACTGGCTGGAGTTAAGCCGTTGCTTCTTGAATTGCTGCTCTCTTCAGCCAGTCCTTGTGGGGAAGAACTTGTGCTGCTCTACTGGTATTTATGGAGGTCTGTGGTGGGTTGATGCTGGCTTGGTGCCAAATGCCCACCAAAGACACTCTATCACTCCTGAGATGGGCAGGGGAGAGAAAATATAAGGAAAGGTTTGTGAGCTGAGGTAATGACAGGAACAGATCACTCACCAATTATGGACTCGACTGGGGAAAAATTTTAATTTTTTATCAATCAAATAAAATTAGATACAAAGAAATAAAAACTAAATCCTAAAACACCTTCCCTCTACCACTCCCTTCTTCCCAGGCTTAACTTCACTCCTCATTGTCTACCTTCTTGACCCCAGGGGCACAGGGGGACAGGAATGGGAGTGGCAGTCAGCTCATCCTGTTGTCCCTTCTGCCCTTTCCTCCTCGTGGGAAGGACTAGGACTCCTCACACTGTTCCCCTGCTGCAGCGTGGGGTCCCTCCCACGGAACACAGTCCTCCATGAACCTCTGCAAGCAAGTCCTTCCTATAGCCTGCAGTTTTTCACAAACTGCTCCGGTGTGAGTCACTCTTCCATGGGATGCAGTCCTTCAGGAACANCAGCAAACCTGTTCCAGTGTGGACTCCTCTTTTCATGGGGTCACAGGCTCCTTTGGGAATCCAGCTGTTTCAGCATGGGGTCCTCCATGGGCTCCTGGTGCATCTCTGCTCCACTACGGACTTCCATGGGCTACAGGGGCACAGCTGCCTCACCATGGACTGCAGGGAAATCTCAGCTGAAGCAGGGGAATGTCAGCTGGACACCTTCTCCACTGACCTTGGTGTCTGCAGAGCTGTTCATCTCTGTCTTGGAGCCTGCTGGCATTGGCTCTATAGGAGACAGGGGCAGCTTCCAGCAGAGTCTCACAGAAACCACCCCTGTAGCCACCCTCACTACCGAAACCTGGCCACACAAACCCAACACAAGGCCTAAGGGAGGAAGAGAAGAGTTAATAGAGGCCTCTTAATACTGTTTAACCGAGTAGTGTTCCTTTAGAGCTTTGTATTCTGAAGATCCATCCAAAGCCCAGCAAGGACAAATCCCTTTTGTTATTTTCTACGCGGGAGACCTGGTGTAGTAGGGGAATCTGGAATCACCATCACTCAGAGATAATTTGTATTGCAGCCACTCTTGAGGGTTCCTTGTCTTGACCTGAGAGGGATAAACAGACATAGGTTTTTGCTGTTTTCTCAGTCAAGTTGACACATTCAGAAATCATACTGAGCACCTTTGAAGCTGCGAGCTGCCAACAGTGGGAAAGATAACACGCAAAGATTGTGGTTAACAAAAGTTAGCCAATTTAAAATCAAATTCGCTCTTTCCTTTGTGATGTAAACGTTATTATGTTTCCAATTGTACCCAGATTACCATTAATGCAGATACAACTAGATGAGAAGAATGGTACCACACTCCCATTTTTGAGAATAATAATGTAGCATCTTGCAATGCCTGATTTGTGATATATCCTTAGTCTACATTACCAAAATCCAAAAATAATAACTGGTCCAATTCTGAACAATAATTGGTAGCATCAGGAGTAGGAAAGATAATCAATATATTGAAATTTCCTCTTTGTGCTCATCCTGATCACACCAGGTTTGTGTTTGCGTTAAACTTTTCTTCAGGACAGAGGGTTGTAGATATGGGTGTATAACTGTAAAAGACCTAGAAGACCTCTTCTGAACAGAGTCCCTTTGACTTCAACAGGTTAATGCAGCTCTGGAACCTTGCTCCATGAATTGAGATTAACAGTAATTTGACATAATATCTCTTCTGCTCTGTTTCTTACACCTACTCATAATTTTCCTGTTATATCCTCATAAACCCTCCAAAGCTCCAGTACAAAATCAAATTCTCTGCTTGTCACAATTTAAACTTGAAGTCAATTACCCTGTTCCCATGTTGTCTGGATGATATAGTCTTATATGGACAATAAAACAAGAAAAACTATGGTAATTACCAAGCCTACAGGGCAGTATGTCAGCCTGCGAGACAGGCAGCGGCATAAAAGGTAGTCTGATTTTTCTTTAAGTGGCTTGTCTTTTTATTTGATGACATAAGAAACACAGTAGGGTAGATTTTCTGCTAGGGTAATGTGGTGAAACTGTACCCATTTATAGCACCAGAGTTCCCGCAGCAGCAAATAATTTATAGTTTTTTCTTTTAACAATGTTCACTATTAGTATGTCTGAAACCAAACCAGTCTTTGTGAGACAGATGGTTCTTATTATTGGAACAAAAACGATTTTCTAAAACAAAAGATCACATTGCTAATTTTCCAAGAAAGGGTCAGTGGTGTTGTTTTGGGTCTTTTTGGCTAAGGTAATAAAAATGGGCACTTGAAGAATGAGGCAGGTTTGGGCCAAGTTCTTACGCTGTACTCTCCATTGTACAGGTTTAAGCTGGGACATATATAAACTCTGACTTCATTTAGTGTAAATATTGGCCTACATAAAGACCCCACTAAGACTTTCAAATTCTTTAAAAGCACGTATGCTCTTTTAACTGCTTCTTCCTTACCTTGCTGTGGAGAAAGTAGGTACTGATCAACATCCTACAGAGCATAGGAAACTGTGAGTCGATTGTGTGTGCCTCAGGGTTTGCTGTGTCTTATGTCTGTCTTCCAAACTGCTGATTTATTGAGACATTTCAAGGCCTGTTTCCTATGCTGCTAGCATCTCACAATGGTACAACTAAGCTCAAAATTAAAAATCAGTCTCCAGGTTCTGAGAATAACTCTGTTAACTCAGTGAAGGGAATGCATTTCCTGTTTTGTGGCACCTCAACAGCCTGACTCTCCTAAGGTAAGCATAATTTGCCTCTCATGACTAGTTAATTTCAAACTGTGGGTTCCACAGAAAGAGAAGGAACTGAAGAAATACCAAGAGAGCTAAAGATCTTTTAGAAGTTGGTTTCTTAAAATGAGCAAGAAAGGGAATTTCCTCTGGGATATGCAGATTGTAGGTGATGAGTCCCAGTGGAAGGTGTACTTTTCCTTCAGAGTGGTTGACTGAAAGACACTCCCTTTCTTCTGTACTATGTGGTCTCCATTTGAGAGCTAATTACAACTGTGGCAGGATCACATAATGATCAAGACCACAAGTTTGTGCACTTGGCTGAGGTCTTGGGGATTGATGACAGCTGATCTATGAGGAAAACAGTACGTCCTTTTGGGCACAAAGCCCACAAAAATGTGGTGTCATAAACTAGTAGATGGAAAATCTGCCATCCATCTCTGTGAGCTGGGGTAATACCATGCCTAGGGTTTTTTGGCTACTAGATTTTTGTAAAAGCAAATCTATTAAATTCAATTCTCACTTCCCACTCTCACAACAGAAGATTTATTTGAGGATGTCATTTGGAATAAGATTCTTTTTTTCTTGTGCACATGTTGTATTTTTATCTGTTCTCCCTTTGCTGGGTGTAAGTGTCAACAATTTATTACTGCCAGAGGAAAAAAAGTCATATTCTGTATGGTAAAACAGCTCAGTTTAGAAAGACTTTTATTCACTTTTAGATTAAACCAATTTTTTTTCTTTTTGCATATAAAATTGTCTCCTTTGCTTCTAGTATCTTGTAATGGTACAGCTGGCCTCAAAATTAAAAAGCAGTCTCTATCCAGAAGCCACAGTGCATGTACTGAGGAAAATCTGTGAGGAGCATTGGTAATAAAGGCTTCTTTGCAAAGTATTTATTGCTTTAAGCAAGTTTATTACTTTCAATGCCTCATATTTCTGTACACAGGAAGAGTTCTGTGACAGAATTATTATCTTTAGAAATTGTTGGTCACCTGAATTACCATTCATTTGAGAGACAAAATGATTGTTGTTTCCACGCTCTTTGTTCCCATATGGAAAATGAAAATCATTCCTAAACATATAAAGACCAATACATCACGAAAGGCAGGTTTGTCTATTGCAAACATAATTTCCACATGCAAAGTTTATCTGACTATTTTGCAAATGGAGACCGCAGAAGTCAACCATGACAGCAAGCCAAAAGCACTGTTAATTATCAGATTGTACATGCAAATCAGGCAGGTAGGCACACGATGATTCAGGTTGGCACCTTGAGGACTCAAATATCGAGGGTACGAACTATAGCTGGAATAAAGTGAGCCAATGTATCAAACTTATGAAAATGTACTAGTTAATAATTTACTATCCATAAATAGACCTTCTCCAGGAGCAAAATTATTTGTACTCTGAGATATGAGAATCCATTTTTAAATGCTATTCTTTTACCGAATTATGCAGTCAGGGCAATAACAAAAGCTCAGTTGCAACTAGGCAACTGGGTGTGGATCTTTTCTTTTGAACACCTCTGCAGAATGATGATGGATTCTAGCTGCAGGCCACATTTTCTGTGTCTGAAAGGGATCAGCTCCAGCTGCTCAATCAGGTTTCAGGTCACCATTGTACTTGTGTTAAGATGATGAGCTTTCTCCCAGAGAGATGATAATCTAATGGAAGGAAAAAAATGGAAGTAAAAATTATCATTTCCCATTTCTGTAGGATACCCCACCGAGAGAAATCTACCTTTTTTTTTTCTTTTCTGTAGTGCCATTTAAGTAATTAAAATCATACTTTAAAAATGGGTGAAAAGTAGTTTTTCTGATGTCTAAGTGATTTAGGAATGCAAGCCCAACTGGAGAGTAACTTCATAGAGATATTTCTCATCTCTTTAAGATTATAAACAAACCTGGATGATGAAAGCTAATGCTAGCAGAGCCAGAACATTTAGTAGGAGAGATATTCCTAGACAGTGGGACTTAACAGATAAGTTAAAGTTTTTTAAAACCTGTGACTTCTAATCAACAAGATGGCTCCTGAAAGCATCATGTAACTCAAATGCAACTAAAACTACAGGGCTTTCAGGATTTAATTACCCAGACATCTGGCCAGAGCAAGGCTTACTTCACTGCTCTTTTGAGAACTGCTCCAGTTTCATGACATGATCATGGCTTTACTTTCATATGTCGTCTACTTGACCTACCTTTGTGACAAAGCATGCAAGAAAGGAGATATCTCGTGTTTCTCCTTCCAAGTGGCAGAACCTCAGGTTGTGTTTAGCCTATCCTGGCTTGATTTGCTCTTTTCTTCCCTCCTTCCACTAAGCCACCAACATCCTAACAGACAATCCCAGCTTCCATTTCTTGAATTCCCCCAAGACTGTTTTAATTTGGGCATTTGAGCTGATTTCATTTTTGTCCCTAATGGATGGCAGAGCACTTTAATATACACTGTTGCTTTAGAACAGTGTGGTGAGGAATATAAATAGCTGTTCAGAGAATATACAACAAACACTGTATCATTACTGAATTGTTTACTGCAACCAAATATTAGTGCCAGGATACAAGTCAAATTAGCGGTGTTCAACAGTGCATAATGTTCACATAATATCTTAAATATGGAAGCTTAAAAATTGTTCTTGTCTGACAGAAATACTCCAAGCGGACACCCTTGTATATGCTATAAAACCCACTCTATCTGATTTGTGAAAGCCAAACTGTTTCTAATTACTGCAAGCATTTTCTGATTCTTTCTTCCCATTTCATAAATGAAATACAGAAGAGTTTTTAACTGAAGACTCAATCAAGCATCTTGGTGAAGTGAATGAAGAAAAAGTATCCATCAACTCAAAGCTAGTATCTAAAAGCATCCTGACAAGCTGAATTTTAAGCACAGCAGACCTGTGCCCATGTCCAGCCAGGGTTTGAAGCTATATTTGGTCCTTTAGGAACGGTTCATGAATCACTTTGAATCACTTTTTAGCATCAGCTATACCTTTACTAAATCATACACAAGTTTTCAGCCTGGACTGGTAGCCATTTGGCATTCCTCTACATCTGCTATCAGCCCACCGAGATTGGGGTATGGCTCTACTTGCTAAGAGCAGTCTAAAGGTTAGTGCAAGGTTTGGGCACAGCTTAGCCCAGATCTGATCATCCATACTGCAAGGTCATCTCGTGTTGTCATGTATTTCACTCTCAGTGCATCTCTGCTTGGATGTTTCACTGGAATTTCTTTGGTCATGTTCCACAGCTTTTACCCACAATAAATTCTGTAATGTTCTGTAGCATTAATGATTCGCAAATTGTGAGGGAAAAAATGTGTCTTTTCTGAGCACTGTGGGAAACTAAGATTAATCCTTTTCGGGTGATTAACTTTTCATTGTACTGTGAATGATCTAAAACCAAGAGCAACAGTGGGACCTATCTTTTCTATTTAAGACAGGTGGAAAATGTCACTATATCTGTGTGAGAAGGTTTTGTGATTGGCTGGAAAGGTTCTGCTGGGATGGCAATGCCTTCATCCTCAGACACTGCTCCTTTTGTCAGCTCTCACTGCCAGGTAATCAATCCTGTGAGCTGCACTATTTAGGATTAGTGAGCTTCCATGTACATCATCACTTCATGCTGTGGTCTGAACCTGCCTCCAACAAGGCCCTGCCTTGCCATGACAATAATCCACTGTATTTCTTTTGCTGTTGTCTGGCAGAAGAGAATCTTGCTCCACTGCAGCTTGGCAAGCCTATCTGCTGCCAGAGCTATCCTCCAGAGAACAGGGACTGGCTGGATGGAGGTGGGCAGTGGCAAACAGTGGCATCATCAGCACAGCAGGCTCAAGTTTCCCTGTTTGACCCTGGGTTCCTGCCAAAGGGAAATCTGCAGCTACAACCACTCACTGCCTCTTTCATCTCCTTTCTAGGCTGGAGGAGGGCTCAGTGTTCCCTCATGCGCACTTTCAGCCACACCCAAGTACTAATTGTTCAGTAAATTGTTTTAGTAAAGCTTTAATTATCAGCTTATTACAATTTTAATGACTAGGAGACTGACAGAGGCTGAAGTCAGACTACCTGCGATGTATTATTTTTTATAATTGTGGATCTGCTTTCTGTTCATCCAGGAAGAAATCTGTTTACAAGCATGATATTTATAAGGCTTTATTCCTGTTCTAGGCAAGATTTATGCGAAGAATCACAAGGCGCTTCTAACATTTACTATGCAGCCAACTTGGATTAAACCTCGCATGAAAGATTTTATCTCTTGGTTTCCAAATTTGCAGAAGGTCTTATCCAAACTTGTTTTTAGTGTATAAATGCTCAGGCAAATCACTGCCTGTAACAAAAAGGTAGAAAGGCTTAGAAAATATGACCTTAGAATGGAAAAACTTTTACATGGAATACATTGGTGCAAAGAGAAAGAGAATCAATTTTCACTTGCATCTACAATGAACAGGAGTAGTAATGAGGCTAAATTGCATCAAAGGAGATTTGGCATAGACATTAGGGAAAACTCTGTAATGGTGGTGATAATTAACCACGAAATAGCTTACCTTGAGAGAACACGGGCTCCCCACGGTTACAGCCTTTCAAGATTGAAAAACCATCTATGAGAAGCAGATTAGGTTTCCCTGTTTCTCCCTTGCTGCAGGGTAATGGACTAGATGCCCTCCTGCAATCCTGCCTGTAACTTTATCAGCATTAGATTGTGAGTCAGAATGAGACTATAGATTTAAATGATCATTACAATTTTGTAATCAATTCTGTGTAGAATTGGTGATTTAGATGCATTTACATAGTGCAAACATTTTCACAGAATGGTTTTCAGGCAAAGCAGATATTGCAATTCTGAAGTACATACTAGAATCAGAAGTGAGGGCTTCTCTTGTTTTCTCCCTAGAAAACAATTGCTATGTTTGTTTTATGGACATTTAGATATGAGTTTGTAAGGTATTCTGTTGTGAATTGCAGACTTACTTTTTTTTCTCTGTAAAGTATGAGGAATTTTGTGGGCTGCTTTGGGCAGACTGCTTGCAAACAAATGTACACACTCTTCTTCCACAGAGACAGAACTTTTATCCTTTTGAGGCATTGCACTAAAAAATCTAAAATAAAGATAGCAGAGATGTGTCCAAGTGTTTGGACAAAAGTTTTCAGTGCGGTCTAATCAGTTACATCAAGAAACATTCAGATCAGTCAGTAGCTTAATAGATTATTTTAACTGCTTTTGTATTCTGTGAATCAGATAAATCAGATTTGCCTTTGGATAGATAAAAAGACAATTTTTTCTGTTTGAATTTTTAGTTCTGGTGGAGAAACTATTGTACCTGCTCATACTCACAGATAAAACCTTTAACATTTCACAGAAAAAACTATGTATTTGTTTCATGAAAAAAAAAGTATTTGCTACATAAAAATGTTACTCACTTCAGAGGACACTTTTTCTCTCAGCAGGGCCTTATGGTTTTGCAAAAGCTGCTTTTGGAATCAGCTGGTTTTTTACAAGGTGTGCACGAGCGTGGTTATGTGTCTAAATAATTTATTTGCAGAAAGATTGTGTAAAGAACAATATGGAGCCATGTTTCAGCAAGGGATCTGTGTGAAGATGAAAATCCCAGCTGGAACACAAGAGAGAGAATCCTCAGGGACATGTAAAACATCAAAAGAAAAGCAAAGCTAAGTGGGCAGGCAGAGGAGAGGATGGTTGGCAAAAATAGATGGACATGAAAGTAGAAATCTAACTGAAATACAAATTCAAGAAACTTCTCAAAGGAAGACCAGATGCACAAATTTTGTGCCAAGAGTCAGAAAAAATAATCAAGTAAGAATCATGTGATTGAAAATGACAAAAATACAATACTAAATGGCTTCAAGAGCCAAGGCTGGAGAATGCAGTTACTTTTGGGTATTTTTAGGGTGTTTCTAGAAACCCTCTCTCACCAACAAATGTGAGAAACTCAGAGGAATGTTGAATCAGTTAGAGAGAAGTGAGGTAGGAGCTGGAGTTGCCTGTGTGAAAGAGACTACAGTTATCAGGAGTGGGTGCAACATTGTCAACTTTTCTTCATAGGACAATAATAAGAAAATCTTAACTCCTGGAAACTGCTGAGGACATAATCAGGCCTGGGCTAGGAACTGCTATTCTTAAACAGAATGTTGTTTATAATTATGAGTTGTAAAAAAAATAACCAATCAAATTAAAAAAATTATCCAAACTAAAACAAAAAAAAAAACAAACAACAACAAACCAGACCAAAAAACATAACAGGAAAAAGTCCTAAATAGCTCCAGGATTTGTCAATATCCAGGCTGTAGATTCTTGCACCCTAAGTATATTAGCAGCCACATTTTACTCCATCGTGGCCACAACTCAGGCTATTTGCAAGGGCATAAAGGGAATTACTTACAGTCATGAGAATGGCTCTATTATGGTGATCTGAACTCAAGGGAATCCCTTGTCAGAGCAAGTCTTTTTTTGTAGCAAGCCTTGAGGAATCTGGTTTATTTTTAGGAAGCCAAGGAGTTCAATATTGAAATCTAGGAGCTGTTCATTGACTCTGGATATATTGTTTCTATCCAGAGGCTGCATAAAATGTTAATGAGCATGTCTCTTACTTTCTCAGTAGAATAAGAACCAGGGATTTAGGCAGCTAATTTATTATCCCTTACACCAGCACGCAAATGAATCTATCACTTACACCAGCATGAAAATTAATCTGTCCTTCTCTAAACCTAAAGTAAGAAACATCCTTAGAAACAAAAATGTGAATTAAAAAACCAAAACAAAATAAAACAAAACAAAGACAACCCCCCCCGCCCCAACCCAAAACTCCAATTACCTCTATGATTCTCCTCCAGAGACCTTCTTATTTGAAAAGGAGCATGTTTCCTGCACGTAGTTTCAGGCACACTTATGTGCTTCTTTCTGGCCTTTGGTGCAGGTTATAATTGAAAAATGGAGGAACTGCTGTAGGAACGGAGAAGAAGGAATGAAAAGGGTTGGAGAAGGAGGGAATATGAAAGCAAATGAGATTGGTAATGGAGAAGGAGTAAAGGAAGTGGAAAAGAAGATTTAATCCACCTAATTATCGTTCAGTCCAAAGGCATGAAAGAGGACTGGTGTAAAGTGTTCACAGCAGCACAGAGTGTAGTAGCACACCAGAAAGTATTACGATTTGCCAGCATGTAATATAGATCAAGTGCTAATAATGCTGGGAAGGAATTTGCTAGGAAGGAAAGGCTGTGATATCTGCTGGAACTCTGTATACCTACTGAGAAATCAAGCCCACAGGTGGTATCCAAGACAGTGACTGCTGAAGATTTAAGAATTTTGTCAGGAATTTGAGACCAAATAAGACATTTGAAGTGATGAAAATCTGAGGTCTCCTCCAGATACATTACTGATCTCTACTACAATGGAAATCTGCTGTTAAAAATATGGTTTAGCAAGTGAGCATCAAACCCAGTTAAACCCCAGTGCTCTCCTCTTGTATTCTTCTGCACTCTTTCCCACTGCTCCTCTGGCCCATCACAGCCTAGGTTTGGTGACTCTCAGGTCATACTGGACTCTCAAATCCTGTCTCCAACCCAGGTTAACAGGAGAGAGAAGGAAGGAGATACTCATAGCAGTGGTTTTCCATAGAAGCTGTAAAAGCATCCTGAACTACAGCTAAAATATTATTTTGTCACATCTGTCTTACAGATGGTCTTTATCTAGCCAAGCTGTGGGAGTTGACTCTGGGGAAGCTTTGTGTGAATGTTCAAGGTCAGCCAGGCCTTGTATAAACTATGGCACAGATTTCTCTCAATTCATAACCCAGCTGAAGAATTACGGATGTTCTTTCTTTGCTTAACTGTATGTTAGGTCATAGGGTAAAGGAGGAATGAAATGTGTCCATCAGGTACTTCTATTCCCTCCCTTCCTGCCATTAGTTGTCCCCACTAGGACTCTTTTCCTCCCTTAGTCCTTGTATAGCTCAAAGTAGCTCCAGGTCATAGGAGGGGGCAGCAGGAAATCCTGAAATAAGTTGCATACATGCAAAATCCTATGCCTGCATTAAACACAAAACTTTATACAGAGAGATATAATAGAAAGTGTGCTAACTGTGTGGACCCAACTTCAACACATCTGGTTTTCTGCGAAGCTAAAAAAATTGTTACGCATGAGAGAGTAATTCAATTTCGCCATACTCAGTATCTCCCACTAAGGATATGTGCAATTAATATTTCATCTGTTAATTATCAAAGGTATTTACAAAGCTTTCTATTTGAAGGACATCAGAAAATTATACTGTGAAGCAATTTGACCTCTGTGTCTTGAAGTAGTGTTAATTTAATTCGTCTGTTCAAAAATCTACAAGACAAATTAATGTGTACTAGAAACACATTTGCTAAATTATATAATGAAAAATACAATTAGCCTTGTTCATAATTCCTATTTTATATTTACTTTTATTCCTCTTTGGGTAGTTCAAAGTGAAATAATTGAGGGATATTTTTTAGAAAAGGAATGGTGATGGAGTAATTTGTTTTTTTGATGCCTCCCCACTACTTCAGTAAGCATGTGAAAAGTGATGTTTCTACACCAGGAAGACTTAAGAGAAATATTTGCCTTAGATAGCTTTTTGACACCTCTTTAAGTCAGCATTAAGCTGGAAATGTGGCGTTTTTAGTGTCCTGCTCCTGGCCAATCTCAAAGGAATGGATTAGACTAAAATGTAGGTCTTGTAGCAGCCTTCTCTCTGGCTTGGCTCCTCTGGTGTGTGGACATCCTCCAGCTAACTGACAGCAAAAATCCCTATGAGTTTTCATGGCAGCCCAAGCAGCTTTGGAGCTGCAGTGCCTTGGCATGGTGCAACTCTTCCTGTTGTGGTGGTTGGCTTGTCAAACCCAGCTCTGTGCATCTCTACGTGCCAGTGCACGGGTCACTGTGTGCAGTAAGAGGCATAAATTTATGGAGGAAAAACCCATTGTTTGTAGCAGGATTGGAATATGTTTTTGAATGTACCTCAAGGTCTTGTGGTTTTAACAGTCCACCCTTTTCAGTGAGATTTAATGAAAACCTATAATATTACTTTATATTACCTTAAGGGTTTGGCTTTTTTAACCTACAACTTGTATAAGTGTTTTAGGGAATAGGGTTGAATAAATCATAATAGGAAATGTAACTAAAGGTATTATCCCAGCAGTAGGCCAAGCAAGTTGCATTTTAAAACAACACGGAATTCCACATGGATCATGTGCGTATGGTAAGAAGGCTAAAAATGAACATTCATAGTAAGGGGTTATAATTTTCTCTTCTCCTAAACTGTTATTTGTTGCAGATGTGAGATGATGATATCCTCTCACACTTGGATGACACAAGTTATTTGGTGGAATATTGAAGAAAAAACATTTATTTCTATAGAATGCCTGAAATTGTCTTATCACTTTATAAAAAAGTCTTTAGTAAAAGTGTTGTAGTATTAGCTAAAGGCAGAAGAGGTGTTGCAGACCATTTAGATCTTCTGTACACATTTACAAGCATGAAAGCAAAAAAAAATTTGAAACTTAGCAAGAATTTTCTCTAGTTGTGGTCCCTTTGCAGGTTTATAATGAAAATAAGACATTTCTGAGAGCAGACATTTCTGCTTAGTAGAAACCCATCTTTTCCACCAAAAAGACTTCATTTGAAAATTTCAGCCATCTTTAAATGATCTGATTGCAAAGGGTTACTTGTTTGTACCATCTACATGTATGGAAAGAAGGATATTACATTTTTAGCCATGTAATTTTGATGTCTGCCTGGCAAAGTACAGGAATTGTTAAGAGCATGCTGGATTTCCTCAGGAAAGAGAGCCAATATCCTCAACAGCATTGTGTATTTATTAAAAGACAGAAGCAAGAATCGACTTTCTGCATCATCCAGGCTTTTAGTGTTGCAGAAGGTCCTTCCTTTTCCCTTCCTTTTTTTTTCTTAAGAAGAAGAATACGCTGTAAGCTATTTATGTTTCTATTCTTCATTTCTGGAGCTGCTTTGCAGAAGACAATCTATTTTTTTTTATAGCCCCAGTAGGGGCATTTATTTCACTGAGGATAATCTTGTTGCAGTCCCCCACAAGTCAGCACAGAACATAGGGATGCATTACCAGATTAAGTACTTGGCAATAAGCCTCCATTTGCCCTAAATAAGTCTTTTGATATTCTCCATAGGTGCAAGAAAATCACAGGAAGCAAAAAACCAGCATTACTCTGAATCTCACCCTTCCTCCACCACCTCCCTGGATGTGCGGTTTGCTGGTTGGTCCTGTTTCCAACCCAGATGAACTGCCACAGTTAGTTTGGTAAGACATCTCTCAGGCAGTCTTTAGTCCCTCACGAGAAAGAAAGGAACAAAGCAACTGAGAACACTGAGAAAAGCATGCAGTGCATTTAGCATTTAGAAATGCGTGCAGTGCAAAATTGCAGTGTCAGTGCCCTTCCAGGAGCTGCTGTCATGAGGGGAGAGCCCTCTTCCTCTTAAAAAACTACATTGTCACATAGAGGAAATCCACCCCTACCCACCCAGCATCTTCAGCGAGGTATCTCGAAAGCAGCACTGATCTTCTTTTCTTCTTTCTCCTGTCTGGAGGCACAGTCCTCACAGCAGAGGCCCCGTTGCTCTCTTGAGCCTTTGAAGATCCACCTGGGTGATGATGCTGAGTCAAAATGCTGGGTCAGAGCTGAAAAGGACAGGGCTACCGTACGGGTCCTGAGGTGAAAAAGTGGTGCCTAACCAGGTTTTCAGAGCAGAGATGGTGTAGCCAAGCTGGTCCCTTGCTCTCCTCAACAACAGGAGCTGCAGACATCTAGTGTGGCACTGTCCCCCAGCAGAGCTAAGGCAGAGCTTGCTGCCATCCAGCCTGCAGAGCATTGCAATTACAGCTTTTCCCTTTCTTTGTCCGCTTTATCTGTGTGCCCATCTGTGTGTACCTTGGGAAAGCTGACTGAAATCAAAAGTTCACTATTCCTTCCTCCAGCCACAGTGCATCAGCTGCTCAAATTAAAAGACAGACCCGCTGCGAAATAGAAAGTGTTCCCCGACTTGCAGCAAGTTCTCATAAAGGAACTGTACCAATCAATTCGATACCTGTGGCTTCCTACTAAAAGCAAATGATACTTCACAGCAGATAGCCAAGCACACAAGGATGTATAAATTAAGCAAAATGCTCTTTATTCACCTTTTGCCTTTATGTGACCACATTGTGCGCATGGAAATACAAAGGCATTCCTTTCCTTTTAAAAGGCAGCCAATGAAAATACCTAGTTTTTGGCACATGAATTCTTCCAGTAATAAACTAGGGTTAACTTTCTACTTAAAATTCAATTTTCTATTTGAATTGAAAATTTTATTTGCACCAGAATATCTTCTTGGTAATTAGTAAAGAAATGTGCCTAATATGTGAAATCATAAGCCCACTGACATGAACACCAAGACATATCTTTTAGTAAAAGTTGCTTTAATTTTTGGAGTAAGGTTGAATTTTGTATCATTTGGTCTTCAAGAACTCTACATGACCCTTGAAGAATATCAATCCAGGTTGTAAATTTAGGTCATAATTACTAATTCTGAGTTCTTTCTAGGAAACCTATCATAACAACAGGTGACGAAATGCCTTTCCCATGGGGCAGGAGCTGTATGTATATTGGACTCATGCAGAAACTAATTTACAAAATTCCTTGCCTTCCACTAGAAATCCCAGACACATAAATGCCTTTGCCTTCTCAGAAATAGAAGTAGAGTTGGTAAATGAGTTGGAAAACTTAGATGTATGACACGAGTTGTCCTGACCAACAGAGAAGGCAAACCCCAACATTACAGACACCAGCCCTGCTGTGCAGTTTGCGGGTAAAATGCACTTGGATTCTGCATCAGCGTGAGCTGCCTCCCTCGCGTTCTGGCAGAGTAAGGCTGGGATGCTGTTCAGTGTTTCTGCAAACTTTTGTAACACACATATGAACTTTTCTCCTAAAATATCACTTCCCACTAGAGTGAGCAAACACATTCTTTGCGTATTTCTATTTATAAATCTTACATGTTTATCCTTTTAATTATGCCTACTGGAACACATTTCACTCTGATTTCTTATAGCATCTTTCATTAGGACAGAAGGATAATAATAATATCTTTGATATGTTCCTATGCTGCAATAACATAAGTGTTTATTTTTCCTGAACTTTCTCCAAGATTTTAATAAATCACACCTTTGCATTCACCAAACTCAATTTCCTTCAGTTTTTCCTGTAGGTTTTTCAGATTATTTATTTTTCTGTGTTGAAGGTTAAGGGGTTTTTGTTTATATTTGATGTTTTCCTGTGGAGCTATCCATCACATAATTCCAAAGAACATGAGCCCAATCCTCGTGCTGTATAAATTAGCTAGTTAATAACCATAAAATTTGAAGGAGATCATTTACACTATCTTAAGACCTATGGTCTCTTTCTCTCTTTAAAAAAAGGAACAGAAAGTAGCAGGGGTGTTTTGCATATATAGTATATTAAAAAACCCAACAACACCAAAATCCAGTCCTAAAGGTCATAGCACACATTTATAAACATATATAGCTTGATTTTTAGCTCTGACCAAAATATTTCCAGCACAATGATGAGAAAACAGTTACCTTTTATTCCACCAACTTACACTACCTATGTTTTTGAGCCATTTTTATCTCTTGTATGTCTTAAGTCATGTCTCTGGCCTTCACATAGCAGCCAGCAGATGAAACAGGAGAAACATGGTCCTCTGGTGTGTGGGGAGATCTGTAAAACTGCATCTCTGGTTGATGATCTCTTTTCCCATATTCTGTACTGTACAGCTATACCCCTCATGAAATCTCTGAGGCACACACTGCTGCAAGATGAGGAGGGTATGCATCACCACATGGTAATGCCTACTCTGCTGCTTATACTTACAGATACTGTAATCTCCAGGCTGATTCAGCTATTTTTATTTAAAACTCAGTAATGGACTGGGACTTTGATCATTTTTCAGATTAAAACACTTGAAAATATCTAAATAATATCATCAACAATTTACAGACAAAACTAAAACTGTAAAATAAAATTTGCAAAACAATCAAAGGCATTTGTATTGTCCACCCCATAGAAGCAAGAGAAAAAACTGGCGTGAATTGAAGGGGCGAATGATGAAAATTACTGTGTGTTCCAGTGATACTCAGTGGAGGCAAGAGAATAGCTTTGAACATCTGAAGTAAAGATGACAAAAATTACAGTGCTGAGAAATGACTGTAATACACATCAATCAGCTCCTGTCATGTGAAATTGACTACTTTTCATTTGTCAGAAAGGCATAAATGGGACATAAATTCTGGTAAATTTCTGTCGAGGACATAGAGGGATAGATCCCTTGCCACCACAATATCTGCTCCACAGAGGGCACCCTGCTGTAGCTGTCAAATTCTCAAGCTGCCAGACCTTGAATGGAAGTTAGAAAGAAAAACAACTTTTTATTTGATCATAGTTACTACAGGACATTCATCTCTCATTGACCAGATGACCAGTGTGGCATAATGTCCATCTCTGGTCTCCCTGAACAATTCACATTGTCTCTTTGCCTGTTTTCTCAAACAACATCTGTTATGCCAGGATAAAGTTGAGTTGATATCTCAACAGCCTGCATGACTTTGAGCCCACTAAGGACACTTCCACTTGACTTGGTGGCAGGTGTTTCCAAAGCTTTCCTACTAATCAGGTTGCTTGCCAGCGGAAAGGTTCACATTTGCCCATAGCTGTGACGGACAAGCTCTCTGTGGCTGCTTATTCTTGTTTTAAATCATGTTCCATGAAGGGAACTAACTGGGTGAGGTTGGCCCCTTTAGAAAGCAGAGGATTCCTACTTGTCAGGGGATACGTTTACTACTGGAAGTGGAGTTTCTGTGGCACAAAAGGGAGAGACCTTCTTCTCAGAGCAGTGAGCCCTCAACACATGCATCGACTGAGAAACTATTTAGAGGAACAGAGAGTGGAAATCTGGGACACTCAGGCAGTAGTAATAAGCACCCTGGGACCAGAAGGGATTGATTTGTGTTTGTTGCAACTCAGAAATATTCTGCTTTGTTGGAAACCAACTGTAGGAGCAACCAGGTGCTTGCAAGGATAGACTGGGCAGGAGTCATCTTGGCTATGTCAGAAGAACATTAGCACAGCCACGGTAAGGCAATAGTTCATTTTGCTCCCTGCTGTGTCTCCTACATTACATGTGCAAAGTTGTGGTAAAATTGAAAGACTATCAAAATCATTCTGAAAACCTAAGGATTTTTCAATCACATCATCCTTATCCATACTTCTCTTGAATTCTGGAAAGAACTGTAAAAGATTTGCAATAAAGAGCTTCACTTTACAGATAAAAAAACCATACCGACTTATTTACTAAAAGAACCAAGGTTGACTATTGCCAATTAAATCCAATGGATCACATATCCATTAATTCTGCTCTTTAGTGTAGTTTCTACTAATTTTCTCTTCATTTCTCTTCTTTAAAAACAGACTTAATGTCACCCCTGAGTCTTCAGACACAGATGCAATTTAAGTAAAAGGCCATACACCATGATTAGTAATTCAGCTATTTCATCCTTGCCTTCCTTTGGATCCCGTAAGTTAATACACCTTGGTCCTGGGGATGTGTGACTGCTCATTTTTTCAGTCAGTTCCAGCATTCCTTCAAAACCATTTCGCATGATGAGTCCCCCACAAAGAATGATTTTTCAGTAGGAATATCCCTCATTTCTTCTGCCATGAACAGTGATGCAGAAAAAGTTTCTACCACCTCTGAAATTACTCTGTGTTCTCTGAGCATGTTTTTAATATCCTGTTCATGAGTGGACCCTACAAATTTTCTGGCAGACCCTTTGTTTCTCATGAGTATTAATAAATACTTATCAATAGTTTTGATTACTCTTGCTGGTTGCTGCTTCAGTGTCCTTGCTGTTTCTTCTTTGTTTCTAGACATGCAAAGGGTGTAAATATCAACATTCTTTCCTACCCAGTCATTTCCAGGTTTCTCTGTTTTAAAGCAATTGGTTTAGTCCATGTTCCTTTAAGATCTCATTTATTTGAATTTTGAAACATTTCAGTCTTTGGGACATCACTCCCGGACAAAGCCCAGAGAAAGCCTTCTTGGAGAACTGGCCAATGTAAAGTCTCTTCATAATGTTGTTCTTCTACATCCTATTAAAGGGTCTAATTTAATTTCCCACTTCTCCCAGTCAGGAGTCATCGGGAGTCTACCATCTGCACAGATGAGAAGGAAAAAAAATGTTTCTAAGGTGCTCCAGGAATATGTTTATTTTCAGCAGTTCTCAGTAAAAAAAGAATGCTTCCAGAATTACTCTGACAAAATATGTTTAATTAATCACTGGATTTTGTTTTCAAATTTGCAAGTAAATATTTATTTGATGCTCTTGAGTACCTGTTCTTTTTCAGATATTGTACATTTTTTGTCATTGATTCTTACACCCACCAGCCTGAATCTCAAGAGAGGACATCTGTTACTAAGCTGTCAGCGCGTAAGCCTGGACTTTCATCTGAAGAAACCACACAGAAAATCAAACTCTACCGTCCAGTTTGCTCTTGATATCCATGAAACATGTAACAGTTTATAGCCTCACTTCTTTAAAAGAATACACCAAAAATACTTCACATCTATGAGAATGATAGCCTACTGCATGAAGGAAGCAAATACTGAAGGATGAATTCCATTACCAACAGGGGACAAGTTCCAGACTGCATTCACCTCAGAGACAGTAGCCCCAATCTGGATTCCAAGGGGCAAAGGGGCAAATTCTTTGCAAGAAAAACTGGAAATCCCATGGTTCATCTCTATTCTGCAGCGACCTCTCATGATGGCTGTCCCAGGAAACTATTAAGATGTGGAGGCTTGTGAATGTGTGAGCTCAAATGAGATGACATTTTAGAAGCAGTTCTTGGAAACAAAATTAACCACAAGTCTCAAAAATCTTTTCCAAATGTAGCATTCATTTAAAATTATTTTGTTTCCCTTCAATCATTTTTTATACATAAACAAGCCATCCTAACTCATCCTATACATGTAGACATAAACAAATTAATTAATTGTTTTCAACAACAGCCTTATAAAGGAAAGAGTGAGAGAGAATTTCTGCTTCTAAGTACTTGGAAACTGCTAGTATAGGCACTTGGTAATTGCCAGAGTAACAAGAAAGAAGCAAATCTTAAAATAGAAACAGACATAATATTTCCTTGAATTGCAGGATATGCATGAGAAGTTAATTATTCTTCACTTGACAAGATTAACAGGAGAAAGTGTTATATCTGTAAGACAAATCATGTGGTAGGTATAGAGGCCAAACAGTAACAATTTCAAAACAGTGGTTTTACCCTATTTGTGGTATCTGTTTTATTTGCCCTTGATATTCCTTCTAAAAGGTTATTCAATACTCTTTTGTAAACATTCTTCAAACTTCCAGCCAAATTTAATTAACAACTAGTTCAAACCGATCTGATTTGGTGCTGTTTATCCTCCATACAAGTAACTCTACTCTGTCCTCAGTTTTACATTTATAGACAGCAGCTGCTCTCAGCTTGTGTTGAGTTCAGCAGTCTCTTCTGATCACCCTGGTTATTCCCCAGGTCTCGCCATTTCCCTCCCTCTGAACCACACATCAATCACTTCTTTGGGTCACCATATGCAAATGAGTGATTTTGTTGTGGGGACACTTTAAATTAAGATTTTGCAATGCCCATTCATGGATTGCTTTTCTCAGCAACTGTGTGTCTCTGGTAACATCAATCAGTAACAGAGCTACTATTGCAGTGTGGTCTGGGCTTTCTCCTCAGTCACTTCCCATGGATGAGCTCCTGACTTTTAAAATCCAGGTACCGAAATGAACAAACTTGCATGCCATTTAATTTAATTCCATCTCATTTCACCTCCTATTAATCTACTTGCTTCCTCCTGTCTTATTTTCTTTTATGGAGATCTGATCTTGTCCAATTGCAACATGAGAGGTTTCCTCATCACATTTCTATTTTTTGTGCCAAGATCATAACTGAAAATATTAAACAAGGTTAATCTGAAAAAATACTCAAGAAGAACCCCAGTAATCTCCCTCTGTCCAGCTACATATTTTCCCTTTCTACTTTTCCTATTGCCATCCCTTCTCTAACTGACTTCTCACCAAGGTTACAGTTCCTGCACCTTAATTTCCAACTTTTGCACTCAAATAAATTCCCATGTGCCACTGTCCTGGTTTCAGACAGGGACAGGGTTAATTTTTTGCAATTGCCACAAGAGACAAGGCCAGGACCCAGATGGTGTTTCATACCACCTCGCATCACTGCAGGGGCAGGGGAAAAGGGACTCTCTCTCCCTTCTGAGGAAACTGGCTCTCCTTTCAGTGTCAGGGAAGAGCTGATAGGTATTGCTGGGGGCTTTCTGTGCAAGTTCTTTCTTTGTCTTATACCTTTTGTTATTACTATTGTTGCTGTTGCTGCTCCTCTTCTTATCTCATTGCTGTTTCCAGTAAATTGTTCTTAGCTCAACCTGTGATCTTTGCCTTTCAATTGGAGTGGGAGGGGAACAGCAGCATAGTTTTAGCAAGACTACTAAATTGGAGAATACCATTCCTAAGCTACAACACACTGCTTGGTTGACATCCAGATAGATGGTTTCATTCTCCTTTCTGTTGTCTAGAAAACCAATCATCATATTAAAGAAAGTTATTATTTTTTTTTTCAACATCTATGTTTGGTAAACCCCATAAATGGGAAAACCCCATTTACAGTGATATCAAATCAGAAAATTCCTTCAGAACAAATTCCATTAAAAGGGGGAGAAGCTCTTCATTCTTGAAAAGCAAGTCAAACTGGTGAGTAAAAATATTCATGTAGACTGAGAAACCCGAAAGCAAGTCTTCATTGTTTCATGTCTTACATGCATGTGTATGCAACACTTTGCTTTGACATTGTTTTTGAGCCAATTTCAACTGAAATTCCAAGAAGAGCCAAACTTGTTAACAGCAAATAAACAGAGGGAGGATAGATCCAGGAGTGTTACACATGGAAATCGCCTGTTGCTAAGAGCTGCTCTTGTCAAGGGAACAGAGATTTGCAAAGCACATCCCTCCCTCTGACAGGAACGGATGTATATTCCCAAATCCCCTGAAGAATAGAAATAAATTACGTCTGATCTAGAGGGATACATTATATACTTGCTCACTGACATACATTTTGAAAAGAATTAGTATAGAAGTTTAAATGAAAAGAGGCAAGTATGTACAGAGCCTGGTACAAGACTCTTGTTTTGAATACCTAAGTTCTACAGCAACACAAAGTATTATTCCCATCTTTAATAATAATCATAGTAGTAATAATATCATAAGCACTTCTATAACAAGGTAACAAATTAAAGATAAAAGTAATCTTTGTCTTGTAGCAAGCTCCAACATTAAGTAAGGCATATGGAAAATGCCTCAAAGACTCAGTAAAACCCTTGAAGGCACATATCTTGTGTGATTTGTATTTAAGAAACCAGTATTTCTTTAAAGAAAGTTATCTCTGGGTGATAATAAGCTAGTGATTAAGTATTTTTTCTTTATACACCAGCTGAGGTAGTTGCTCATGGTCGGGGGAGCAAGAGCTGCCTATTTAATGTGTCAGATATAGAACAGTCTTTATCCACCATTCTAAATCAGACCTCAGACATATTTATACATGTTTCCAATGCATACCCACTTATAGACCTCAGCAGCTTCCATTCCAGAGAAAGTATTCTTTCTGTTGCAATGTGAATACAGTTCTGTCCCTACATCTATAAACCACTGTTGGTTTCCTTAGGTATTTTATTTGCAGCATTGGAAATTAAATGACCCCGCTTAGAATTTCAAAGAAATAAATTAATCCCCATCTCGTTCATCCAATCCCTCTTCAGAAAAAACCCATAACCTTCTTTTCAAACAAATGCTATATTCTGAGAGCAGACCTCTGTCACTTCAGATGAGCTGCACCTCTCATCTTGCAGAGGTCAACGCAGTGCAGTGAAGTGACAATGGCCGAGTCTCTTGCGTTATTTTTTTAGAGTATCGTCATCCCACAGCAGCCAAGCAGCAAGGCTGCTCAGAGCAGCATTCAGTACTGGGTAACACATTGTCATGGCAACCAAACAAATGGGTCATCCCACTCCTGCTCACTTCCATTGTTCCACGGTGTGTGAGAGAAATCACAGCAGGAGCAGGAATGCGTCTTTGAGCTTCTGAGAGACTGAGCCAAGTTCCCAATCTGCTCTTGGGCATGGTACCTCTGGGGCAAGCACTGGGCCTGTGTGCCTGCTCAGGGACGTGCACATGCACAGGTCCATGACCTCAGCAGGTAGACAAGGGCTTGGGAGAAAAAGCAACTCTCAGGAAACAGTAATGGTCTCCTCTTCTCCTATATGTTACTAGATAATAGTGAGAAACACGCTACTAAAGCAACGGCAATAAACTGGGGATGGTTGAGCCAAGTCTCATGACAGAATACCTGGGCAATGTGGTGATTGAGTGGGACAAGTGGATGAGGGATTTTTATGAGGCTTGTGAAGTGGTGTGTCCGTAGAACACTGTTTTCTTCCAACTATGTCTGTCCTGTGCTTTCCTTGCTGCTCCAGTCTTGTTCTTGTTCTCCTTCCTCACAGTTCTTCTCACTCCCATTCTTTTCTGTGTTCTGTAATAACCCTTTGCCGAAACTTCATCTTCTACTCCTGTGGTCCTATAGGTCCCACCCTGCCACACTCAATAGCTTCTGATGGGACAGTTTCTGAATCATGCATCTTTCACACTACAAGATGCATTCTCTCATAGGGCTTTGCTTTTAGATAGATGAGAACTTAATCAAGTTTACAGCTATTCCAGCTGGAACCGTGTGTGCCAGACATCTGGATGAAGAAATTATTTTCTCGAAGTTTACATAATTACTGTCAGCCAAAATTCATGAAATGTTTCCAAAATTTGGGATAGGGTTGACATGGACATGGGCCAAAATTATGGTAATTATTAAAAAATTTAAACTAATTTCCCATACTTTTCCCTATCCCCATGGTCCAGAGCAGGATATGCAGTTTATCACGACATGCTGCAGTTTTCTTCAGAGTATGATTCCTTCTTACTTATGAATAACTGTTCTTTTCCAAATAATATATAACCCCTGAAAAAACTGTCATTTGCACATCTCAACAGAAAATTCTTTATGTTTGCAAGATAAGACCTCAACAGGTATTGTTTATGCTGTGCATGTTGCAGGCCACAGGCAGAAGTGCAGTGTTCCCCAAGGAGAGGATGAGCCTGACATGGTCTGAAAAAGGTAAGCAGACTCTAGACATGGGAGCTGGATCAAGAGGAAAACCAAGACCAGTAGATGAGAAGATGAGTTTAAGTTGATGAGCAGAATCACTGAATCATAAAATGGGAAAGGGTTAGGAGGGACCTTAAAGACCATCCCACAGGCAGGGACACCTTCCACTAGACCAACTTGCCCAAAACCCCATCCAGCTGACCTTGAATGATTCCAGGGATGGGGCACCCACAGCTTCTCTGGGAAACCTGTGCCAGTGCCTTATTACCATCACAGTAAAGAATTCTTCCTTATATTTAATCTGAGTCCACCCTCTTTCAGTTTACGATGTTACCTCTATCCCTACACACCCTGATAATGAGTCCCTTCCCATCTTCCCTGTAGAAGAAAAAGATGGCTCAAAGCCAGTGAGCAGATGTTTTCAGAGTGTGAACAAGTGAGAAGAAACAAGAAGGGTTCTGGATTTTATGATAGTCCCAGATACTGGAGAACTGGGACTGGGCGGGCAAGCAGATTGTGGGAAGGGACTCTGTAGTGAAAGAGTGCAGGGTGCAGATTTGCAGATGAAGAACCACTCAGGTGAGAACAGGAAGGTACAGGAGACAGCCATGGGGAGAGAGAGGAGAAGTAAATGAAGAGGCTCGGCTGCCCAGAGAGCAGTGGTGGAGTGTGAGGATTGAAGGAGAGGAACTAGCTTGAAGTCTAAGAAAGGAGAAAGTGAGAATGTTTCTAAAGGAACACTGATGTGAGAAATCCAGGAAAGCATAACGGAGACTGAGCTATAAAATACTCTAACGAAAAAATGCTGGAAACATGGGGCAGAAATGATTGATCTTAAGGAGAAACAGCAAGAGTTATGCCTGGTATGGAATTAAAAATTCATGTCTCACCATTCACAAGCTCTCAACAAATATGTGTAAAACTCCTCAGCAAAGGCTCTCATTGCTTCATCAAAAATGACCATCTGCCATGACCGGGAGCTACCTCATCAGCTTCAAGCTGCAGAGTTCCGTGAAGTAGCTGTAGTGGTTGCCAACATGCAGGCAAACCATGAAGACACCAGGCTGATATCACGTTATGGGATATTCTGCTCCTGTTTCTGATACAAAAACAAACAAGACATCAAAAAATGGAAGAAGGCAGAATATCACCTGCAAGCTACTTTTAAAGCATCATGAAGCTCAAAAAACATTGTCAATGCACTTCTTGCACTTCTCTCCGCAATCTTTTTTCAACCCACTTGTATGGCTTTTTATGGTGGAAGGTTTACATAAATGCTGTGCACTTTAATTGCAACAGGAATCAGGGCTCAGTTTAATGGAACAGTATGTTGTGAAAATGAGCCATGACTGTGCTGTGAAAGGTGCCCAGTCCACAGGCCCACAGGTCAGAAGCTCTGTACAGAGGGAAGTGGGAAGAGAAAGACTGACCTCTGCTTTAAAGCTTCTGCAGAATTCGGTTCTACCGAGATATTGCCTACAACACCAGGCAAGTCACTAGAGCCAAACTATTCATGTGCAGCAATTGCATCTACTCATTATCTGTGTCTCTCACTTGAGCCTGAATTGATAAGGTGTTGTGCTTTCACCGTTGCCTTTCATGTCTTTGAGAGCTGTGATTTGAATGTCTAATGTGCTAAATGCACTGAAAAAAAAGTCTTCCTTTGGCAACTCAGAACAATCGGGAACTGGGCTTTTTTTACTTCTTTTGTTTCTCAGTCCTCCAGATACAAAATGGATGTACTAGTATTGCCTTATGTTACAGAGATGCTCTGAAAATATGTTCATTTCTATTTTTGTAGCTCTTGGATGCTAATACAAACAGCATGAGAAGTCTCAGAGAAAGTTCAACAACTCCTTAGAATAGGTTTTGGAAAATGCAAGAGGTAAGGCACAGGAGCCACATGAGTAAACAAAACACTGAAAAGCTATTTAAAAAGTGAGCACTCAATCAGGCAGATGTGCCATGAAAAAACACAGTATGTAATGATGAGATTGCAGATGGAATTAGAAAGCATAATCACAAAAAGCCAAATTAAGTTTGCATGTGGGTCTAAATTCTTGCATCATTTCCCATCTGTTTAGGGCTTGACTTTTCAGTCTCAAAAGCAATATAATAATATAGCATTGCACAGGTTTTGTACATACTCTTACTTTCTGCAACAGACACAAACAAATGCTGAAGCAAGAAGAAAGCCCCATCCCTCAGATCCATGGGGATAGTGAACTCTTTCCCAGACCATCGTGGTCATGTTATTATGTTGTGGTTTTCTCCTAGCTTGTTGTCCTGCTTTCATTATTGTGTTCTTCCACATATTTTCTATCTACTTATTTAGTCCCCTGTGCAGTCAGATTACAGTCCTGAGGGCAGTAGCAAGATCTTTAATGCAACACAAATGTCACATCATCTTGGTATTGTCAAAGTTACTAGGAGCCCATCACAGGGACTGGTATTTAAGAAATGCAATGTAAATAAAAAGACAGCCCTTGAACTAAGGAGTCATAAACTCAAAGTAAGACCCAGCCATAAAAATAAGACACAAACACATAAGAAAGACACAAGAAGATTAAAAAGTAATAAAACACAGTGCTCATATCAGAAAAAAATCAGTAGTTTTTTGCATTTATGAAAACATAATTGAAAGCATTGTTCTGTATTTCATATAGGACCTGCTTTATACTGCTTTCCAAAGCTGCAGTTAGAGAAAACCGTTTATTCTCTTCCTTGTCACTGAAGGCTTTCACCCATAGTAAGCAAAATGCAAGCCAGCAATGACATAGTATATTACAGATTCTTTGTTCTTTTTCCAGTCCCCAAAGCCCCGTTGTGTCCACTGTTTTATCACCATCTACAAATTAAATTTCATAAGGTAAAACAGGGAGACTAGAGCAAAATCTACATTATAGTAATGGTGAACATTACTAAATCAGAAAACTAAGTGATTCAGTGTTATTGCATTATGCAAGAGAACGGGATTTAAAATATTTATGACACATTTCTGTTTGAAGATTCGAAGGGAATAATGGGAAAATTACACATTTGAACAAAATGCCTAAGGATTATTGCACTTGGAAGAGAAATATCATAACTGTGCATACATTCAAATTCACAAGCAAAATGCAGGTAAAACTTTTAATTAGTTTAAAGAAGACCTGCAAGAGTGAGCAATGTATAGCTACCATAGTTCATGCTAGCAGCAATAAAGATTATAGAAGACAAACACAAAAATATCACTGTCCCAAGAACATGAGCACATGGACGTTCCAGCAGAAGATCCGTAGTTCATGTTAGTTCAGGAAACTGAAACTGTGCCCACTTCTGACACAAAGAACCAGCATTTCCCTGGCCAATAGCCATCATTGGAAATTCAGAATGCAAGTGAATTCTGTATTTAGTTCCAATTTTTAACATGTTCTGTACTGAACAGCTCCTCTTCCTTTTTTGCCTAATTTCTTTCTTCCCTTTTCCCAGTCTGTGGTTCACTCCAAAGGTGAACCTTATTATTAAGGTTCTTATTATTAAATATTATAATAATAATAAGAAGAAGAAAGAGGGATACAGAAGACCTAACCACGCATACCTGACTTAGCCACAACTGTGAGTTTGAACTAGTTACTCTATTTTTCTGTGCCTCAGCTTTTCTCTCTGTGAAACGGAACCAACAACAAACCAGTGCAAAAGCAGGATCTCAGCAAACTCATTCTTGCTTATCAAGTTATTTATCTTTATATGATTTCCAAAAATTTTATCAGTTAGATCTGATTTGGGAAAAACAAACCACAGTTAATTCAGCCTTGGTTTGGCCACCTCACTTAATCTTCACCACTAAGGAATGGAGGTGTTTCAGGCACAACAATAACAACAATTACATTCTTGCTTAATTAATTTCTAACTTTAATCTCAAACCACACTTTCTAAAATAATTCCTATCACTGAGCATTCTACATTAATATGTACTAAGTACTGGATAAACTTACTGAAGTAATTAATTTGTTTCATTGAAAACCTTTCACTGAAAATTGCATTCCCAAAGTTGTAGATTATCTTAGATCTGACACTGGAATTACAGGGCAAAAAGTTATGCTTTTCATTATGCAAAAATTTTCAGGCTTCCTGACTGCAAGTGTTTACCAGCATTAACAATTTAAAATATATTACTGTGACACCATTAACAAGTATTTGTCCTCCACTTGCAAATTCTTTCAAGATAAGGCTAGAAAGAAGAAAAATTTCCTGGGAAGTGCAGATCTGAGACATGAACTAAACCAAAGGAAACAGGTTGTATATCTTTGTGAAAATCACTTTCTTGATATTACTTGTGTATAAAGGGCTGACAATTTGTCAATCTCTATTTTTCTTGGCCTTGATGCTAGACTGAGGGAAAGAGCTTCTGGCTAAGGCAAAAGGACTGCTTCTGGCACACTCTGCTTTATTATTCCCCTCAGGTATTCCTTCTGGTTTGAGTTCTTTTTAATTCTCAAATAATTATTTTTATGGCACTAATTGTTATAAAATCTTATCCTCACATTTACAAGTGGAATGATACTCTTGAGGCAGTTTCTTCATGTGTCTGTTACCCAAGAGGAAAAAATGCATTGATAGAGAGCAGCAGAAATGTCATCAAAACTGATCATTTTCGACCGATGGTTATATAATATCCTGTAACAAATTAAAGATTAAATAGACCTAGAAAAAACCAAGGTAACCATAATAATGCAAATAGAACTTAGTTTAGGTTCCATTTTATAGCTTAACGATATCATTAGCAAGAGCAATGAAAACCATAATGATAAGACACCACATTAAAAAAAAGTAGCAGAAGAAAAACTAATTAAAAACAGTATGGAAAAGAAAAGAATTGTACAGCATAGAAACGTTTGTAATATAAGAGGGGAGAACTAAAAAAGAAAACATGAAATGGGTCTATGACAGACTTAAGCTCACCTGATTTCTAGCATTAGTGGACGTATATAAACAAAACCCCAGACATTTGAGAAAATAAACATATATATTGGAGAAAGCTGAACAAAAAACAGCCAACAAAACAACACAGGGTAGAGGAATGATCTAGTCTCTTTGTCAGAAGAAAAACAAATCGAAAACACCGGAAAAGTTTTTGGCATGTGACGGAATCAGCAGGACATACCCATATGTGAGGGTGTATAAATAACAACAATGGATCTGTTAGAGCTTGTATATAATGGAAGTAAATGCAGCATCTTTCCTCTAAAATGGCTCAAAATCAGAGAAAGCACTAAGACTGAAAATAACAGCTTGCTTCTGTGGTTTGCAAAAAATCCAGCTGAGATCAAGACAAAATCAAAGACTGAATAGCAACTAGAGTTCTGACAGCAGTAATGAGTCTAGAAAGGCATGTGGATTGGTTTTCATTTATTTTTTGCCACCTAAAGCCTCCATCAGGGCAGTTCAAAGCTTTAGAAACAGCAGGCTCCTACAAGTATTAGAGTTCAGGTTGAAACTGTTAGTATCAGAACACACTGGAGTCTTCAGAGTGTAAAAGCTATAAATTGTCAGAGTACCTCTATTTTGTTTTGATAAATGACAATTTTATAAGATATTTCTTCATGCATTTATTTTTCTATTATATACTTCCCCTAGATCTGTTTGTTTTCCTGTTCATTCTCCATATATAGCTAGCATAGAGAGAGAGAGCTATTATAAAGACCAAGTTTAAATAGATTCTACACACATTCAGAAATATATGGCAATGCTTTCTCTTTCTGGATTATTCATATGTGGACAATTTTCCAAAAGACCTGAACAGTGGTTCAATGTTGAATTTCCCCCTCTCTCAAAAATTTAATCTTTGATGGGTCTCTATCATTTCAAACTCCATGCAGATAAAACTAAGTTATTCATTTTAATATATGTCTGTCTTGCAGTGAATTGTCCATTTTTCTTTATAAATATCCCTTCCAGCCAGAAGACAGAATAATTTATTCTATCAATTCAGAAAACCATAAGAACATTGTGCCTGATGAGAGATTGTTTTTCCCTCTCTTGCTTTCTCCCCTTTGTACACGCAGTCAGCCCCTGCCCTGAAATGCAGTCTCAGATCTAGTTATGTCTTATATAGGAAGTAAAATTATTTTTCTAGCCTCAGGCATGTACTTAAAAGTATATTTTAAAAGCAATACTACTAACAAAGCCAAAAAATTGTTCTGGTTACTGGCTGGCTATTAAGAATCTACACTTGTACTCACTGCACAAAATATCTTTCACATTGCAGGAAAATAAAATATAACAATATGATGTGATTTACAAACTGAACAGTATCTGCATCTCCAAGTTGGTATAGCATGCCAGATGTATTGGACATGCTATGATAAAAACTTCCTAATTACTATTGACATCTGTCAGGCTGTCAACTACCTTTTAAAAATCCCTAGGATTCAGGCTTTTTTAAATTAACGTCAGTTTGCAAGGGAATGTTTGCCTGACCAAAAGATATTGCAGGACCATAAATGATGGCTTTGAAAGGGACATCTTGGATAACCTAATCCAAACACCTGCTTCAAGCAATGATGGTTTTATATTAGCCTCCTCATGAGTGTACCTAATGTTTCCTTAAAGACACCTAATTAATTATTTTGCCTCTAGTCTGGTGACAAATTGTCATACTGTTTGATCAACCTCACTGTTAGAAGAAAATGTCTATATATACAGGCTAAATTAATCTTTCTTCTAAGTACAGTACTGGCCATTACTTCTGTCTACTACAAGTTTGCATTTTTGTCTTTCCTGTTTCCACACATCATGATGGATTTATCTTTTATAATTTCTCTGGTTTTATACTAAAAAATCTTGCAATGATTCTCACACTGTCATTCAATGAACCTCTCTATGTTATTCTATACTTCAAGCACAGGCAGCCCACTACTACTGTATAAAATGACAGTGATACTCTTCCAGATCTTCGAAAAATGCCTTTGCTTAGATTTCTTTAAATACACATGTATTTTTTTTGGTAACAGCTTAGGATAAGGTTTCATTTTTGTTTGCTTTAGTGACAGAATCATATTTTTTGAATATATTTTATTTTGTACCTATGCTCCTCCAGTTTCTCATCTTTTGTGCTGTGAATAGTAGGATGGAAAAGCTACTAGAAAAATTAAGTTTTTTGCTGTTGTCTTGCTTTGCTTTTTATGTGGTATTTTCTTGACCCTGAATTTTAATTGCTACGTTCATGCATCTCACAAAGTAAAGACTTCGAATGTAGAATCTTACTGAATATTTCAAATTTCTACATTTAGGTCTATTTCCCTACAATATAAAAGAAGGGCTAGACTATGATCTCAGGGATGGCAAAATCTCTGGCATTTCTAACACAGAGAAAGGGGAAAATCACATCTATTTTTTTATCAAGTCTGTTACAGACAATATAAAGCTGCTCTAGTGACGGAAGTTTTGCCTGAGTCTTCAGAGCAGCCAAGATTTCATATAATGTACTTTCCAAAGCAGCTGGCAGAATTCTCTGTGCTATAGTAATTGGGTGATAGATAGCACTGAGCTACTGCTTTGACAATAGTTAGAGATGGAGGCTGTGAGGATTTTCAGTACCAGGCAAGGGAATGAGCTTGGCTTTAACTCCTGTAAATTATTGCTGTATATTTTAGCTCTACACATTTTGGATTCCGTTCCAATGGAGAAAATTTGCCATGCTAAAAAATATATATTTTGGCAATCTCTAGCTCACTGGTGATAGCTGCAACTTCTGTGTGCAGTGAATCTGTTCTGTGAAGAAAAACTTTCTGGTTTATGTGCCCTGATCCAGACAGAGCTGGACGAGGTGCCTGTCTCCCCATTGACGTCTGCAGGCATTCACCTGTTGTCTTTTGCGAGGGCAGAAACACATTTTTGAAAAGGGTATGGTGACAGCAGAAATAATTTCATGTTTTTCTTGTCAGTCACCTGCCAGCACAGTGCACTGAGTCAGCTCACTGAGGAGCCAGAGGTAGCAGCAGTCAAGCTGGCGTGGGGGGACAAATGCCACTGTGCATCTGGGACATGGCAAGGGTTAGAGGGAAAGGAAAGAGAGAGAGGATGTTGTGCTCAAACCCAGCAAGTCTGTCAGCTGGTTCAGTCCATCTGGTCCCAGCACACAGAAGGATGGGACAGCCTTACAGGAAGAGTGATAAATAGTTCCTTAGGGCTCCAGCGGCATCTGATGAGCTTTCTTCTAATGGACAGCACTAGTCATTGAGCACAAACTTGTAAAACCAGGTAACAGAGCCTAAAACTCTACGCCTGCGTATATTCATGGCTGATGAGATCACTACAAGGGATGAAGGATAAATGTTTCTTCCGATAGTGTTTCTGATATAGTAATTCACAAAGTGCCAGGCGGGCGGCACTGCCCTGTAAGTGATATTTTTCCCTTTCTCTTTGCAATATGTATAAGGGTAGTCCAAATTAATAAAAGTTATTTCACCCCCTCCTGTGAGGTTTATAGTTGCTTTGTGACACTGCTGATAGCCTCAGATTCCAGCTACCAGAGTTTGCAGGGACTCTCAGGAGCTGTAAGACCAAAGAATTGCTTTCTTGTCACTGATGCAGATTCTCCATCCCCAGATTCTTGCAACAATGAAATAAAAATGTGATTGTACTTCTCTCCAGCCAAAAAGTGTTTGAGTGGTAGGCAAACAAGACCTTGGGACTACAAGAACTCCTAACCAGGACATAGCTTCAAGGATTTCTTGTTGCTTCTGCATTTTCAGACTTTGCAAAGTTGCTGACCAGAAGAATGAAGAACTCTTTCTATGTTCAATGTACAAAATGAAGTTCTTGCCAGGTTAAATTCTCAGTCTCAGTCTGCCTCTTCCAATATCTCAGTCCTTGAACATGTTCCTTATTCCTGTCTAAGAATGAACGATAGTTGTGTGCCATTTTCTTGGAACAAATGAAATATTGTATTAGTTTCTGGACAAGGATCCTTAAAAACTTTTTTCTGGATTCAGTTGCTCCTGTCAATTTCTTGGATGATCGGATGCCCCTGATTCCTACAATAAGTTCCAATGGAAATCTCCCAAGATCTCCATGAAACTATTTGTTTCCCAATAGTCACAGTTAGGAGATCACTAGATCAGCGCTTCTCAATCTGTACTCACCACTCAAGTATTTTTAGGCGAAGAAATAAGTACAATCTTTACACCTTGGACTATCTCCATACCTAGACATCTATTACATGTGATTCTTTCCTTTCCAATTTCTAATGGAAAGATCCAAAAAGGTAAAAAAATTAAGGTTATCCTGAGTAGAAATCACTAAGATCTGAAACACAGAACACAGTTACTGTAATTTTCAAGAAGTATTGTGAAGAAAATGGCAATTTGGATCAGAGTGCTTTTGGCAGTAAACAAGCTGAGTAAAAATGATTTTCAGCTTGGTTTACTCAGGTGGAAGGAGGGGAGAGAAGAGAATTAGCCTCGATTTACAGAATGCTGGGTTTCTGTTTTGAAATTATTTTTGGATTAGTATCTGGGCAGATTCTGTTCCAGCAGATAGACTCTACTCTAAAAGAAAAGGATTATGACCTCTTAGAAATAAAGTTAGCAAGTTTTGTTAGATAACAGTTGAAGAAAGTAGAAGAGATGGGGAAATGGAGATTTTTCCTATTTTCAGCTATCTAAGAGGCATCCCTGAAACATAGAAGAGTAAGAAGTAGAGTTGTTCTAAAAAGCAGGTAGTTTTTGCTTAACAGTGTATCTAAACAAAAAGCCTGAAAAGCAAGGAAAGTATAAAAATTGAAGTTTGCAATGGCCATTATAACATTTTACATAGCATTGTGAGAACCAGATTTTCCTAATGATTTTTTGTACGACGTCAGTTTTGAACAATACAGCAGGTATTCAGCAGTTATCTCAGAAAATAGAAGAAATGTATCATCATATGTCAGAGCCTCTATTTATAATGCAAATTAGAGAAGATAATTTGACATCGATGAGTGTACGGATAAAGCCTATGAATTCTACAGATTCTTTACTCTTAAGGTCTGAAGAAAGAATACAAGGAGAAATTTCTAGGATAGAAGGCAGAAAGATTAAAGCCTTCCTTTACCAGTTGGTCGAGGTAATACAGGAATATCACTGAAATCACAGAATGATTGGAACCCTTTTAACTACTCAAGTTATCTCTTGGTCCAAAAACACAAAAAAGGTCTAACACACCAGGGCTTCTACATCAGCAAGCAGAGAACTTACCACCTAAGGGAAGAATAAGCAACCTTGGGCCTATCACAACCTGAGCGTGAACAAATAACTAAGAATGAAAGTAAAGTGAACAGAGAAAGAGCTGCTAATATTTACCCTACAAAAGTACAGGCTCACAGAAGGGCCGAGTAAAGGATTAAGCAGTCATCATTAGCACTCCACATTCTCTAGGGTGTCATTGACAATACCCCAGCAAGGCTTGGTCTGGTGAGCTACAGCAGAAGTTGTGAGGCAGAGTAACCTTTTCAAAACAGTAAGTAGTGTCACAGTAAAAGGAAAGCAAGACAAGCAGAAAAGGCACGGAGGCAATCTGCGCCTAGAGAGTCCGATAGGCATAGCTTATCTCAGATACCAAAGCTTCTGGAGGGCTCTGAAGAAGCAGTGTCTGCCTCTCACACCTCACTCCCTGAGTGTTCTCTTTTAATCCAACCCTCATTTCGTACTCTTCCTTTTTCCATCCTTCACTTCCTCCTTTCTTGGTGAAAACTAAAAGGCAGCATTGCTATCAGCAAACTTTTTCAACCTACGTGACATCATTGTCTTGAAATACCACTCCATGGACTATCTGAAGCTAATGAGTGCTTTCCAGTGTGGGCATTTTCAAGCAGGTAATCTTGAATTAGCCCATTGTAATTCTAGAGGAAAAGCAGATGGCTGTATAGTTTTCTTGCCATAGTAAAAGGATCTCTAGTCGCTTCACATAAAAGCAGACAAATTAGTAAATGAGGTCTGCTGGAAGAAAGCACTGCATCAGCAGGCAAAGAACAGGTCCCTCAGGAATCCTAAAAACCAGGCAGAACTTCTTTAAAAGAAAACAATGAACTAGAAGGAAGACAAAGAATAAGAAATAGCCAGTCTATTTCCTTAAGGGATGGCACAAAGGAAGGATAAAGAGATATAAAAGAGAAATGTACAGTCACAGAATAAAATGCAGAATTTAAATGGCCTCGTGATAAAAGTAATGCTTTTTCTTGATCTGTTCCGTGACTGCTAAAGGTACACTTTAGGGCTTTTTGATGAGGTCTTTTTTGGATTCTCAAGCCTAAGAAACATAACAGTATTACTTTCCTTGCCTTCGCTGGGTCTTTCCTGAAAGAGTGGGAGCTCAGATGGGAATGACTGAGAATTCTTTAGATTTCTGAAGACAAGCCCCAAATCAGCTCTTCGCGGACTGCCAGACTAAGTTTTCAGGAGACCAGAGGCGTGCTTAACACTCCCCCTCGCCCCGGACCTCCCTTCTCCCGCGCCCTTACAGGATTCCTCCCCTCGCCCGCGGCAGGAGCCGAGCTCNCCCCGGCCCGGCCATGGGGCTGCGCGCCGCTGGCATCCTCGGCTGCTGCTGCCTGCTGCCCCTCGTGCTCCCCGCAGCCCCAGGTAAGGCCGGCGGGGCGAGGCGAGCCCCGGGCAGCGCGATCCTCCGCCCGCCGGGCTCCTCCGCCGCTGGAAGTGTCGCGGGAGGGGAGGCGGCTTGGGAAAGTTTCGGGAGTTTGCCGGGGCCGCCGGGCAGCGGCGATGACGGGAGTCCTCTCCGAGTCCCTCGATGGCAAAGGCATCCCCAGCCCTCGCTCCTGCCAGAGATGCTGGTGTCGCCGGGAAGCTGTTCCTTGGCAGCGGGCGGAGCGCGTTTCTCCTGCCATTGGCGCAGGGTGTCAGTGGCTAGCGGTGATCTTTCAGAGGAGCATTGCCTGGTGCAAATGCTTAAACAAACAAACAAAACAAAAACTGCGACTGAGATCTCTTCTGCTTTACTTACGTTATTTATGCATGATTTAATGAAAATGATTATTTTCATCCGATGTNGAACTAGAAGGAAGACAAAGAATAAGAAATAGCCAGTCTATTTCCTTAAGGGATGGCACAAAGGAAGGATAAAGAGATATAAAAGAGAAATGTACAGTCACAGAATAAAATGCAGAATTTAAATGGCCTCGTGATAAAAGTAATGCTTTTTCTTGATCTGTTCCGTGACTGCTAAAGGTACACTTTAGGGCTTTTTGATGAGGTCTTTTTTGGATTCTCAAGCCTAAGAAACATAACAGTATTACTTTCCTTGCCTTCGCTGGGTCTTTCCTGAAAGAGTGGGAGCTCAGATGGGAATGACTGAGAATTCTTTAGATTTCTGAAGACAAGCCCCAAATCAGCTCTTCGCGGACTGCCAGACTAAGTTTTCAGGAGACCAGAGGCGTGCTTAACACTCCCCCTCGCCCCGGACCTCCCTTCTCCCGCGCCCTTACAGGATTCCTCCCCTCGCCCGCGGCAGGAGCCGAGCTCCCGGAGCTGCCGGAGCTGCCGGAGCTGCTGGAGCTGCCGGAGCTGCCGGAGCTGCTGGAGCTGCCGGAGCTGCTGGAGGTGCGCGGCTCCCGTGGCCGCCCCCGGGCAGCAGCGCGGCTCGGAGCAGCCCTGGCCCGCGGCTGCCCGGCCCCGTGGGCAGCTCCCCGCCCGCGGGCGGAGGCGGGNCGGGCAGCGGCGATGACGGGAGTCCTCTCCGAGTCCCTCGATGGCAAAGGCATCCCCAGCCCTCGCTCCTGCCAGAGATGCTGGTGTCGCCGGGAAGCTGTTCCTTGGCAGCGGGCGGAGCGCGTTTCTCCTGCCATTGGCGCAGGGTGTCAGTGGCTAGCGGTGATCTTTCAGAGGAGCATTGCCTGGTGCAAATGCTTAAACAAACAAACAAAACAAAAACTGCGACTGAGATCTCTTCTGCTTTACTTACGTTATTTATGCATGATTTAATGAAAATGATTATTTTCATCCGATGTAGGATTGAAATTAATTCAGCACTTTTATTGTAAGTAGTTTTAGATGGATTTTTTTTTCTGACTAAAAGTAGTTTTGTGTTTCAAGTAGTTCTGAAACAATGCATTTGGAATTGCCATGTCGTGAAACGACACCCGTGAATCTGCTCTGACATTACCCCTTTTAAAACAGTGTATAGGGGTATTACATACACTTCGCATGTGCTAAAGAGACTTTGTATTCTTTTGTGTTTAATTCTTTATGTCATTTCACTTGCCCTATAGGAACATTCTATAACATGTTCCAGATTAAGTTAATCAAAAATTTTATGTTGCAAAAATGTGTTTGAAGAAAAAAGGAACTGAACATTTTGCAGTCTGGGTTCTTTTAAAACATCAATAATGTGTATTGATGGACATGATGTGGGGGATTTTTGTGCTGCTTTTTCTGGTTTGATGTTATAAATCTCTTCTTCCAGGCGTGAACTGTAAAGCTGGCTGCCATCCAGAGAATGGATTCTGTGAATTTCCCAGTGAATGCAGGTAAAAGGTTTGTCAGACAGGGATGTTAGCACAGGAGTGGTCAGCTTCAATAACTCGTAGTCCTGGTAAGACAGATAGAAACTGGAAAGGTTTAGTCTCTGAAAATACGGAACTGTAATGAAGCAGCATTCTATTAGGATGCAGTAAGTGGAATCATAGAGCATGGATATTTAGATACCTTTTTAGCTTACTTTTTCCAGTATGAAGTATTTACATTGATTACCTTTTTTTCTTTTCCTCACTGAATGAAATGGTTTTCTTCACCTAAATTGCCTCTAGTATCCCAGAAGCACTGACGGTATGCTTTTGTTCAAATAATACAATTTGGTATGCAAAAGTGTATTTATTGTGCCTCAAAAAGGGGAGCATCCTTGTAATTATGTTTATTAAAAATAAACTATGTTTCTGTCTTGTCTTTTATCTCTTTCAGGTGTCAACCTGGCTGGCAGGGTGCGCTTTGTAATCAGTGTGTTCCTTTCCCTGGGTGCTTGCATGGCAGCTGTGCCAAGCCCTGGCAGTGCATCTGTGAGGAGGGTTGGGTTGGCAGCCTCTGTGACATAGGTTTGCACATCCTTTTCTCTCCTTGAGCAAGTGAGGGGAAGCAGCCCCATCTGCTGTTGCAGACACGCAAAGTCCTTCTGGAGAGCTAATTTTAAAATATTGAATGTTAGCTCCAGATAATGAGGAGATTCTGGGCGGCAGCACATAAACCTCGAACTTCTATAATAATTTAGGCAGAAGTAATGCAGTATCTTTTGTAATTGGGCATATGTGTGAGCAAAGTGTAAATTCATTCTATTTTAAACATTAATTATCATGGACAAGGCCAACAAACAACTGCTCCCTTGTTGTCATGTAAGCCCTTCTAATCAAAATACAAGTTGTCTTGTATATATTAAAAATTTTAAATATTTATGTAGCACATTATATATATGTATATGTGCTATTTTCTCAGTACTTCTTGAAAGGAAAACATTGTGCTTATTTTTTTCTTTTACTTAACCCAGTGATGATTCAGTGAAGTAACATTACTATAACTGAGAAAAAGGTCTTCCTGAACAGGCTGCCACTTCCCCCTCGGGTCTAAGGCGTAAGCACAGCTCCGTGTGCACTCTCTCACCCTTTGCCAGTCAGAATCAGCCAGCTTAGCATAAGCAAGCTGAAGAATTGGCCTTTGTTGAGATGGTTTATTTTGGCTGACACAGGCAAATGTTCAGTCAGAGAGATCGGAGGGGATGAAAACCATATGAGCATCCAGGAGCATGTGCCTGTCCAGCCCACATAGCTGTAGCTGCAAGAGGACAGGTGTCCAGGGCCTCATTTTCTCTTCATTCCTTTCAGGTTTTGTTGGTATATGGCTTATAATTTATAGAGCATGCCTAAGCTCTCCAATGCATAGCCAAAGTGGTGACTGACAACAGTTAGAACTGCATAAGATTTTCAAGGTGACTAAAAGAATCAGGTTTTAGGTAGGTCACATCCTTGCAGTGACGTGGAGCTTGGTGCAAGGTTCTCAGGTGCTCATTTACCTTCTCATCAGGTTTTGCAGCCTCCTCTCACTGACTGCACGCATGAGCAGAGAGAGGCTTCCTAAAGTCAGTCCTGGCATGTTTGCAGGAGCTGTGGTAGCAGTGTGACATCTGTGGTGCAGATGTGGCTATAAACTCTCAGACCTTGCTCTGGACACATCTCACGTATGTGTTTGCACTTGAGACAGACACCTAGATTCTCATTACAGTTGATGAGGAGGAATGAGTCCCACTCTGATCTACAAGTGTAGATTTGTAAATCTACACAGAACAATCTGCCCTCTGCCACCTTAGGAGGCTCAGTTCTGTTGCTTATCAGTGAATACAAAGTTCCACATTTTTAAAGGTAACATCTTCACATCTACTTGGAAAAGCTTTAATTGCCGAGCTGAATTTCTTACTGCTAATATATCTTTGCAATTCTGAGCCTTGCAATGTTTCCCTCTTGCAATTGCTACTTAGGATGCTAAAGAATGCAATGAAAATTGAACCCACATCTTTATGAAAAAACATTAATTTAACACATACTCATTAAGATAGCCCTATAATACCAAAAAGGGTATCGCTTGCTTAAGTGCAGAAACTATTATTTTTCTCTACACTCAGAGTCATCTCAGAGTCTTCTTTGCCGATTTGAATCTAGATCCCCATGAAGAGATGCCGAGAATTTTCAGCCAAAAGGATAACTATTTTTTCATCTGCAGCAATGTTATCTTGACAGTCTTTCATCTCAGTGGTTTTACCTACTCTAAATGCATTGTTTGCCATAAGAGACCAAGAGAAGGGTGCTTGTCCTCCCCTTCTTGCTACTGGAAAGTTGATACAAATTGTTATCCTGACCCAATAAAGCACTGAAACCTCAAATGGGTTAATTGTTCAGCCCCTGACCTCATCATCCTCTGACAAAAGTTGGTGTCAGTCTCCTGGCTGTATAAAGTCATTACAGATAGCTACAGTTAATTTACAGGTATCATTAAATGAAACTTGATCCAGTTAGGAAACAGGAAAGAAAAACCTAGAGTGGAAAACTGTGTGAGAGTCTGAAGTACACTGGCCACTACAAACAACTGAAATATGTCTAAAATAGAGATACGGTCTTAGCAGTTTATTTTCTTGCTAAGCATGGGAGGAAAAAAGATGATTTGGACTGGTGATGATACCTCTTCTGTTTTGTAGCAAAGTTAGTGTGTGAATCTCCTTGGCTTTGATCGTGGAAGTTCCTTTCTGGAGTAGTTTTAGATGACCAACTGGTTTGCTAATGCCTCGGATCGTGTAGCTGTTTTTAATATGGGCAGCCTGGTTCTCAGTTCAGGTCAAGAATGACCTTCCTAGTAACTTAGAGACATGCAGGTTATGGGTTGGGCTTGATCCACTGTAAACACGTAGGGCAGAATCCATGGTAGCATTTGTGACTATTATTGCAGTCGCATGGACAGACAAGGCACCTGAAGAAAGACATCTGGGAGTCGGTCTTACTGTTAACACTGCTGGTTAACCTCTTTGCAATGGAGTCTGTCCAACTGAACCATGATGCCATGGCATCTTCTCATCTTGTGGAAACACAGCCTTGAAATCCTGTATGTGAACCCCTGGAACCAGGCTGCACAGCACAGAGTTGCCCTCTGCAGCTGACATACACTGCACAGTACAGGAACCACATCAAATACTGACTATAACAAAGGGAAAATCAATTCAGTCAATTTGTTTCCAGGAAAAAAATGACAGCCCAGTCAGAGTGTTTGATCCACCTTGCTAAATCAGATCTGTCAGCTTGTCACCCCTGGCTGTGCCTACACAGTCGTGTTAGCGGGTCCATGACCTCCTACTGAAATCCTGGCCTCAATTTGGCTAAAAAGCCAACACACAGTGTGAGCTGGGAGTAAATTGTCCTGCTTGTCTCTAGACTGCTTTGCCAAGGCCACGTGTTGGTAAACTCAACAGAGAGTAGAGGTAGAGTCTCTAATGCCTCTGCTATGAATGTATGAGACAGGGGCTAAAAATTCTGCAATGACAAACTAGTACTGAGCATATCTTCCTCATAAAAACACTCAGTGATTGCTTCATGTACTGCAGCATGACAACTTAGTTTGATGCAACGATTAATTAATTTATGGGTAATGTGATTGAGGCCATTCATAATATATGTGTAAATGTAACATCCTGTTTTTGTGTTTTCATCTCAGTTACAACTTGGTGGTTGTCTTTTTGAGAGGTAAAATAGAGAAAACAGGCTAATTGAGGCTATTTATGTATTATGTTATAAAAGAACCTGGTACAACACCCTTTTAAGATGTGTTTTAAAATTAAATACCTGACATAACTTATTGACAGTAGTGTATCTATATACATACCTATTAATATATGTATTTCAGAGAGTTTCCATGCCTCTGCATCAAAGTTCATGTTTTCTCCTCCATCAAAGTACACGCTTTGTTAGCTGCCTTTAGAGTCTGTGAAAACAGCTGGCAAACAACACTGCTCCAAAAAGCATTCAAGATTATTTTCGTCCTTGTGAAAATTGGAGCTTACACTCAAAGTGCATACTAAGTTGTTGTCTTGCAACGAGAACAGGCTAATGCATTAGGAAATAGAACATTTTATCCAGGGAAGATTGCATGTGAAAGCTAAGGCTGTTGTTTTTCTGTGGTTAAAATATAAATTTCATGTTATACTGTGGGAAGTAAAATATAAATGCCCTTAAATCCCTTTTCATCTTCTTAGAAAGTGTTTATATGTGTGTGTGAGGCATCAGATACCTTCCAGTCAGCACTTCTCCGCAGCTGCTGCAGTAGCTTGCTAAAATATGCACTTGTTTGTTTATTTAGTTCTAATTATTTTAAAAATTCAGTAATCATTTGAGTGGGAAGTGGCTCAGCAGGGCAATTGCAAAGAAAATGAGATGTGTGACTTGGGGTCCAGACATCATACAGCTCTGTCTTCTGGTACAGTTATGTAAGGGTTGAATGTAGCCCAGCCAATAGATGAAATTTAAACAGATTTTTTTGTAAATTGCTGATCTCTGTTTTTATGAAACATTTGTTCAAAAGCACATAATGATATGGGCAGGGAGCAGGGAGAATTCCCATTTCCTGATTGCTTCATCAGAATTCTGCTCGTGGAGAAGCCAAGATTGTGAAAGTATGGCTAGACTATGCAGAAGTTCTTCCTCCCATACTAATATTTTATTTCTAATACTACTTATTTATAGAATGGAGCAATTCAAACACATTTTGCAAGCAGGAGCTAGAGAGACATAAGCTGAAATTGCTTGCAATAGTTGAACAATCTGAACTCCATTTTAGCAAAGGGGGGAATAGATCAAAATTTATAAAATGCAGGATGAAGTATTCTTAAAGCTATATTTTATTTGAAGTATTGTATGCAATTTACTAACTCTTTAATCGAGCCCTGTTGGTTTTTTTTTAAACAGATATTCACCCATGTTCTGCAAAGCCCTGCACCAATAATTCAACGTGTATAGAGACTGGTGATGGAGGATATATTTGTCTGTGTGCCCAGGGATTTACAGGAAAAAACTGCCATCTCAAGAAAGGACCCTGCATTATTAATGGGTAAATATTGATTTCTGACATGCATTTAAAATCTACACTTCTATTATTCAGAATTCTTTGCTAAGTGGAAGTATCTCTGTGCCAAAATACACAATGCTTCTGATAGTTGCTGATATTATTATCAAATTTCATGAATCTGATCTATTAATATTGTAAAGACTTAACAGATTATCAGTGTGAATTTATGTGCACAATTTGAGTACTAAAAGTGCTAATTTGCACATTTTATTGTGGTAAATTTATGCTTTCTCACAATTTTCGTAAACAAATTAGAAGTGACTCCCATGCTGTGTTCTCACCTCCAGTGAGGGATAACACATACACAGCCTAATAAGAGCAGTAGTCAGCACACAAGCTGTCTGGACGAAAACACCTAGTCCATCAGTCTGTCCTTTTTTCTTAACCAACATATAATAATATGTCCATAGTTAACTGAAAGAGACAATCTCACTTCCATTGGAACAGGGAGACCATTGCTCTCTATTCTTTAAAAGAAGTGGGACATTAAGAACAGCAGTGCCAGTAGGTTGAGGGAGGTGATCCTTCCCCTTTGCTCAGTCTTGGTGAGACACATGTGGAGTGCTGGGTCCGGTTCTGGGCCACCCAATATAAAAAGGACACGGCCATACTGGAGTGAGTCCAGCAAAGGGCCATGGATACGATTAAGGAATGGGAACATCTCTCCTATAAAGAGATACTGAGAGCTGGGTCATTTAGCCTGGAGAAGAGCAGGCTCTGAGGAACTTACCCATGTGTATGAGTACCTGATGGGGGGAAGCAAAGACAACAGAGCCAAACTTCTTACAGAGGTGCCCAATGAAAGGGCAAGAGGCAATAGGCACAGAGTAAAGAACTTCCAGCAAAGTCACTGGTAGAACTGCATGAGAAGAGGAAGACCTTTCAGTGTTAGAGAAAATGTGAATTGGGGTTTCTGTTTAAATCTAGACGCATCTGCTGTCTTCTAGCTTGTCAAAGTTCTGATCCCATAAACATACAGAATGCCTTTCTGGTGGATACAAACTTGGTAAAACTATCACCCTAAAATCACAGTTTTCTTTTAGGAGATTGCCTTCTTGCTCTCTAGCTCTATATCAGTATCCTCTAGTTCTCTTCTTGCTCAGCAATAGATAATTAAGAGTATTCAGATCTATCTTACGACTACATCTTCCTGAAGACTTGTACGCTCTTGTTTGAGGAACATTAACACCTCTCACTCTCTCTGGCAACAACTGCCATGCTTTCACAACTTCATGTCTGTAGAATTTTTTTGTCTTCGCCTTTATTTGGGGGATACTCTCACAGTTTTGTCTGGGTTTACTTTCAGCCTCTAAGATAGCTACTCTGATTTGCCTATTTTTTTTCATTGACAATGAGGAAATTTAAGTTCCCTGAAAGAGCCATGAGTCACATCCAAGCTACTTGCCTAACATGAGGGATGTGAATAAGTTTTTCTGCTTTTCATCTGTAGAGCAAATACTTCAGTAATTCAATGTGGACATATATACTAGCTATCCCAAAAAACAGGTGAGTTCCAAAAATTCAGCATCAACAAAATAACACAGATTAGTTCCATGTACTTCCTTAAACCCCTCATCGTTTTAAATTACTGAAACTACTTTTTTAGTGTTGGCACTCTGTTTTTGGACTGAATGCTGATGAACTAGTCTGGAAATCATGAACAATTTTTCTCAAGAAAGCAACATACTTGAAACAGTGATTCTTTTTCTCTAAGAAGCTGTCTTGTTCAGGAAAATGAGCAGCAGGCTCTGCAAATCTGCATTTAGTTCAAAAAGACAACTGTTGTCAGCATAAGCACTCCATGTCTGCTAATAATTCACAGTCCACCAGAGAGTGCATCCCAGATCCTAGGAAGAGACCTCATCAGATGGTGTAATTTCATTCCCATCTCACTCCCTCTCAATTCCTCTCTACCTCAGTGGTAACGTTAAAAATGTTGTTATTACTGAGCATTACTGCTGGCTTCTTCGTTAATATTCACAGATGGAACCAGGACAATTCAAAAATCAGAGTGTTCATTCTAGTCTGTTTACATGTATCTGCGTTAGTGACCTCTGTGTGATGTTTTGAGGTTTTCCTTTGAAGCAGAGCAGTGAGTGGTACTTTCTAAAAGAAACCAGGTTATCTGGGAAGCAAAGAAGTGGTATGGACATACTTTCCACAACTAACCCTTCATGTACTCCACCTTGCTCTGTTAAAAAATACAAAGTAGCAGAATTTATTCAAGGAAATTAATATTAAGGCTTTATTTATTTAAGCATACTTAAGGCAGACAAATGCAACTCTGTTAATAATAAATAAAGAAAATTTTCAAAATTCTGCATTTTCCCCCTTAACTGTTTTTATTTCAATATTTTACATTTCTGAAAGTTTCAGAAAAAAATTTACACTTACATTCTCCAGAAGTTTCTTCCCATTTCCCTAGAAAGTACTGAGATTCAACCCAGCCATGAGGGTTCAAACTTCTACACATTTTCATATCCAAACCAGCCTGTCCAATTTTCCTTGGGACCCATAAAGCTAAAGGAGGGTGCTAGATTCTCCAAGATGGCCATAACCACTCAAGGACTGTATAACTCCAATTTCCATATTTTGCTTAAAAAGATATAGTGGCTGGTTAATGTGTTGAAATTCCTCACCTCAAGTTATCACTAACAATGTCTATGTCAAAGCCCAGTTTTGCTTTCCTAATACTGCTTCCAGACTTCCAATATGTTCTTTTAGTGCTTTTTTCCCCAGCCAGCATCCAAAGTGAACAACAGTCGTAGAGGACAGAGCAGTTAATGTGGAAGCTGCAGAAAACAGACAGATGATTCCTCTGCCACAATGTTCAGTCTCTCCTGATGGGTGGCTGCCAAGTGTTCCAGTCCCCAGTGAAGCCAGAGGTGCTTGGAGCAATCTCTACCATAGGTAGTCCCAGAGCAATGGTGAATAGCCCAGCCTTGTTCTGACCAGTGATCAGGGACCATTTGTAGTCAGGAGCTTAAATCTTTTTCACAGTCTTCTCAGTCAGATATCAACAGACCTCTTAAATCCCTGTGTCCCACCATGCAATTCCATAACAGCCTGTTGCTACTGACTGCTGCATGTGTGAAATGTCTGCATCTGAAGCTGTCATGTTCATTGCCCCTGGGACTTTGCCCTGGAGGTGGGAGGCCTTAAATAACAGCTTGGACTTTTCAACTATCAGATAGTACTGTGCTATGTGTCTTCAGGGATACATAAGTATTCCAAAAAGTTTTGTTGTCAAAGAGGCTTGTCCTAAACTTTGCCAAGTATTTTTCATTTTTTACAAGGTAAGTTCTAGAAGCTTTGTTCGTATGTGATGAACTGCCATGAAAGTGGGATTTGAGGTTTATTTGCAAACCTGGGACCCAGGGACCCTTGTCAGCCAGCAGGGACAGCTGAAGGACCGAGTGCACTTTGCACAGATCTCCTGAATTGACACATTTGTGCCGGTCGGTGGGTGGCCACATCTTTAGGCATTACATGCAGTAAGGCACAGTTGCATTGTAAAGATAGAAAAGATCTCTCAGTTAATTTATGTCACCTAAAACATAGTATCACGCAACTAGTTGGGAAATACTAAAAAGAGTTTGCAAAAATACTTGGTTTCCTATGGCCCTTCCCTCCCATTACAGCTGTCTTTGCCCAGGCTGAAATTCTCTCATTGATATTTTTTATTGTAATTGTATCTATCAAAATTTTTGGCTGAACAGCTGTTTATAGGAAAATATCTGTTTGCTTCTAATTTTTTTGTGTCATGGAACATCAGAGAGGCAGAATAAAAACAATCAGCTTTACATCTAGCTGCTATGGCAAAGTTTTGCTCTGCCAATACAGTATGTAGATTATTTTAGGAATAATCAGGTAGAAAGGAAGCAGCCATGCTGCTCATGTCTTTGTTTTGTCTTGTCTGAGTAGTTGCTCAGCTAAATAGCTCCAAGCATATAAAAACAGTGAGAAGCTTAATTTGAATAAATGTTTGAAATAATTTAAAATCCCTTCACAGCTCTCCAGGTTGAATTCATATACTGGTGTACTAATCCTGCCCAAAGGGTCAGCAGAAGATACTATAATCTGTATTGACAAAGCTGTTGAACAAACTCATTCTTGATTCAGCTTCACTGACTTTACTGGATTTGCATTTGGAATTGGGTCTTCTAAAGAAAACCAGCTCTTTTTATTATATAAAGTGTTTCCTAATAGTTTCTGCCATTGGACTTCAACTTTGTCTCTGTGTTTGTTATCTATCCTAGTTCTCCCTGCCAGAATGGAGGAACATGCGTTGATGACAATGGTTTTGCACCCCATGCTTCCTGTCTGTGTCCTTCTGGTTTTGCTGGCAACTTCTGTGAAATTGATAGAGACGACTGTGAATCCAGCCCATGTGAGAATGGAGGAACATGCACAGATGTTGGTGTGGGTTTCAGCTGCTCTTGTCCCCATGGCTATACAGGGAAGCTCTGCAGCAGCCGTGTCACATTCTGTGCAAGTGGCCCATGCGAGAATGGAGGGACTTGCAGGGAGCATCCCCAGGGAGGGTTCGAGTGCATCTGTAAGCCAGAATTCATTGGCGTGACCTGCAAACATCCCAGCAAAAACACAAGTCTCTCTGGAATGAATATGGAGACAAAGCATATGCAGAATTACAAGCCACCCTCAAAAGCTCACCATAAATCAGTGCATCAACAACAAGAAATCCTGAAAATAACAGTGAAAGAAACAATCCAAAATGCAGATCCCTTACTGAGTAGAAGCCAGGTGATATGTTTTGTTGTGCTGGGCTTGCTTACGTGTCTTGTTGTCTTGGGTACAACTGGGATTGTTTTTTTTTCAAAATGTGAAATGTGGCTTGCTAATGCCAAGTATAGTCATCTCCTGCGCAAGAAAAAGAACTTTTTTCTGAAGTCTAACAATGGGGAAAACCTCTCAGTTAATATTATCTTCCCAGAGAAGATCAAATTGACTAATTACACTAAGAACTACACTGCCATCTAGGCCCGTGAAAGCCAAGCAGCATCTTTCAACTTTTCATACCAATATGTAAAATTTATTGCCTGTGGTTTGCCTCAGTATTTGTGGGTATATTTGCTGTAAATTGTGCTGAGTGATAATGAAGAAATGTAATGTATCTGTCTGGCTAAGGATTTTTTCATTCCCCAAAATAAAAGGTAAAAAAAAAGAAAATATTAAAGAGCAAGGAATGTTATTTTGATTTCTTTTCAAGGCAGCTATTTTTTGTAAAATAAAAAATAACTTATCAGTGGAACTGTATTGCAGCTTTCTTGTCTTGTGCATAGTTTATTTGGCAAGTACAGTACTTGCAAATTACTCAGTAATGCTTTTTTTTAATAAACAGCAGTTAAGGGCTATACTGGTTTATTTATTCATTTCTAAACCTTATTCTACAGCAAAGTCTGCAACAAGTGTCCATGCTGAATTCATTTGCTATATCTGATAAAGCCTTTAGAGATTGCAACCAGCAGGAGCAAATACACACTGGTATCTCACCTACTCTGTCAGTGTTGCTATTTTTACATGCTTATAAGAGAGAGCCTATAGAATCCTAGAAGTCTTTGGGATATTAATTTCAGGTTAAAGGTCTCTTGCTTGAAATGCTACATCTATAAACTGTTCTATTTATCTATTTTAAAATGTTAAAAATGTGTTCAATGTCTTTCTTTTTAGAGACCTAGTAGAGATTTAAAGGATCAGATTCTGACTTTTCTATAAATAGTCCTTAAAGAACTCTGCTGAGAGAAGTATCCTTCATGACTGTGTCATGGGGAGAAAGGAAAAGATGTCATGTGTCACCTGAAATAGGACAGCTGCATTTAATTCTTCACTTCTGCTTTTTCTGTCACATTTCAAGGAGAGGACAAGGTTTTCAAGAATCAAAAGCAGCAGTGGCGAACAGGCAAAGGGTTGTGAAAGCCATAAAATTGTCAGGGGCCTGAGGGCATTAAGAAATTTTAACCTCCCTGAGGAGCCTCGCTGGGGGCTCTCACCCACCTCCTGCCCACAGGACCATTTTGGGTCAGCCCAGTGCTGCTGGTTCTGGTCTGAGCTGTGCTGGAGCTGTGCTGTAGCCATGCTGGGCTCCATCTCTGCCTGCAGTTGATCCCTGGACTACCTACTGTAGGTAGCCCATCTGCTGAAAGGACCCTTTGGACCTGTGCTCCAGGCCTGTCTCTGGCCCTGGCTGCTTTTGCTCCTGCCAGCAGCCCATGGATGGCCCCTGGAGCTGGCTGGTCACCTGCTGTGTCTGGAGCTGCCAGTGGGCCCCATTACCAGCACCAGCTCTGGCGATGTGTTCAGCTTCCGCGAGCCTGTGCTGTTGGTGAGGCCATGGCTCTGTCCCACCCTGGGGCATCACCCTCCTGGGTCTCCCAGCTTCCTTTCCTAAACGGCCAGCCTGACACTGACTGCTCCCTGTGAGAAAAACAATCAAACAAACCAGAAAAAACCCCACCAAAACAACAAAACCAATCACTTCCAATTGCAGTGCCTAAAGGTGTCTTTAACTGCGGTTATGTAACAATTTATTTCCCCAGCCACCCTAGACAGGAACGATTAGCAGGTTCTTCTCAGCTCCCTCCTAACTCTCATGCTATTCCCAAATCCATTAACAGCTGCTCAATTTTAAAAAAAAGCCTTAAAGCACATAAATGGCATTATAGTAGGATTTTTTTTTGTTAACATCTCTCTTAATTGCTATGAGTATATTACAAGTTTGCTGTATCACTGATAATATTTGCACATATAGCATTAGAATGTAGTGCTAAGAGGAAAAACGGTGTTCAGATACTTCTGTGGAAAGTGTTGAATTCCAGATAACAGGGTAAAAATTTTAAATGAAGAAGATGCTCTTTCTCAAAGCTCTTGTTGGAAAGACAAATATTCATCAAACCTAGCAACTTTTCAGCAGGCTGTAGTGAAGTTTGAAGAAGACTTAGAAACCCAGATGAATGTAGAACCAGGTGAGCAGGGTTGAATTTCAAGCCAAGAAATATGAGTCACAGGAGCTGACACACTTCTTTGAAACCAATGCGTTTTAGACGTATAATTCAGTATTGTGCATTTTAACATGACTAGAAATACATTAGGGTCAATTTGGGGAGATAATCAGAAACATGCATAGCTCCATTGGGTATCTTGCAGCTTTGATTCAAAACCAGTTACAACTTTAGGTATCTGCTAGGAGTCAGTGGTTAAATTCCTGAGTCACCTGTACACCTTCCCCCCCCACCTTTGAGCAGAGGCTCCCTCATCCCTTAGAACCTGGTCTGCTCCAGGCAGAACAAGGTTTTAAGTAGCAAAACTTTTTATTTTAAATGTACGAAATTTAGGTAATTATAATTCGTACTTATAAACTGTCACCTTTTTTCTTGGCCATGGTGACCCAGTTGGCAGCTCCTCCATCACAGTACATTTCTTCATATGTAGGTTGAAGAGCCTTTTTGAAGAAAAGGTTGCTTGCACAGCATGGAAAAAGAACATATTTCAACTCCCAGTATCCTTCTGGTCATTGGTGCCAGTGAACAGTATAGAAGGCTGCTATTGTCCTGCTACCTTCTCCAAAGGAAAAAAGTATTACCTTAAACATGAAACTCTGGAGAAAATAGTATCTGTCTTCAGCTTCTCTGTTCCAGGAAAGAATTAAATGTGTATGTTTTTCTCCTACCTGTGCCGTTAGTGTAGTGAATAGCCCCAAAGCCTTATCACCGCATAAGTGACAGACAACCGGGATGATAAAAAAGATTGTGAATCAATAGCCTTCAACAGGTCTCCAAAGCAAGAAGTTTAAAATAAGCATTGTGCATAGACACTGACATAGGAACAAAGAGAAGACAGAGCATTGGTACCACTTCAGTTTTATGTTAATTCTACATATTTTTTATCAATGGACAGAGAACAACATATCTATGATACCCACTGCCATAGGTACCAACCTATGTTGCTATGTCTCACCTTTCAAATTCTGAATGTTCTCCTTTAATCAAGCAATGATGCCTCTGAGACTCAAACTCACCTCTCTGCCTTATCACCAGTGTAAACAAAAAAATAATTAAGGACAACTAGGCTGAGGAATGGGTTGGGACTGTGGGGCACTTCTTTAAAGGGCAGTAGATCCTTCTTGTCCCCAAGGTATGGGGGAATTTATTATTATATTATTTTTACTTTAGCCACTTTCCTTTGAGCCATCTTAGCCTCTGTTCCTGTTAACAGAAAAAGACCAATAGATGTTCCACAAATATCTGGGTTTTAGAGACAGGTTGTGGATATTTTTCTGGTTTGGCTTGTTTGTTTTGAGCTTGTTTGGGTNGGAAAAAAGCCATGGTGGGGAAGAGGTCTGTCTGCTGTAAAAGTAGAACGTATGAAGTAATAATCACTGAATTCTGGACAAGGACATCTAAATAGAGAATACATACATGGCTTTTCTTTTTACTTTCATTCTTGATATTGGTCCATAAACCAACAATGTATGCATTGCTTTGGATCAATGAGGATTCCGTTCGTAAGTGCTAAACCATCTGCTGATGATATGTCCACAACAGCTCAGCTAGTTTGCTCTTCTAGGTTGATAACATGAGGTTCTGTTTTCAAAGAAATATTTAGATCCAGGTGGACCACGGTATTCCTATTTAAAGCAGACCTTCAGCTTTTGAGAGTGAAGCAGTGTTAAGGACCTGGCAGCAGAAATACGTACAAACCATGCCTGAAAACAATAGGGCAGTTTGCACTGGCTGAGTACAATGCTTTTCACAACTATGTCATTCCCTCTCCAAGTTCTCAAATTTGCCTTGGCAAATTTATTTACTATCACAGCCTTAAGGGCAAAACAATTTGCTACAGATATAGGACACTTTTTGTTTTCATAAATACAGGACCTTCCTGGCAGAACTACATGCGTATGCATCCAGAGAACATGAAATCATTGCACATGTACTATACATACATTGTGAATTTTCCAAAACACATCTCATTTACTATGCATTTCTTGTGAATGAGCCATGGACAAATCCTGTGTTCCTGGAAGCTGTGCAGCCTAGGAAAATATCCAGTTATGCCTGGCTTAGGTGAAAGAAGTGTCTTGAGAGAAGACTTTTGTAGTTGCTCAACCCATATTGGAGTCAGCACTTGAGGCTCACAAACACAGGGCAGCCTTGCTGCATCTCTGTGGCCATTAAATGAGAGAAACCCAGAAAATGTACTGGGATTTTGCCCTTTTTAACATCAAGTAGTATTTTGAAGTTTCTCTTAATTTTTTTGAAGGAGATGAAGATATGTTTTAAAGTGATGGTGAAGGTTGTTTTAAAACTTTGCAAGAGGGAGAATAAGACTTCATGTAAAGGGGAATATTTCAGTTTCAAATATAAACTGAACTGTTGCTCTGGGATTTGAAGAACCATTGAATTAATTTTGGTTATTAGCTCTAAAAATCAAAATGATAATTTTTCTTGCATTTCAGTCCCCTCTAGGTCCTTGAGATGGGGAAACTGTGCTGAAGCTCATATCTGAGGGTTTCAGAGAATTCCATGGTACACAATGAAGAATGTCATCCTTGTCCATAGCAATCGAGACAAATTCTACAGGCACAGAGCAGCATTCTTACATTTTCACAGTCTCTCAAAGTCTGAGCAACTTCTAAGGTGCTAAAATATGAAAGTGATATAATGTATAGAAGAGGGAATAAGCCAGGCTTAGTGAGGAGCTTTTATTAGACCAAAAATGTTTTTATAACATGAAGCTCGGAGCAAAAATACTGTTTTAGTCTTTGTCTCTCCACCCACTTTCCTCTTTCAAAACGATGTCCTTACTATTAGTAGCAGCCTTCTACAGTGTCTGTCCGCTTGATGGCAGCATTTGAACACAGAACCGTTTGAATCCCCTCAAACCGCTCGCTTCGCATTTCACGTCGGAAAGTTTGTAACCCATTCCCGGTGATTGGTTGTGGGAAGATGGCAAAAAGGGAAAACGAGAACATGCCAGTCGTCCTTCGCCTGTAGGTAACCACTGCTCCTGACATGGTGAGCTGCAGCAAAACCTCATCTGCATCAGCAGAGAAAGACAGCAGTGTTTCCCCAAAAAGAATTACCGCTCTCCTTCAGAATTAAACTGAAAGTAAAAGTCAGCCATTCTTCTAGCTCGTACACGGCTTTTGGTAGACCAAACTTTTAAAGGGTTCAAGGGCAGTGTTGGCAAGTGTTGGATAGGGCTTTGAGCAACCAATTCGTGTCCCTGACCACAGCAGGGGAGGTAGAACTAGATGATCTTTAAGGTCCTCTCCAACCCAAAGCATTCTAGGATTCTGTGATTTATAAAGAAAACGACATGAATGAAAGTAGTTTAAATGAACAGCCACTGAGAGAAAATTAAGAATAATGAAAGGAAAACCAAGAAATTATTTTATATAAATTCAGCTAAATGAAAGGATTTTGGCATACCGGTATGCTCCTAGACTCTCATTTTGCTTGACTATTTTTTTTAACCCAAAAGGACATGAAAAGCAACTTTGTCAATAATCTAATATCCATTCTTATGCTTCTCACACTGTATGGTGAGATTATTATTTGCCTGTCTCTCCCTTACTGACTTTCTAAGGTGTTCAAATTGGAAAAGGGAAAATATGTGTTTTAATTTTTAAAAATATTTTTGTACCAAATTCAAGGACAGAACTTCACTCAGCTTTCCAGAGCAGATGCAGGCACATCACAACTTGCTGGGAGCTGTGCATTTACAACATTTCCAGCAAGAAATAGTTAATATTTCAAAAGGATAAATAAACTTGGAGTTATTCCATTCTACTTTCCAGTGTTTAAATTACTGGAAGTATTACAAGAGTCCTGCATTTTATCAGGGGCAAATGTAAGCTTTGAAGGGATTCAAGCCTCTACTTTCACCTGTTTTTCTTCCTAACTAACGGGACTTGGAGGACTAAGGAGATCTGACTGATCTGGTGGCTGGGAGCCTGGATTGCTGCGAGATAAGAAAGGCAGCCTGTTTCCAGGGAGTGTTGGAGTAGTCCCTGTAGTTTTGAGCCCAAGAAAGAGTTAGTGATGCCTCCTTGCTGAGAGAGAACAAAGATTGCCTGGAAGCCAGAGATGAAAGCATAAGGATCACGTGTGGGCTTACTGTTGGGAAAGAGACATAAAGGGACCAAGTCTGATGTGGAGCCCTGTCTCAGGCAGTTTTTCTTTAGACAACTGCAGGGCTGTTATATTCTAAGAGATTAGCTCAGCAGGAGAGATCTTCGTTTGTGCTTTATAGAGCACGTGTGAGGTTGAGGGAGCTAAGAGGGAAAAGCTGCAGCTTTATCAGGTTTGCTCTGCACAGCTGCCTGCAGGCCCAGTCCTGTTCTCCCTTTCAGAAAGCTGGAATTGTCCAATAGTTTCAATGAAACTGCTGCTGTTACCTTGGGGTGTCGTCTTCCTTTTGAATATCACTCCTTTTGATATTTTGCTCATTACTGCACAGATTCTGCATTGATCTTGGCTGGAGATTTTCATTTTTCTATCCTACGGTTATGATCTTCATTTAAAAAAATAGTACTGAGGAGTGAAAAAGGGTGCAAAAAAATTCAGGCTGTCCCCCAGCCTCAAGACTTTCCTCTCCAGAGAAAAGGTTAGAGATTGCTAGCCCTGTTGGCCAAGTTACAAAATCATGACATGCAAATGGCTTTCCAGTAGCTCCCTCCAGTTCCTAAGTAGGTAGATCCAGGGTGATCATGTCCATTGATATCATTTCCAGAAGCATGAATTTGGGGGAAAAGGGGCTTCTTTAACACAATGCGCACTAGCGTCTCAAATCCATCTGTCTTTGAGAGCAACTGCAATGGCATAGATAAAAGCAAACAAATAGAGTGGTGGTAGAGCATTTAGAATGGAATATCATGCCCAAATTGATGCAGCCATCATCCACTAACAACTTTAGCAAAGGGCCTCATGTTCTACTTAGCAGAGGCACACAAAAAAGGAGAAGAAAATGGAGAAATAGCCTAGTTTAAAGAGACAATGGAATGGTGAGCCCAAGCATTTGCTTTGAGGATGTGAAGTAAAACAGTGGGATGGTCTCCACAGAATCCCAAGACAGAAGAGGAATGAAGGCCACCCAGTTAACCTGGAAACAATGAAAGTCCTCAAAGTCCTTGTCGTTCTAGCAGGCGTGACTAGCTTCAGGCAGGGGAGGAAATCTAAGTAGGTGGCATAGCTAGAAGAAGCAGGGAATTTAGGCTTTGTTCTTTTCTTTTGTTCCCCCTGAGATGTGCTGTTTAGATTTGCCATACTCTACCCAATTGCTTACAGGCGGCAGGGCATGTGTGACCACTACAAGATGACGAGGAATTGGACATCCTGGTATGGATGAGTGTCTGCCATCCATTGCACAGTTTAAAGAGAGGCAAGAAGTGAGGAGGCTGAAATGGGATTGATGGTATTCAGCAAATGGGACTGATGACATTCAGTAAACATGATATTCAGCCTGCCTGAGGTCCTTTCTTGTGAAAACACATTTGCAGTTTAATTCAATGATATTCAGCAAAGACTATCCTAAATAGCTGAAGAGCTGTCTGTTTGTATCTTGATGGTGCCTATAGCTAGACAAAAATAGTGTTACTTTGGGTAGGACCATGATGTAAGTCTTCCAAAAAAGCAATTGTAGCATAAAAGGATTCCTTGCTGTTCTTTCTTCTCTCCCGTCTTTGGAAGAACTTGATGTAGAGGAGACAAAATGTTATTGAAGCCTGTGGTACAAATGTTGGAGCATTAAACTATCAGCTTAAATAGGTCTTCAGATGTATTCACATAATAAATACTTACATATGTTCTGTCTCTTGTGGGCAGTGCTGAGTTTGCAAATGAGTGAGTTTCCACTGAAAAGTTCCAGCTAAGGCTGCCCACAAGCCTCTGCCCAATCAATATTCATGTTTTTTTCTGCAGAAATACATTTGCCCTAAAGTTCCAGTGAACCCAACTGATTGTGTATTTAAAAAAAAAAAAAAGGAACACTTTGAACATGGACAGCGTGTGCTTGAATATTTGCAAGGTGCTTTAGCAGGCTATGGCTGTGGCAGTGAGCGATGCTGTGACTAGATGGTGCACTTGCCATATCATACATAGAAACTATGAATAGAGTGGTGATAGCTGCTTCTTGCACAGGTATTTGTGAAAGCTCTGGTAGTGATTACTGTGTGCATATCTGTCTTTGTCTTTGGGGCAGGATAATTACAGCTATGGGATAAGGGGGACCTCTGGGTTTTGAGAACATATATTAAGTATATATTAAGAATGTATATTCAGTATAATAAGTGCAAACCCCCTGCCAAAAAAAAAGAGAAAGAAAAAAAAAGAAAATAAACAAACAACACAACACCTAAAAATGCACTCACAACACACCATAGTATTTCCATCCAATCATCCAGCAAGTCTTATTCACTACTATTTATGTTGTCTTGTTGACATTTATACTGTAAATCCTGCCTGCACTGAAACTTGTCTGACAATTCTTTCTACGAGCCTGGGCTGGGGCTGAAATAGCAATGTCTGATGCAAATCATCAACAATCAGTTTTCCCATGCTTAGTCTCTGGCTCAGACTAATGTTGTTTTAAGTCTCAACAAAAAAACAGCTTGGTTTCCAAGGATGAGATGAGATTGTCTCTTCTACTTGTTATTTAAAAATAATAATCTGACAGTCATGTTGAAGCATAACAGCACTATTCTGAGTGCTGCTCATACAGACTTGATGTCCTTTTGACATGAGTTTTATTGGGCTGTCATGAATTTCTAGTTATTAATGCAATAGTTAAAACAAAAAGCGTGAGAGGAGAAAACACCAGGTTTATTGGAAACAGCTAATCCATGTGAATGCCAAACTTTTTAAAAGTAGAAGTACACCTCCTGCAGGTCAGAGATCAACCCTCGCAACATCTTAGAGCTTTTGGCTGAAATGCATTCCCTCACAGATAACAAGTTGTTGTGCCTCAATTTTCCTGGTTAAAAGCTGCATGAAGCTGCCCAACCTGGAGCGAATAAAAAAGTAATTGGAGTTGTTTTGTCTTCCACTTTCAGTGAACTCAGAATGCCTTGTGCTTGTTGTGAGCTGCCAGTTGCACATGATTACAGGATGCAGCTGGCTGTAGTGTCCTGTTATCCTGCAGGAGCATGTGGCTCCCTGAGCCTGAGGTGTGATGGACCTCAGATCCTTACTCTGGATTAGTTCCAGTGTCAGAAATGGGGATTTTAAGATTGTTAGAGTGAAAAGCTTCATAATGTTTATTCAAAGACTGCCTGAGATCCTTGCTTGTGAAAAGGGCAAGTGGTAAGAAAATACATTTGCAGTTTGATTCAATTTTTGCATGTGTGTGTGTGTGCATCTGAATAAAGATTTCTAGATAAAGCTCCTGTTCTGAAATTAGAACTGAAACTGGAGCCACAGAGGGCCCTAGGGTAGTATTCTCATTTGACTGGCTGCATTCTTCTCGAAGTTCAGTGAGGATATCATATGGTTACTGAGATATGAAAGTTTAGTCCTTCCACAAAGTGCCATGCATCACCCATATGGCAAACTTGTTTTGCCTTGGCACACCACTGCTGGTGCAGCTCAAAAGGTTCAGCTGGAGCAGGGCTCCAGCAATTCTTTCACTCTATCCAAATGGTCAAGGATTTTTCAACAAGTGCGCTCTGCAGAACCAATCTGCACTTGTAAGGTAGGATTTTGACGTGAGGGAACACAAAAGGAGCTGTGAATTACACTCTTTTGTACATGCTAAAAAGTGGAACTGAACTGATTATTAAAAAAAATAAGAAAGAAAAGAAGTAAGTGCCAACTTTACTTTGACGCAGCATTATGAAAGGTTGCTCTTGCAGTGTTTGCCTTTTGGATCCTCTTTGGGCCCAGAAGAAGCTGAAGAGGGATCCTTCATCAGGATTTGTAGCGAAAGGACAAGGAGTAATGAGTCCAAACTGAAAGAGAGGAAATTTAGTTCAGATATAAGGAAGTAATTGTTCCCTGTGAGGGTAGTGAGGCATTGGAACAGGTTGTAGATTTGTGGATTCCCCACCCCCGGCAGTGTTCAAGGCCAGGTTGGATGGGACATTGAGCAACCTGGTGGTTGCTCTAGTGGGAGGTGTCCCTGCCCACGGCAAACCATTCTATGCATCTTTCCGGAACAACTAAATTGCTTGGCTGGACAGTGGTGGAAGAGGGATGAAGGCTTTTCTCAGGCGCAAATATTTTAGAAAGGTTTGTCACCAAAGTCACAACAAAGGCTGGATTGTAGCACAGGTTTAGGTTTTGATCTCTTTCTTCCTATGAAAAACACAGATACAATATTGTTTTCAGTTGTACCAATTAGAAACACACATAGTCTAGGCAAAGATTGATATATAAGCCACATTTTAGTGTGCACTGGTTCTGACTCTCGTTCTGGATCCTGGTCTGGGTTTCTTCTTTAATTAATAACACTGAAATAGTTTTAGAATAAAAGCTTCAATTAAAGAATTCCACCTCATTCTTTTGGAAGTTCTGTGAGAGGTAATTATTTTTGTTTTCCTCAAAATAAAAGAAATGATGCCTTGCTTGGGCCCTGACTTCTGGCTCTAATTTCTGCCATCAGGTCCCTAGACTTCTAGGTCCTCAGCCTTGGGACACATCTTTTCCATTGGCTTGGTTAGCTCCATGAATGATAGAGCACTTGTAAGGCAACTACTAACTGTCCTCTGTGGAAAAAAAGTCAGTCTTGGTCACTCCATCTACTGTCTTAAAACTGCTCTTCTCCTTAGTGCTTCTTGAACTATTGAAAGACATTTGTTTCAGAGCAAAGATTTTAAATTTCAGAAGTTTAATTCCTGTTTTTCTCTTTTGTGTACTAGTTTTGTGTCTGTGGTCAGATGGTAAAGCACACTGCACAACAACCAGTGGTATGGCTTGCAGCTGAGTAAACCCTCCTTAAGCTTACTAAACCAAATGAAATGGTGCTATGTTTTCCAGCAGAGACATAGACTCTGTTAGCATAAAATAGTCAAAGGGTAGTTGATGATATGTATTTACCAGTGCAGGAGTGAGTTTGAGCTGGTAAAACATATGTGCTGAGGAGGCTGAAGAAACAGAAGGTTTCGCAGGGGCAGGGAGGTGACTTTAACTGTCATGTTATGACAGCATGTGTTCATTACTTTTCTGGGCATGGCCCTTTGTTCTAGTGCCTTGCTGGATGTGTTAAATCCTACGTAGCACTGAAGCTCTGGAGACTTAGAGCAAAGAAATGAAAAATAAAATAAAATAAAATAAAATAAAATAAAATAAAATAAAATAAAATACACTGTGTAGTGCAGGCTGAGTGTTACGCTGCATGCTCAGGAGAGCGTGAACAGGGAGAGCAGGGTAGCTGTGTCAGCTCAGCGCTGCCCCTGTGGCTGTGAACTCATTCCCTAGCTGGGTTTTTAGGTCAGGACAGCAGTGCTTTGATGGAGCTGTGCTATTCCTGCTGCCACAGCCCGTGCAGTCAGCACCAGCACTGCTCCACTGCTCCAGGTACTGCAGGTTACCCAGACTGGCTGACCGAGGGCTCCAGAGTCATTTGGCTTCCTTGAAAAAATCATTCTTTAAAATGCCCTACTGAACCTAAGGGACGACCAGTGAAAGGCCAGTGAAATAACTCAGGTCTTTCTCACGTTCACATTCAGTTATCCTTTTCTCTTTTCCCACAACTTATCATTTAAAGTAAACTAAGCCAGTAGTAGTTAAAGCTGAAAATCTGTGAAGTTTCTGTTCACAGGTACTGGTATCACGAAAAATGCAAAGTAAGACATGTCTGTTTTGACTGCCAGTAGGCTGCCTTTACCTACGTGATAAGACTTAAATTGTGCAAGCTGGGAGGAAAGTGTATTTCTCGCTGTATGGAAGCAGCAAATGTTGATGGAACAGAACACTCCTGAAGAAAAAGCACTCTCCATTGTTTAACAACTCTGTAGAAGGTCGTTGAGGGAACAAAAGAGGAGGTGAACTCAGGTACAGCATCTGTATGGAAACATGTCATGGTACTGAATAGTAAAAGGATGAAAACACAGTAGAAATACTTCTGCATGTCTGGATATGCACATGAACACTGCACAATCAGAACTCAGTTCCGCACCTGTCTTTTGTCCACTCATTTATTTCAGTTCCTTATATACGATCAAGCCCAGATAGTGTTTTCTTTCTTCTAGAATAAGTCTATAAAGTTACACAAAAAATAAATGTCTTTTACTAATAGGTAAAGTTTTTAACAATGCTGACAAGAAAGGAAGGTCAGTAATGATACTGCATTCATTCAGATGACAGTAGAGTATCGACTACCCTCAATCTCTTTGGACCCTGTCTTGCAAACCTTTGTGCTGGTGTTATTTATAGAAAAGATTATGAGAGACATCAGTTGCATTTACCACCTGCAGGGAGAAGATGCCAGTTTGGACATCCACAAACTGAACTGAAACTTCCCTTTGAACTCAGACAGATTTTGGTTCTCTTGAATTATTATGTTTTCTTTCAGTGCCAAATGCAAGAGATATTGCAGGAGAAAATTAAAAACACAACCTGATTTTTTTAGATCTCCATCCTGTTCTTGTGGACCAGAGATTTGGCTGACTATCCAAGCATCTGGAAGCTCCCTAAAAGCATCTTCAGAGGTTTTAAAGTCAGCTCTTCTACAAGATGGTTTCTAATGGGCTGTGAACCCTTCTATAAATAATAGCATCATCTGTGTGTACATCTGCACACATAACAGTTGCACTGAATCTACCTAAAAACAGGTGTCATTGATCCAAATAAAGTGATAGTTGTGTAATTTTTTTTCATTTGCAGTAAGTCTCTGCTTGGCTGTGTTCCCACAGAATGATTTATTTTGCCTTCTAAAGAGATAAAAAATTTCTTTTGCTGTAACTTTGGGCTTGAGTGCTTGATGGTTTTTTGAGAAAGGGGCAACAGTACTGGGAATTTTATTTAGAAAATGTACATTTGCAATGAACAAAAATAATCTATACTAATGACAACCACTCTTGTAAGAAGAATTTGAAGTACATGTGGCTGTTTCAGCACTCCCCATCTTTCATTCTATTTAAAAGTCCCTGGCAATATGTTCGTCCCCTGGACAGAGGGAGAGGACAGACATTATTTAGCGAAGGGGCGGTTATCTGATTTCACTGACATTTAGAGAACATCAGAATCACAACAAAGCTGGGGTGAGAACTCTTCTGGCAATTGCTGCAGACATACAAATTCAGTGCCTGATACTGATGACACAGAACAGATTTCCCTGTTTGTGTTGTTGAAACTGCAAAACCAACTCAGAGCTGAGCCTCTTTTCATGTCTGTGCATACCTGGAAAACAAGCAGGACAAACTTAGCCAGAGCAAAAAGGGGGTCTTGCACAAGTGTCCAGACCACAGACTTTAAATAAAGAGTACAGATATTGATTTTACATATGAAGGGAAGTTTTCTGGTTCCATCTTATTCCATCTTACTACCAACTGGCATGTAGGGTCTTTTACATCTTTTTTTTACGTCTTTTACAAGAAAAGAAATACGACTTACAGCAATAAAGTTTTGTCCTCTAGCTGGTCAGGCGAGAAGAATTATATGCAGAAACCCCCAGAAAGGAGGATGCATGCAGATAAGCTACATTCCCCTGTTATATTTGTGGATCTTCACTCATAGCTGGTCACAGAAGTCTTCAGCCTTCACTCTCTCATCCTTTACTCAAGATTAACTCTGTGCCCCTTATACAGGTCCCAGTTGAAATATTCCTATTTGTCTCTGGAATCTGTATGAAGTTAGAAATCCCATGAACTGATAGCAAGATTAAAAAACAACATCCTGTGCTGTGTCTTTTCCTGTGACCCTATGCATTTTACAGGATCTGCAGTTCAGCATTTTTCTTTCCAGGTCTGCCCTAGGTGATTTCAGGAATTCACACAAGTCCATGAAGGATAAGTGGAGAAACAGCCACCAAGGTAAGCCGTAAGCAGCTCCAACACTTGAAGAGATGCTGTGAGGACTGCAGCAGCTGGGAGAGGGGACTGAAGGGTAGTGATGTGGCATTCAGAATTCACTGAAGCAAGGGATTGAAGCTGATGGCCAGAAATTCCAGAGATAAAGAGTATTCCAGAGGAAGCTGAAAACCTTATTCAGGCACCCTGATCCATACAATACAAAATTTTAGGTGTACTTTCTGAAGGCTGAGCTCTTGCAAAACTGCAAGTCTTCTGTCATAAACTTAGACAAGAAATGTACTTGGTAATGTGGAGATATTTGTGCCATCTGGCAGCTGTCAGCTTTCTCTATTCACTTCCCCCCTACTAATGCAAAACACAGAAACTGGACCTTTTACATCTTGCTATGAGAAAAAGTTTGGTGTCTAGAGGCTTTTTAAGGCCAAACCATTGCACTGTTCTGGTGCCTGCTATTTGGGCGTCCATTGCAAGCATCAATAATAATTTATCCTGGTCGGCAACACCCATATATTCCTTCCTCCTCTAATATTCCTTTATGGCAGTGTGTTTTCCAAGAACATTGCACATGTCCTCTTAAACACCTGAAATTCACCCCGTACACTGCTTCAGAAGGATTTAAAAAACAGCTGGTGTTTATCTCATTGCTATCTCCATTTTTAGCTGCAGTTTGCTGACCTCCATCATTTTATCAAAGATTATATTCTTTTTTTTTTCTTTTTGCCAGAACACTTACAGCTATTCTCAAATGTTTTTTAGTCATCGCTGACACTTTGCTATAAGCCACCTGTGAAATGATTAATTTGCTTGTTTTCCATTTGTGGTGTGTCCTGTGGGGAGAGGCACTGGGTCAGGCAGGACCTTCAGGTGAAAGTGGAGAGGTTGTGCCTGGAGGGGACAAGAGGGCAAGGCAAGGCAGCAGACAGGAATAGCTGCAGCAAGTAGCCAGGAACTTGCCCTGCAAACAGACTGCTGAGAAGGCAGTGAGCAGCCAGATCTTCATGGGGAGAGAGAGACACAATCAACTGGAGTGGGCGCTTTAGATTTGGAGTGGATGGAAACAGCCTGGAAAAAGGGTTGTTCCCCAAAGGAGATGGTGAGCAAAGGCAGTTTGGTTTATAAATGCACTTAGTCTGTTCTGCAACTAGATTTCTGTATGTCAGAATAATGAACCATTATAAACCTAGGTTTCACAGATTAAAGGTTATATTTTTCTCTTTTATTTGTTTGTTATGTCATTGTGGGGGTGTAAACTATAGGGTAAGAAAGTCTAAACATCCTTGTCATAAAGCTGTGATTGTTGCGGGCATGGTCCTGCTCTGCAGTGATTTCTCTGGTGCCATTGACTACTGCAGGCTGGATGTCAGCTCCATAGAATGTTCCAGCATTTTCTTGAGAGTGGTGAGGCACTGGCACAGGTTGCACAGAGGAGTTGTGAATGCTCCATCTCTGGAAGTGTTCATGGCCAGGTTGAATGGGACTTTGAGCAATCTGGTCAAGTGGAAGGTGTCTGTGCCCCTGGCAGTGGGGTTGGAACATAATGATCTTTAAGGGCCATTCCAACCCAATCCATTCTATGATTCTATTTTTTCACTATATCAATAAGAAATAAAACAGTATGAGGAGTTGTGCAGGAGTTGTGCTCCAAATTGACATTCCATTGCTGGGATCATCCCTGCCTAGAAAAGATGCTCTGGCTTTGCTCTCTAGAGGCTGCTGAAAAGTCAAAAGCTTATGATGTTCATAATGTAAATTAAAATCTCATGTATTTCACAGACTGGCCTTACAGCACCTCTCCTTGCCCTGAGGTGCTCAGCTACCTGGAGAGTCCAGCTCAAAGCACAACTGAGCTCACTCTAATACCTGGCAGAAAAAAAGGAATCTCACTGTAATTCTTCTCTGCAGCTAAACATTTCAGATGAGAATAGCGTAGGGCGAACAATAGCAAACAAATCCCTGCTGCTTTTCAGCAGAAAGGTAAGATGGTGCATGAACCTTACTTTCGGAGAGTTTTGTGACTTTAGATTGGAAGTAGTATTCATGGAGCACTCCAGAGTGGTGAGATTTTCTGCATCAGGATGTCACAGTGCTGTGAGCATGCATCGTAGGCAATTGGTTGCCAATCCCCAGAACAGTGCCAGCTTCAGAAATGAAAGATGTTGGTGGGGGTGCTGCTAACCACACATCTTAGGTTCCAAAGAAATAACATATTACCTGGGCGAAGTCCATCTGCTGAAGCTGTAAAAATTCTGAGCTCTCAAAGGCCATAACAAACCTCACTGTGGAAACTTGATTCTCCGCTATTCAAAGAAATTTTCCCTGTTCAGCACCTTGCCAAATGTCTACAAGGTTCTGGCTTCACAAATTTCTCTTAAGTTCTTTCTTGGTTCCAGTTCACTTTTATCCTACTCCTCCAAGATACCAGGTCACCTCTGTTTGTAGCATATCCCATTTTTCCATTTTTTAACTGATTTTTGAATAGCTGTTCTGTGACTGTTGCTGTTTAGTTGTAACATAGTGTCATCTGTATTTTTGGACCAAGATCAGAGTCCCATTTTGACACAATGTAAGCAAACAGGGTGGGAGACAAATCACTGCCCCAAAATCGTATCAACAAACCACAACAGAGTGAAGGATAAGAAAGCGGGAAGATGAGTCATAAGGTAGATGAGATTTGGTTAACAGTTGTTGTGACTCAGGAAACAAGTCTGAGCTGGATAATTGGAGCTGCTGTCTTGCACCCGGAGTCTGGTGGCACAACCCCAGCCCTGTCTGCTAACGTGGTGTGGCAGGTTTGTAAGCATCCCCAGGGTTGGCTGCATGCAGCATTATTTGAACCAAGACTGTGAATATGTCAGCTCTGATTCCAGGACTCCTCTACAACACTCCTCTGTGATTGTTTCCTCAAAAGCAGAACTAAGAGAATTGAGCTCGATAGAAACTATTTTATTCTGTTTCATATGTTTGCAGCTCCTACCTCCCAAGAATCTGTTCAACTTGCTAAAAAATGAAATTGCTACAGATGGATATTTCTTTCAATTACTGTAGAAACATGTAACAAAGCCTCTGGCATGCCAAGAACCAAGCATCAAAGCTCAAGAGCTTACATATTCTATTAAGTGATTTAATATTGTAGAGAAGAACAGAAAAAATACAGTGTTTTGTCCCTCGTGGCCTTCTTTATGAGACCTCAGGGAACCAAAAGGTTGCAGTTTTTCTGGTCTCCCTGCTCTAATATTAAAACGCTTAATAGAATATGTAAGCACTTGAGCTTTGATGCCTGGTTCTTGGCATGGCAAGTACAGTTCATACTGGTTTGATGATTTGGAGTGGTCTGTGGGAGATTATTCCCCCCTCCTGTTGAGATCCCACAGGAAATATAGGACTGGTGCACAGACTCTTCCTGGGTGTAGCTGCTACTTGCACTGCTACTCGTAACCTCAAAAAACTTTTCATTTGAAGGGAACAGTTGCAGCAAAGGTGAGTGGATGAGCTCATAGCTCCGATGCTACAACAGACCTTCTATCACATAGACCCATTTGGGGCTGCAGACTGACACACACAGCACCAGGAATACAAAAAACGCTGATCATTGCCACAGACCCGTGATGTCCTGCAGCTCAGTAATCTCAGACCATCTTCTCTGTCAGCATGGGCTAACCAAGAGGCTGTTTCATCATGTTCTCATCTACCAGCACTACACTCCTGTGCTAGCTGTGCGTGCACTAGAACTGAAACAGCAAAAAGTCATCCCCAAACCCATCTTACTTTCATTTATTTTTCCAGGCACACATGATCCAAATTAGAACCGAGTAAGAGTAGGAAGTCCTGCTCCATGGGAAGTTGTTTCAGACTTTGTTGGAAAAGATGAGATGAAAAAAAATTAGATTCATTTAAACAGCAAACTGTGTTTTGCAAATGACTTTGTTGGCTCGAAGGTCTGGTACACAGTGCTCAGATTGCCCAGGACAGGTCTCCAGCCATGCACCAGCCATGTGACTCCCATGTTGTGCCACAAGGTTCAGAAGTAACCTGGATATCTCCAACAGAAAAAAAAACCAACTCCAACCTGAAACAAAGAATGAGGAGAAGCCTGGAAAGTAGGGCCAACTTGCACTTCAGCGGAGATAATGATGTTGTAGTAAAGCACTTCTGATTAATACAGCAAAAAGATAAATAGGGCTGCAGCCCTCATGGGGAATTGGCCAAGAGGAAAATGGAATATAGCACTTTATTGGAATTGAATATTGTAGAGAAGATTGAAGGGACCAGGATAGGAGTGAAAAACAGATTAATTTGGGTGAAAGAAATATTTAATTATCAGTATTTTGAAACAGCTTCAAAAATACCGCTTCAGGTAACTTCAACTATTCTCATAGAATCATCTGTCCTACTAAAATTTCAGATCATTTTGACTGAAAATTATTTTGCCTGTCTCTTGGTTTTTCAACTTGCTCTAAGAAGTTTTGATAATGGTTTCAATAGTGTATCTTTGATCCATCTCTCCTTTTTGGGTTGGATCCTTCTCTCACTCTAACTACTTTTATGTAAGTACAATTTAATGCATTTGGACACCTAACAAAGACACAAATTGGTCTATGGCCTGAAAAATATGCCAAGATTTTCTAACTTTAGCAGCAGGAAAAAGGAATAAGTATTTCCTAAATTCTGCACTCCCCCTCCACCAGCTCAACACTGGCCTAAATCAATCTCTCTTCAAATGTTTTGTGATTGCTCTAATGAAATGCTCTGGCTGTGTATTAGATGTGGAAACATGTTCCTAAGCCTTGTTTCTAATTTTAGAACGAGTATTATGAGGGATTTCTATTCCTTGCTCATTTAAAATCTGGTTTAATAGCTGTAGAAGAGGCTATTGAAGGGGATCACCAGAATGCTCAGCTGAGCTTTGAAAACTCTGTATTTCTCTCATTAACATGAGGGGAATTCATTGTTTGTAAAGTTTCTTTCCTTCCTTCTCCCATCTGCAGTTTAAGCAAGTTCTTAGCTTGAGGTTTTATTGGTTTGAAGGAGTTTTTAGCTACACTATTGAGTAAATCCAACAAAAACAAACATTTAGAACTTCGCACACCATCTCTAGAGCTCTTCAAAAACTTGTTGACAAATTCTTGTCTGTGCCAGAAAATCTGTGTTAAAATCACAGATCAGAGATCACAGAGTGGCTGAGGTTGGAAGGACCCTCTGGAATTCATCTGGTCCAAGCTCCCTGCTCAAGCAGGGGCCTGCTTAAACCATGTCCAGACAGATTTTTAATATCTCCAAGATGGGAGAATCCATAACTACCCTGAACAACCTGAACCAGTGCTCAGCCATCCCACAGTAAAAAACTGTTTCCTCTTTCTTATCTTGTCACTGGGCACAACTGAAAAGAGCCTGGCAGTGTCTTCTTTGTACCATCCTTCAAGTATTTACGTAGATTGACAAGATCCCCCTCAAACTTCCCCTTCTTCAGGCTGAACAGTCCCTCCCAACTATCTCAGCCTTTCCTCATAACAGAGATGCTCTAAACCTTTAATCACCTTTGTGGGCCTTTCTTGAACTCCTTCCAGTGCGTCCATGTCCCTTTTGTACTAAGGAGCCCAGAGCTGGACTCAGCACTCCAGGTGTGGCCACACCAGTGCTGAGTAGAGGAGAAGGGTCACCTCCCTCAACCTGGCAATGTAATGCAGCTCAGTACATTTCTGTCAGCCTTTTCTGTGGCAAGGGCACGTTGATCACTCATGTTCAGTTTGGTGTCCAGAAGGATGCCTGGGTCCTTTTTGCCTTATCCATGGATGAGAGCTGTAGAAGTAGAGCAGGTATACCCAGGAAAGGGAAGCCTTTTGTCCTCTTTCACAGCTGGAGAGGTAGAAGTTGGTTCACACTTGCTGCTGGATAACTAAGCCAGTAGGATGCTGAATCCATGTGACTGTATCCTGCCCCCTAGAAGGGTTTCTTTTCTCAGTGTTACCAGCAGCTGCCATGGTCACAAGGCTGCAGAAACTGGCTCTCATGATATGGCAGAGTGGACGCAGGGTGAGCTTCTGGGAAGACAGGGGTGTCTCAGAAGATGTAGTACCTCAGTCGTGCTCAGTACTTGCCTGAGGTGGTGGGCAGAAAAGGTCATAACTGCTCAGAAGCTGGAAGATTAAGTCAGATGAACACACAGGAATCTATTTTCTTTTTTTTTTTTTTTGGTAAATGAAGCAAGTAACCTCTGAAGCAAAGTTCCTGGCCTGGCAACGGATCTTTTATCCCTATAATTCCTCACACAAAGGTTAGCTACACAGTTAAAGGGACACTATAGCTTGTTTACTTGTCACACTATATGTTTATATCAAGATTCAAAGAAGGGAGTTGTGCAAAGCACATATCAATTTGGTTTTTCAGCAAACTAGCTAACACACAACTGATAGGCATAGCATACACAATAAGAATCCACAATAAGAATTATCTATGTAGTAAAATAAGAGCACAAAATAGTAAGCTGTTCCATTGGCAGCACCTTGTTTTGCAAGTTTTAAATGTTATAAACTAAATAACATTAATTCTTTAAGACACTTAGGTTTTGGTATCCTTCAAGATAATTTAAAGTTCAACAGTGCTAAGTATGATGATACTGTGGTAGAAGAATAATGGAAATGAGACATTAAACAGAAAAGATACTTAGTGTACACAGCTAAGTGCATTGTATTTTAATAAAATTTCTAGCTACATATTAAATTTCCAAGTACATATTTTAAAAAAACAGAAAGGCCAGTGTGGTAAAGTGCTAGGGCTGGTTATGACTTCATGAAATCTTACAGATATCCATGTACACTAGCACATTATAACTACTGCTTCAGAATACTAATGAGTCTACATAAATGTTTTAAATCATAACTTTGCAGCTTTGCTTTACCCGCTTCTTAGACATGCTAAAACATTTTAATAAAGCCTTGCAATTCCAGATTATAGGACTTTCATGGAGAAGCCCTCAAAGCACTTCACAAATTCCATTCACAAAACCCTGTGGATAAAGATTATCCTCATTGTACAAGATCAGTAAATTGAGAAACAGGGTTTCAGTAATCTGCTTAAAGTAACTGTGGAGTACAACTCTCAGTTCTTAATTTTATCCCTTGTTCCAATAATTTCCTTTTGTATCCTCATGTATTATTCCTAAAAATATGTTTCAAATATCAAGTGACATTAATTCATAAAATCTATAGAAGTAGGTTTGGAAGGACGCTGAGTAGTGCTATCTCTGTGTTCAGACCTGGCTTTCTACCGCTGCAGTTTAGGCTAAGAATGGCAGCACCTTCAGCAAAGCATCTCCCTGTGTTACCTGCTCTCCTTCTCTGTGAGGAGAGTCGACATTAGCCAGGCTGTGCTGAGCAGACTCCCATGAGGGAATAAGGTTTTTATTCCAGCCTAAACATATTGCTTGGTTATTTATAAGTCCCTGTCCCTCTGTGTTCTTTACTTGCTCTTCAGGTACAGATCTCAAACTTTTTACTTGACAGCTACTGCCAATTTCTTCTGTCTCCTCGCAGACTGTTGTTCTTAGTATGATTTTATTCCATTCACTAGCATGTCTCCCATTCTTTTTTCATATCTGAGGAGAGAGACTCAGTAAGATTAATGTCCAAAAAAGTTTTACTGTCATTAGAAGGGGACTGGAGGATGGAATATCACCTTTTCTTCCCACAGTAGATCTCAGCCTATCATGTCTTTAAACCGACCAGAGCACAATCATCATTCAGCAATATTACCGGAGTAAAACTTTATGCATGTGGGTGAATGAGACATAATATGCTGATCAGAATCTATTCAAAAGAGGTGCAGTAGCCACACCTTGTATTTGCTAACATTACACAGGTCCCAGGCATAAGATTGGAGCTGTGGCCACTGTATCAATCTCCTAGAGCACTGTAACTTTAAGGTGTCCTTAAATAACTTGCAAAATCAGCCTAGAAAGAATAAAGATCAGATAGAGAAAAAAAAATCTATTATGTAAGACATCAGTATTCTTTTAGTCCAGCCTTTTTTGTGGTTGAACTGAAACAAAGGAATACATATTTCCAGAGAAAAGAATTAAAAGAGCAGATTTTAATGTAGAAATCCAGCAAGACTAAATGGTACTTTTTTTTTTTTAATTGCTGAAGAGCTGTGCATGAGTTTTTGTAGCTAATAGCCCACATCCAGGAACTATCATAGGCTAAAACTCTTCAAGACTGAACACTCAAATATTGATGGATTGTTAAACATAAGATGTTACTGAGTAGTCTAAATCTTTATGGAAACCCTTAACAGCTTGATCCTACTATTGTTGCTGTTATTAGACAAAATGCTGGTATTAGAATCCTAGACATATCCTCTAAGGAAAGGATTCTGTTACCTACGCTCCTGTGTAGTACTTTGGTCTTCGAGCATTCCTTCTAAATCAATATAAGAGTCATATGGCCCTGACTTGACAAAACATAAAAGCATTCTAAGACACCCATTTTGGTTAAGACACCATCTCCCAGGAAGGAATTTTGGTCACATCATCGAGAGAACAATTCTGTTTTATCTTAAAACACTCATTCATGCCAATTTCCCCTGTGCCTGATTTCTCATACCGTAACTCTCCCCTCCGATAGCTCTGGGATCCTCACAATCTGCATCAGTCTCTCTCTAACTACCTCTCTGTCATCTCTCTCTAGCTCTTTGGATTTTTTCTAGGTTTTTTGGACAGAAATATGTTTAGCGCTGTGATTTGGAAAAAGTATCTTGTTGATTAATAAAAGTAAAGAACAATGCTTTGTTCTCTCTGTACTGTGATTCATTAGCTTGCTAATCTGATCTCCTTGACCTTGTACAAACATGTGCAAGGCTGTCCGAAGTAAGGACTCTGGCATGCTGAACTGTACAGCATACTGGGCATTTAAATGTTGTAAACAAAATTCAGATTTTTGGTGATGGCACCATACATGGCAGAAAGATGACATTAATATTTAGAAGATCTGAGGGAGACTGCCTCTCTAGCAGGTGATGAAATTGTTTGGCAGAAAGCAAATAAGTAAAGGAAATATCTTCTTACATTAAAGAAAAACTTGAGAGTTGGCAAGGAGCTGAATAAAGAGACTCCCTAAGCTACACCAAACTTTCCTATTGTAATTCTTCCATCCTCTAAGATTAGCTGTTTGAAAATCCAATTAGTCCCTCAATAATCATGACTGTTATCTAATGATGAATAAACCATCTGCAGAAAATATTGCAATCACAGGCACAGCTGTTACCATATGCTGAAATTTTCTTACATGACCTTGGTTGCTACAGTACCTACCAGCTGAAATAAGACGTGGAAATATTGCCAGCTTCAATTAGACAAGCAAGCTGTTCCTTTCCCAAGGCTGTTAAGGCACTTCAGCCATTAACATGAAACACAAACCAAGGCGTTATTACAAATTTTGATTACTCGTTCCTAAGCTGAAGAGGTGAAATTCTGGAAAGAATTTTAGTTCATCCTTATTAGCGCAGCTAAAAATAGAAAACTCAATACTTGATTTCAAAAGATCCCCAATTATCTGTTGCTTCTAGAAATGGAATCTTAAGCCTGGAGTGGGAGGGGGTGCAGGAAGCAGAGAGGCTCTGGCAATGAGCTGCCTTGGGTTTATTTAGAACAAAGGCACAAAAGGGGATTTTTTGGCAAAGAAATCTGGCTTGCTTTTCCCTATTCAACAGGTAGGAAGTATGTGACCTTGTTTACTGTTTGTCTACCATGAGGTCTATTTCTAGCAACCTGAGATATTTTAATAAAAGTAATCCTTTAAAATCCTTCCAAACCTAAACTTTCAAACATGCATTTGTAGTAAAGAGGTGCCAGCTTGATTATGTATGCCTTTGTCAAGTAGTGAATATTTTAATCTCCTGGAGATTTTATGTTAGCCCTTCTAATCCAGGTAACCCTTTCTATATTACACTAATACTAAAAAACTGAATTTTTATATAAAACTTAACAAGCCTAATGAAACCAATGTATTTTCTTAGGCCAGGAAAATTATTTTTTTCCTTTTAATTGCTTAAATTATCCATTCAGTTTAATATAATGCAATAAAAGAATAAAAGAGATGGAGAGAATGAAGAGTGTGGGTTGAATTAGAGTGCCTGCAAGCATTCCCAGACCTATTTTGTTTTATAGATTGCTCACTAATGGTTCAGTGTGTGATATCAGTATTTAAAATCCAGTTTCTCCAGTAATTTTTGTAGGATGACTAAGTCACATGGCCTTTTTTCACTCTCAGAAAGCTGAAACTAATTCTGTAAGGGGGGTCTGTGGCAAAGATAATGGCTCTTCTGACTCATTTTCCATGGACGTTTTCTAATACCTACTTCAAAAAATGTTTCTGCAAACAGTCCAATTGTTGAAATTATTCAATGCAATAGGGATACTAGAATTGCTGATGGGATGCTTGCTCATTATTCGTAACTTTTAATTCCTTCTTCTGTCTGCAAATAGTATCAGCTGAAGTTAAAAGTACATTAAATGTACAGCTACAATAATTTCTGTGACATAAAAACGTTTTACATAACTTTGAAGGAGAGAAAAGATGGTCTATACTGAGATATGGTCCAGCTTCTCAGTAGGCAGGGAAGAAACAGAAAAACAGAAGTAGCCAGTCATACACATTGCCCAGCTTCTACCTACACCACAATCTCCTTTGTCATTCACCACATTTGTAATTCTCTGCTTTTTCTCCACTACACAGTGAACTCACATTTTCTATTTCAGTATCCCTTTAAAGCACGTTCCAAGCATCACATTAAAGAAGCAGCAAATTCTGATTCTGTCCTATTCCCAGACTAAGAGCTCATTCACACAATGTGGTACCTGACCTACACTTTCCAGGTCTGTGCTCCAGGAACACACCAGAAGCACCAGAGGAGCTTTTGCTAAGCACCTTATTGTGTGTCCCGTTAAACTAAACAGTCCCACCTAATAGATAGAAAGCAATTACTAGCTTGTTCCTAATAATTTCTTATAGTAAGGCAAACTCTAACTTAGGGAAGGCATTGGGAATTTTGCTACTGCCTTTGCAAAAGATAAGACTTTCCTCTCCAAGATTACAATGGAATTATGTTGGCATATGTTTTAGAATGCTTGCAATTATCACTAGTCCCTATGATTAAAAAGCTCAATGCATGAATCAATTATTTCTAGTGCAGTTAGAAGAGTGTGTTTGCACATAAATCCATGTATAACCAAGTGTACTGACATTGGAATATTAACTAAACCATATATTAACCTTAAAGCTTAAAGAACTGATTGTGATCTCTTACTAATGCAACAAAATCAAACTGCAGCTACTTTGTGATTGCAGTTTAAGAATTCTGTATCCTTTTTGCAAAGTCCACTTATCCTGCTTGTTAGGCCACTGCAGAAATCAGTCGACACCTCCCTCAAGAGAGACAACCTTAAGTGACTTTTAATTAGAAGGAAATATTATTTTGTATAATTCATATGTATGCTCTAATGCTGTCAGGGAGGAACAAAGTAGAAAAAAAAATCCCAAACAATTTTCTAGATGTAGATAAACCAGATTTTGGCACCACTTAAGATATGGCCACTTGGGTTAGCACAGGGACAATATCTGAGACTAGGAGGACTTTTTCAGTTTTACATTTCTAGCTGTAATTAGTGAATATGTGTTTAGAGTTGACAAAAATTTTTGCAGTGGTTTTACAGATGTGCACTTTATCATATTCCTTTCACCAGTCATGGTAGAGGAAGAAAACAAGATTGATCTGTTTATAATATAATTTAAACAGTTAGGAGCCTTTCCATGTCTGGATATTACTTATTTCAATAGACATTATTGTAACCCTTCAAACAGCCTGCAGTTTTTCAGGTTATAAATGGATTATAATAAAATACATATTTTAGGGTGATAAGTGATCTATGTTCTCCCTGTCCTACTTATGAGAGTATGGTACGCTCACTACTAGCATCTGTTTGAAACACAGAAACTGAATCTAAGGTAATGCTGAGTGAAGAAGGTAGAGATATGAATTGCAAAACTGCTTTTTATGTTTGTTTCTTTAAAATGCTTTCGTTATCTTTCTTAATAGTGTGTTGCCATCACGATGGCACCCAATTGTTTACTGCCTGAACCTGGCCTCTGTGCTGCTGCCTCAGCAAACTTTTGTATTTGGCTGCTTCACAAAATTATTTCTATTTGGGTTAGAAATTGGTTTCAAAGTATGTTCAGGATCTATCTTTTCTTTCTGCATATTCCCTCCAATTCAACCATCTGTGCAAATTAGCAATGCTGGAATGCTTATTAGAGTTTTCTTCCCCCTCCTTGATTAACACTTCTTGCATTTAATGAAGTCTCTTGTAAATCGCGGATCAAATGTTCAGACCACTTATGTCACCTGACACAAGACTAAGAAGAAACATGATGATGCATCCCTTCAAATCTGGGGCTCTGAGGCGTCCAAAACAGTGAGCGAATGGCAGAGGTGCAACGCCAGTTTGTGACCTGGCAGACAGGATAAACCAGCCTGTCTAGAAAAGGTGAAACATCTGCAGCTGTCTCAAAGCCTCTCTGTTTCATGGGCTTAGGCCTTTAATTGTAAGCATAGGTCGGATGACACCATGAAACCTGGATTCACAAATCTGAGGGTTTTAGGAATGTAGTAAGGCATGCAGAGATCTAGCCTGAGGAGAGTTGTGAACCTACAGAAGCTCCTTTATGTGGTTTCACCTTCATCAGAAGCACCAGCCATCAGGGCTGAGTGTGGAGGGGGGCCAGCACTCATAGCATCTGAAAGAGAGCTACAACACGAAGGTGTCCATCAGGAATGTGCTCTGGAGAAGGAGGACTGAGGGCTCAGAATCGAAGATGGGGGAGCAAGGGCCAGGGTCCAGTACTGTCTGATAGAACAGCCCCCAGTGTTGTTTCTTTCAATCAAGACTGGGACATCCGTTCAGATATTATATACTTTGAGAAGAAGATTCATTTCCCTCCTAAAATTACCCAGTGAAATGAAACTTATCAGTTCAAATTGTGAAAATTAAAGTTCAAGGAAAATGTGATCAAATCTCAAGTTGTTTAGTGATGCCAGATGCTTCAAATAGTCCTGAATTTTTCTTCCCTTCCTCTCCCCTTGCCAATATTGTGAAGAGAGAAGGAAGGAATGGATTCAGAATTGGGTTTACCTATGAGCTTGGAACATAACCCCAACAAACATTCTGGGGGGAGCCACTGTCAGAAGACAGGAAAGATATGTTTCATCCTTTATACAAAAATCTCTTTACACTCATTTTTATCTGTGAATGCAACACCGCAGACAGTCTGACCTAGAAACATACATCTTTTATTTCCAGGTGTTGTAATTCCTGCTGACAGTTTGATTCTAAAGATCCACTCTGTAGGCCAGTGTTTCTTAACTTCATTTAATTGAATGACTGTAAGAATGTTTTCAGGAAAAGAAAAACACAGACCATCTCTACAGTGTTCCCACAATTGTCTTCATTTACAAGCAACACAAAATTAGGCTAAAGTTTGAATGTTCATTTATTACAAAATGAAAGTCTGTTTTCTTGGACGTACGGGGAATATGTGTGGTTTCTTTCAAATTTCCCAGGCCAGTGTATTAAACTCTACCAGGGATGCATAAAGCACAGTTTGAGAAACATAGCCCCCAAGATCTACTTGAGATACTGTGTTGGATGAAGATTGAACGCTACCTTGGTTCCTAGGATGGTTGTCTAATGTATTCATGTGTTGATGACCATGTTTAATCCTTTGATTGCTCTCCCTGATGCATCTGCTAAAAAGTAATCCAAATGAATTGTATCAGGTAAGCAGTGTGTTGCTGTTGCATACATGAAATTTGGCTATTAACTGTCCTATATTAACAAACACCTGCAACCAATGCCGGGTAAACTGAAGTCTGGCAAGGCTGCCATTGTCACCTTAGCAGATAGAGGGAGAGACTTTTGCAGCAACCACGCGAGGGAGTGCACAGATTAATTTCTCTTTTGCCACCCTGCACAATTCTTCAAGGAAAAAAAAGCCTCTTCACTGAAAAATGAAATTAAAAAGTGGTGATCCAGGACCAGCATAAAACCAAAAACCCAGCACAAGGTCTCTAGCTTTCTGAATCCACAGACCTTTAAAATTTAGTCAGATACACCAGGAAAAGAATTTGACAGATGAAGAAACTCCCATGTTGAGCCTGGCAAAGCTATGGCATTGACATAATTCCTCTGTAAGGTTCTAAGGTTCAAATGCTTCCCACTTGGAAGAAAATACTAATCCAGTTATCCTTCTTTGCTCCCTTGTTTTACTGGTTTTCTTTTATACTGCTCATTCAGAAACTGATTAGCTTTGCAATATTCCTTCCCTTGCTTAGGAAATAGATAGGCAGAATTGTAACCCTCAGCTTTCTGTTTCAATCTTGTCAATGAATCTCAATCAATCTTATTTTTTAGAAATACTAGTAAGGCACTAAATGTGCATATTATTAGAACCTATTTAGAATCATTGGGACAGCTGTTATAGAATATATTTCCTTGAAAATAATTTTTAGCCTGAAAAGCAGGATTAATTAGCTTTGCAATGACCTACATAGATTGTTCAAAGTGCCTGATTGCTATCAGCCATCCAAGGAAAAAGCTAAGCAAATTTCACTATGAGTTGATCTCATACAGGGGCCATGGAAAAAGAGAGTACATTATTTACAAGGTAAAATAATAACTTGCTAACAACATCAAATACTAACATCATCTGGCAACTCATTTGAATTTATATTTAAAGAAGATCTATTAGAACCTGAGGGACAAGGCAATAGAATAAAATAAGATCATTGCCATCATTATGAACAACAGGAACTGTCGACAGTCTCTGTTGATTTTGCTGTTGTCTGTCTGTCTATCAAAAGAGGTGAATGTGTGTTTAGTATGTCTCTTTCTTGTCATACAGCATCTCTTACTTTTTTGTCCGAAATTTTGCAACTCTGTGAGTAGTCTAAAATTCAGTCTTTTTTGGTGTGTTTTTATGCTATGTCGTACTCTGCATAGACACTTGACTCGGTTTAGGGCTCTATAATAATATTTGTAAGGGAAGATGCATCAGCCCAGTATGTGCAACACCTGTCCATCCTCCTACAGCAATAAATTATCATGGTAAAGCTGCACAGTGTGGACATGGCAGGACATATGAGGAGAAGATACATCAAGTATTTGTATGGACTGGACTTCAATCTCTTGTGCTACAGAATCCCAGGAAGAAAGCCTAGATGGATCCCACTAGAACACTGACTGTCGGGGTAGCCCTGAGAGCTTCTCAGTACGTGATACAGGGCCAGGAGGATCCATCCTTCCATCACTCGGATCAGCAAGGCTGACACAGCACCAGCAGGGAGCAAGGGTTGTATGTGCCTGCTCAAAGTTCAGCATAATGTGGTTGTGGGCTGGACTGATGTTCCTTCGATGCCCAACCCGATGTTTTCAACACTGCTGAGTTGAAAAACACCTCGTCCTACCTGCCCATTCTCTCAGTTTGTTGAGGTCTTTCTGGTCTTCTTCACTACCAGGGGAGTATCTGACAATCTGAAAAAAATTTTAATGTCAGGTGCAAACATGCAAATTTCCCTGGGCATGTCCTTCCTCAGATCATTGATGGAGATGTTGTACAAAACTAATACCACTCTTTTATGGATTCTTTTTTTTTTCAACAACATAGATTAAAAATGAGACCTATGAAGTGGCACATACAGCGGACAATTCTAATGCAGCTAGATCATAAGTTGGACATTTTATTTAATTCTTAATGAATCTAGCATGTACACTCCATATGCAGCAGTGAAAAGTGGTACAGAACAGAATAGAAGATCTTTGTGAGCACTGTTAAGAAGTCAAAGGCTCATCTATCCAGACCACAGATTTTGCAGTACATCTGTCCTCCTCCCTCCTGCAGTCTGCATAACACGCTAGAAGTTTTTTTCAGATGGCTGGAAGGTACTTACAGAGTGAAAGAGATGGGCTTTATCTAGTGATTAAATCAGCAGAGTCCAGGTTAGGATGGACTTAGTCACTAAATTCTTTTCACTACTTTACTCTTTACCTTCAAGGTTCATAAAATTATGCTGCTCCTCTTGGGGAAGTAGGAAAGCTTTGCTCCTTAACATTTGCAGAGTTCAGAGCTGAATATAAAAATGGTATTGAGTTACAAAGCAAAATCATAACAGTAAACGTTTCCCTGAGAAGCCAAGTCTAAACCAGATCCAAAATATGTCATCTCCCTTGAGCTCTGTGTTACATCTGTAAGACCAGATACAAAAACCTTGGTAAAGTCTCTTTGAGTAACTAAGAGGTTTAAAAAGACAAGGCCAAAGGAGATACAAAAATTATCCAGCCAAATACAGTCTGCTTGCAATAGCCCGGAGACTAGAAGTACTAAGAGCCTTAAGGCTGTTTTTTGAAACTGTTATATGCACCCAGCTTGGGCAAAATAGTTAGGTGTTTGACCCATTCAGGCTCAAGAGCTTCTGTCTCAGGTGTATCTGTCCCCTTTATGACTAAAGAGAACTTTACCTTCCTGAAACAAGAGAGGAGAGCTGCCAAGAGAAAGACATTCTGAAGCACCAGGCTCAGAGCTGTGTCCAAAAGGCACCAGAACTGGGATTCTGCAGTAAACACCAAGAATTAGTCGGGATTCAGAGCAGCAAACTTATTTCTACAGGTAAGCAACAGGAGCACCCAGCTGCTGCACACCAGCTCAGCTGTAGGAGGAAACAGGTTCTGGACTGCAGCCGTTTGATCCCATTTCAAAATCGGCGGGGGTGGAGGAAGTAATAATTGTATCAGCAACTTTTTTCAGGAAGACTGAACACGGGCAATGAACCAAATCAGGGCTGGCAGCAATTTATGCAAACTGGGATGTCCCTATTCTTGTAGACAAGATCTGCAGATAAAGAAAAACTTCTAATCAATGGCAGTATAAAACTTCCTCCTACTCAGTTTGTTACAGTCTTAAAAAAACAACAGCTCAGTCAGGTAGAACTCTTGTCTTGGGGCAGAAGGATGCTCCAGGACAAGATTTATTCCAGTCCCATTTTCCGCGGTAATAATTTAGAAGAGTTACGAAAGATCTTAAAAGTTCAGTCACGAAAGCTAAGTGTTTTTGTAGAATGTGATAAATTTCATAATAATTTGAGACACAAGAAGAAACTGCAGCTCTGTGTGGTAGAAAGATGGCTCACTGAATGTTGTTCATTTGGAAATGTCCTAGAGGGAATGCTATAATATAAATTGGTTTATGGTATTAATAAGGAGAGAATTCAAAGGATGATTGTTGGCAGAGGAGAACTTAACCTGGCCCAAAACCTTGAAATTACCAAAAGTAATAGAAGCAGTACTGAAAAATTACAAGATATGTGAGTATAACTCAGAGACAATCAAACTGCTTCAGTAAACAAAATATGAAGCCAGTTGGAAGGAACTTGCTCTCCTGAGGGTTGTTTCCATGTGGAGGAGCTCATTTTACATCAGGTTGTCAGCATAAAATGGCCCAATGTCATAAGTGCCTGAATTTACACGGCTGGGCCAGAAAATGCAATGGTGACCGTCAAGCAGCATTTCAAACTCAGGGTACAAACCCCACCAAGGCAAAGGTTGAGGAGGCAAGAGGAGGAGGGGGAAGAGGTTTAGTGCTGACGGGAAGGTACACGTTCCACCTCCTAGGTGGAAGGGTCTCTGCCTCCCCTGTGATTACCTAAGTTTTGGTAGTCTGAGGTCCAAGGCAAAGTCTGCTAGGCAGTGAGCACTCCAAAGAGCTAAAAGGTAATCTGTCTTATTTTATGACCACAAAGCCATGTTTCTTCAGATGCAGAACTGATCCAGCTACATGTAGGTTAACAGTGGAAAACAGGTCACTGTGCAAGGTCTGCACTGAGGCAGAAATAGATCTATCAGTATTGACCATAAGATACTGGGGATGGCCCCACGTGCCTGCTGGAAGAGGTGGCAACAGGCTACCTCAGCTAGATTCCAGAGCAAGCCTTCTATGCAGGGAAACAAACTGAATGAGGTGGGAAACAAACTCAATGATGGAGGAAACAGAATTTAAGAGAAAGCACACATTTAAGTAAAAAACTACAGAAGTAAGCAAACAAGTCAAAATCAAGAGGTTAAATGAAGCATCATTTTTATTCAAGAAATTAAATCTCTCTTTTTGGCAAAACATGGTGGAAGACAAGGAGAAAGGGGTGAAGGATAGGAAAGCCATCAGTGTCTAATTCATTATCAAACATTCCAAGCTTGGCAACATCCACAAAAATTCTGCATAGCCAACAAAATTTTTACTGGTGTGTGTATTGAACAACAAATACACAGGAGAACAGCAGTGCTGATCACTAAGAGTTCTGATGATGATAAAGAAATGGACAATTTGATAAGGAACATAAAAAGTGGTTTTATAGACTGTTTCAGTTATTAACACACTCTGGTTTCTGTATTTCCCCTTCTATACTTTCCCTACTCCTTTAAGTTCATGGACTTCCTGAACTGATGTTTAGATCCAGACTGACATGTTTAATTAGTGTATGCCCTGTGAATCTGTTTATTTCTTTCCTAATTTTGTTTGCTTGTTTTTAAAACTACACGGAATTGTTGTCTCCTCAACATAATCTGCCAATGAGTCGTGTAATGTAAATATTCAAGTTTGTGAAACATACTTTTAAAAACTATTTATTTTTATTGCTTTAAGACTTCCATGTCTCCACACTTGTATATAGAGGGAAAGGCTCAACAGTTTTCCTATTTATTACTTCACTGATCATATTTTTATAGATCTTTCCAAGTTGAAAAGTCCTTTCTTTGTTGTTGCTTTACGTGGAAGTTGTTTCAAATTTCTAGTTTTCCTTGTTCTTCTCTATACCTATCCAAGATCTACTTTACCTACTTTAGTTCCAGTTTTACTGTATGGAATGAGCAGACCTACACACTCTATTCAAAATGTACATCATTCAAAGCAGCAAAATGATATCCTGTCTGCCCTCAGTAATTCTCCAAAACAGGAAGATACCTACCATAGAAGATAATGCCAAGATTTCAGATCACTTTCCTACTATGCCTTCATTCTGCTTTAGAGTTCTTGTTGCATCTTGATCACTTGTGAACAAAATAAATTCTCTGGCAGTTTGCCTCTTCACAACTTCCCAAAATTCTACAATCTTTTTCCCATCTTTAGTATTCTTTGCTCTTCCTTTGGTAGCATTTATGCCCTTTTCTATTTCCCTCAACTATATAAGACTTCCACCTATTTGGGAGGATGTATTTTTAAGAGCTACTTTCGTCTTTAATTTGGCTGTTTCATGAAGCTGAATCCTTTTTGTTTTGTGGTTGGGTTTACACTGAATGGTTCTGTTTTCATTGAATGGTTCTGTTTAATTAGCACTGTTCATTAGTTGCAATCCTCTGATGTGGTGGTTTTAAACTTTCTCCATGCGAGCTATAAAAAAATTATCCTTCTAGCTGCTCCTTTTTAGCTTCCTGTTAACTAGTTTTCTCATAGTAATATGTAGCTCTATTTAAGAAAGAAATGCTATAGTGCTTCATTTCCCTTTCCATCAATTCATTTCAATATACCTATATGAAACGATATCACAGTCAAATTGCAGCATTCCTTACATAAAATATGTTCAGTGGGGGATTATGTTTGTTTGTTGGTTTGTTTGTGGTTTTTGTTACGTTTGGGTTGGGTTTTTTTTAATGCAGATAAAAAGAAGGATTTCAAGACCTCTTGTTTTCAGAAGCAAAATCCTTTCTGGGTAAAGATAAAGCCTGAAGATGTAGGTTTTTCTGCATGGTAAAGATGCATTTGGTCCTCTGTGCTCTCATTGTTTACATTGGGTTGACCTTAAAGAACAAAAATGTCTCCATCTGCCTTAAAAATTATAAAGATGTATAAAAGGTTGAAAGGCAGATGGTGACTGCAGAGAACCACTGCTGCCCCAAGGCAGTAGCCAGTGAGCAGGAAAAGCCATGGCACAACAGTGGATCTGACAGGTTAGTCAGGAACCCTCTCGAAATGACCAATGTAAGCTATCTTAGTCAAATGTAACACTTTTGAATTGGAATAGGGGAGGTAGCTATATTTACCAAAAAAAAAAAAAAAATCACAATTATTTACTATTTGATTGCTGTAAAGGGGAAAAAAACTAATATCTCGCACCCTTGCAATTTTTCCAGACAACCTTAGTGTTCTACCATTCCCTTTAAATTACAGTTCATTGGTACTAAAGTAAAATTATGTGGCACTCTCTCTGTCCTGGTTTGAGATTTGTCACATAATATTATGTTCTGAAATTTTGCTAAAGTGTCCCTATTTTATGGCTCAAAATAAACCCTCAGGCTGCTGTGAGTACATGTTGTCCCTCACTCATATTTTCTTCTTGACTTCTGATTTTGCCATTTTGGAAAACACTGGCAGCAAAGACTGTAAGAAGTGGAAATAATGTCTGAGTGAAAACTGCAGGAGCACAACTTTTCCACAAGTTATATCACATACTCATTGTTCATTGTTTCTCCATATAAAATGTTTCCTGACAATCTATAACATCAGGGCCAAGACTAACTTGTTTTATGGCAGCAACTGATGCATATAATTTAAATTAAAATCAGAAGACTTGCGGGGATTGTCTGTTTGGAAGAAGAAATAGACCAAGAGGTATTTGAAGATCTCTTCAAATTCCTCCAATGCACATCTGTGATGAAGTAAACACAGCAAGGAGCTTTTGCTAGTGACATACATAGGATCAGATACGAAAGATCTGGATTGTAATGCTCTTGGTACTTGAAAACATAAGCCAGGGAAAGACTTACACCATAGCTTATAAGATTTGAATTGAAATATAGAATTGAAGTAAATTATAGAATTCACAATTTACAAAAATCCCACATATACATTATTCAGTAATTACACTGAAAATTTTGCATTATCTATAATCATCTAACAGCCTTCTAGGATAACTGTCAGGTATTCATTTCATATCGTCAACAAATGATACATACATTAAAGAGAGTTATGATACATATCCTAGCTAAGTGGGATGAAAATAGCTTAAAGGTGATATCTCTCAGACCTTGTACTTCTAAGAGCAGAATCAGCAAAACTTGCAAGATCACCAGATTATGATCACACACTATGATCAGTGTGAATAACATACACATTTCTTGACAAATTTCAATTTTTTTCACTTGTTCTCTTGTGCACTGGTTATGATAGAGGATAAGAGACAAAGACAATCACTCTTTGCTCTGTGCTACAGAATGGTTTGCATGGTCTCATTACCTTGTCTTCTCTCCAGGCTCCTCACCTGTGTATAAGAAAAACAACATGTCAATAACTTGGTCAGCAGGGATTAAAGTTAACTTAGATGCCCAAGTGCAAACCAAAATCCTTCTTTGCTACTAAAAGGCCTGATATTTGCCTAAGCTTTGCAGTTCACCCAGTATGTAGGATTGCACCTGCAAACACGGTGAATACCTTGGCACAGCACTTGAGTATTCTAGATCTCAGCGAGGTTTTGGTAGAGAAACCAGAGAAAAAATCCTCCTAAAGTTTCAGTCCAAGTGGTAAAGTCAGAGCATGCCTAATAAGCTGACCAGTTCCTCTTCTGCAGAAAATTCAGTTTGGGCTGCTCCTTTTTGTAAGAATAAGAGAAGCATCCTTTTATGTCACTCCCCAGAATATTTCCATCAGGAGATGGGAAATCTAGGAAGAAGAGGGAATATAAAAGGATATGAAGAATGATCAAATGTGAAAATACAAGATGGGTTAATGAGAACTCACACACAAATTCTGTAGAATAAGAGCGAAGTCTTTAAGGCTGTTTTTTAATAACGTCTGCCAGAGAAAACAGTGAATGTGATCAAATTGATTTGTTGTTGCATGTACTTCCTTGATTCTCACAAAATCACTCTGCTTGGATAGCAGCTGGTGGAATGGGACGTGAAATTCTGCCTCTGAGAAAAATTTAATGGGCAGTTTTCACATTAACAAATATGTAGTTCACAAGACTAACCAGCAGAGAGCAACACTATTTAAATTTGAAATGAACACGATATCTTGACAAACTAATTATTACATTACTGTGCATAAAACTGTATAATGCAGCACGTTAAATGTAATGCTCTGTTACATTAGTCACAGCCACTCACTGCCAATGCATTCCGATGTAATGTCTAACCCAGAAAAACATGTATGCAAATCATCTGCATACTTGCTTTTAATTTGCATGATCTTCAGGAGTTCTTCTGAGGTTATGATGTATGGCAAACTTGCAAAATTAAACACAGATGTATTTTTATTTCACACACAAAATTTAACTGCAAAGCTTTAACGAGGAATTTGCACAATGAAATTATTCCCTCTAGCCACCTTAAGGGGTCAGATGGTTCAGAATGAACTCAGCTTGTGCAGGGTATATTGGGCAAATAAAAACCATCTGTTTTATCTGCAAGTTTTTCTGTATCTCTTGGTGGAAAAAGTTTGCCATCTCCCTTGAAAATTCCTAGTCTGGAATTACTCCAATCACTCTCTTGGTGCAGCCACTGGCCAACAGCTATAAAAACTGTCTGCATATTTTAGGTGGGGCATGGGTGAGGTGATCTGCTGAGCCCAGTCACCCTGAGAGATGCCCTTCAGCCTAGGCAATGATTTTTTTGCCCTTGTGTCTGTTTCTTTCAGCTTCCTAAAGATGCAGGGAGCAGCTTAAAATCCAGCTGTACCAAGAATGGCAGAGTAACAGGCTTTCCCAGATGGTGGGAAAGCCTCATTACTCTGGCATCATGTCTATCCTGGTCCACGGATTTATACTGGAAGATGATGTGTCTGCCAAAGAACATCGTTTCTCAATGCTGCCAGCGAGCAGAGCATCTCTACTGTTCTCAGCCTGGGAGATGTCTTGGAACAGCTCTCAAATTGATAGTAAGAGATACTGTAAGGTGGCAGTGAATTCCTTGGCAAATATGAAATAGGTTCTGATAGGAGAAATCCTGAACTGTCTCAGCCATATAGCATCTCTAATGTTCTTTTCCCTTCTGCATTTTTTTTCCACTAAGGCTGAACTAAAAGGTTACCAAAAGACACAGACTATCCCTTTCAATTACTTTAAGATGAAACTAAAAATTTTGTCCTTAAACAGGTTCCAAAAAAAGAGAACAAAAACTAGAAGGAAAAAAGTGTTCAATTGGCAGTGTAGAATTAAACTTGTAAAGTTAAGTGGCTTATTGAGCATCTTACAGCAACATAGTACATACAGTATTCTGAAGCAGAGGCAGGAAACCAGCTTTCTATGAAAATCTTTCTGTTTTGCCAAATTAAATGATTCGGTCTGTTTTCATGCAGGTTAACCCACAAAGCATTGTTCTAGCCCGTCTTGCAAAAAGGGATATTCAGAGTAAATTTTAATTAAATATTGCTAAATATTTCCAGAAGGTGAATGTGAAATTAACATAGACACTTCACAGTAGCAGTCTGATCCAAGAAATTGTGCTCAGCTAGTTAGGAAAAAGGAACTGTACCACAGGTCTAGGCAAAATACTTGATATGTTACAAATTATGAGAATTCAAAACAAATAGTGGACAGAAGAGATAGAGGTCAATCAGAAGTAATTTTGATTTTTCAGTCAGATTAACTTGCCAAAGTTTCTGGAAGAGTATGGAGATCTTTACAACACAAAACCATGGAAATATCACCAAGTAAATAACCTGCTTCAAAAGATCCTACAAGTTTGCCTGTACTCCTGAAATCACAGTGGAGATGATGTAATATACAGATTTAAAACAAGAATACAGGACTTTCAATATAGAGAAATGTAACAGCACTGAGAGGAGGTAAAGAGGTACTGATTCCTCTGTTCCTTTTTGGTTGTTTCCTAGTCTGCTTGTCCTGGCATGGTTGAACAGTGAAAGCCAACTGAACTCTGTTGGTTTCCACTCTGATCCAAAGTGTAGCTGATGATGCTTGCAGTACAAATGGTGAGTGATGTCTCACACATTTGCATTTAACAAATTGTTTCAAATGCAGCAATTAATTGAAGTCTCATATAATGCCAGGAGCCATCCTGCCTCGTGTAAGCATGGAATAGAAGACTATTGAACCAGCTTTCTCTTAGAGCATTTGATGTGACATATCTTAAGTCATTCCCTTCACTTGGACTATACAGTCAGTACTCTGCCCCTATTACTAAATGCCACAGGAATTTATGTCACTGATGTCTGTGGGGCTGGATACTTATGGGAAAGATGACAAAGCTCCAGCTGGAAACTCAAGTCAAAAGGAATATTCCTCAAGGAGAGCAGATATGAGGGAACCTTCAGAAACGAAGATCTTGCAAGAGGAGCTATGAATTCCATCTGAATTGGAAGGATTAGGGCAAAGACCGAGAAGAATATGAGTTCATGAATAGAGGGACTGTTTAAGAGGCAAGACCCCTTTGTCTTATGAAAAGGTTGCTCAATTCCATCATAAACTTTCTGGTACTATGGCCAGCTAGAGGAAAATGCAAAATGAAGAGCATCTTTTCCATCTCTTGTAATATATCCTCTTATGCTTTATCTTCTATTTTTTCTCAAGAGCATTATTTAAAGTAAAGAAGAAGAGACAAGGCAGGCCAGAAATTCATTTTGTGCCACATGGTGTGGTGTGCTTAGCATTCCCTCCTACTTGTGCCTGAGCACAGCCCTGTCCCACTCGATAGCTGTGATGTGTAGGTACAAATTGCTACAAGACACAGTAGATTAGAAGGTACAAAATGCTACAAGATCCAGTAGTTTCAGTCTAGAGTGTATTTATTCCAACACCTTTGGGGCTAAGGAAACATTAGGCTTACATGACCACAAACAGGACAAAGGCATAGCCTCTCCAGCAGCCTTCCTGCTGTGCGGAAATAGTCATCAAGATGCCGGAATTGTGAGCTCTATTTCTTACACATTAACCTGATGCTGACTGTCCTTTTCATGGTTTTTAACACCATCAGGATCTCCAGAACCATATTGGAGGAAGATATTCCGGTCCCAACTGACACATAAAAGGAAATCATAGATCATCTCTCCCCTAGACAATCTGGAAAAACCTCCACTGCAACAGTCCTTGCCTCCTTGCAGCCAAGGTCAGCTGTGTCTGGAGTGCTGGCCTGGTGGCTGAGGGTGACAGTGTCTCACAGTGTCCTTTTTGCATGCTTTACAATCCAGCCTGCTCTATTCTCTATGCAATTATCTTTTTTGCCACTGATGCCTCTCTCAGTTGCTAGCTAGGATGAACTGTGGGTCAGCTGGGATGAGCAGGGATATCCAGATGCAGAGGGAAGGACTGCTGCAGTATTTTTCTTTCCAGGGGAAGGCATGGACATATCTTCAGTGAACACCTCAAACATCACTGCTCACTACCTCTCAATCTTGACCAGTCTGCAGAAGTTCTGGACTTTTTCTTTCACCAGCTATTTCTAGGATCTTGATCCTCCCTTTCAAAGCCACCCACACTTCAAACGGAAGAGCCATGACATAAAAATTAAACATGTAAAGAAGACTATAATAGTAAGACATGCATACAGCAACACTTCCCAGCCTCCAGCAAGCCAGAACCCAAAGGTTTCCTGATCCTGATGTAGTATTGTTGTACAGCGATAAATTGATTATTCTTCCATGAACTTGTCTGGAAAGACTGCAAATGTATTTTCATGAGTTGGAGGAGGCTCAGCTGTATTTCGTTTTAGCACCACTGCTGAGCATGAGAAGACATACTTCAGTCTAATCATATCTTCCTTATCAGCACGTTTCAAAGTTCTAACAAATTTCTGAGTTATAGGCGAATTCTTTGGGAAAATATTCCTGGTTACACGTTAAAGGTAATTCTTTAGCTGTGAGCTTTGGTTTGGGAAATATCTAAGTATCCATCATATGAACACACTTCTATCAACTTGCACACAGAAGAGATACTGGGCACCACATAAATCCATAGAAAGCTTAGAGGGCTAGTCTTCTGGAATTATGACTTTCAAGTTAAAAAACAAAAGCATCAATTTAAAAAGTGTAATTTTAACTAACTCTTTCAGAGATTGGCTTTAGAAAACATGAGAGTTCTGAAAGCTTTCCTTGGAAGATGGCATAATCTTCAAAATCATCCCAGTGAGTACATTGCCAACAAGTTATTTCAACACAGCTGCTAATCCATCATGTGCATTTTATGGAAAGAGTTTCCTCATATATCAGATCTGTTGGACTGCAAGCTAGTCATAGTATGTTGTGTCTTCACCTGAATTTTTTGACTGGAATAAAGGATAAAAGATATCAACCCTCTGTGTGCCAAGTTCTTGAATGACAGGGATAAAAATACAGTTTGGAAGCTGCTTGTTGCTACATTATGCAGTCACTTTTGAAATAGTTAAAACTCCAAAACACCAAATAAATAAGTTGGAATATCATTTGCTGAACACAAATTTCTAGATGTCTGCCCACAAGGGAAAGAGAAGCCACTTTTTGTATTTGTTGAACAGAAAATGTGGCATTGCAAAGACTATGAATTACATAGTGTTCTCCCTGAAAAATAGAATTGCATAATATGTTGTTTTACTACTGCACGTAGTAAAAAATCATTCTTAGGTCCCAAAGCCAGAAAAAACAACACATGAAAGGACAAACTGACTACAAGTTCACTGCTTTGGATATAAAAAGGTATCTGGCATGATGAAGTCTTTTTTAGTCCATGTGGTTTTCATTTGAATTGGTTCATGTAAGGTTCTTTCAAGAGGAGGAAAAAAATGCGATAAATCTCCTTAGGAATAGAGCTGTGCAAGCTTGGGAAACTCACTGGGCAAGCCAGCTTCTTTTGTTCGCCAGATTCTAGGGGCACAAGAGCCTAATGAGAGCTTAATTAAAATTGATGTGAAAAAATTAAACACTTTAAAGTATTGTTTGGGGGCTTGCAGAGCTCATGCCAGTGAAAGTTGATAATTTTGTGGGTTTGGAATTTAATTAATTTTTTTTTTTTTTTTTATCTACAGAGCTCTGTTGCTATCTCTTTTCTTTCCATCTAAGAAACAAACTAGAAAACTATCAGTAGGAAAGAACCCACCTTTCTCTTTTCCTCAGTTTCTCTGGGTCCAGGAGAGAGTATTTTAGTGTTCACATCAGAGTTGAGATGCTCTTCCCCTTTCAGGACATTTTTCTACATGGTCTTTCGCAGGCAAGCATGAAATCATTCTGTTTGAGCTCTGAGCATATGTGCATTCACGCTACGCATCCTTGGACGGAGCACTCTGCTGAGCACAAATTGATATTTTCTGTCTTTCAGCAGGGGCATTAGCTTGGGCTCGGCACTGTAAATGCAGTAACATGGCTTCCAGTTCAAGGCTGTCATACATCCAACTGGCTCAAGTCTTGGGCAGAAAAACTTGTATTCTGCCTGCAAAAGGCTATGTAGACATTCTCTGATACTCATTCACACTGAGCTTGATCTGATGCCTGCTGGAATCAGTGATAGTCTTTATACTTCAATAGGTTTTGCAATAATTTTTCGCCAATGCCTTGCAAGAAGTATTTATCACTCAGAACTTCTAGGGACTTCAGTGGGCCTCAGGATGTTCAATATCTAGAAGTGTTAGATTTTGCCATTTCGGTTCAGACATCCCTTTCACAGAAAAATTAACACTCTTGTTCCAAGCATGTTTCCAGTTTGGTGACAGATTTAGTGAGCGTGAGCACCATTTACTGTTCATCATCTCAAACCTCTGCTTGGAGAACTTTGAACTCTGGCAAGTTCATGGACAAGACTGGAGCTCATTTTGCTTGTAGCATTACCTGATTAGAGTCTACTGTGCACCAGTGCAAAAAAGGCTGGGAATCAGTGGTGTTACATCAGCTCCATGAACTTGAATAGGCAGAATTTATAAGTTTTTAAAGGCAATATATAAGTATATAACATTTATAAGGTTGCTTGAAAGAGAAATGGCATGAGAAATGAATGTATCTTTTAATGGAACAGTCTTCTCTAGGCCCTTAGAAGTGACACTCTCCATAGGTATTCTAACAAAGTTTCAATGTCAGGTAATTAATTCCCTGCTTATTTTTACACCAAAAATATTTACTCAAGCTAGAACAGAAAATTTAGTCTATTGGCAATGATTTTTTGGGGTTGTTGATATTTTTTTTCATTTGGCAAAAGAAGCTAAAATAAGCAGGTTCTTTTGGGTTTTTTTAAAAAAATGCCGTCTGGTTTTGGGAGGAAAACACCCATTTCCTGAAGTGGTTAATCTTGAAAACAGAATTTTGGGACCCCTCTGTTATAACTTTGTATTACAAACCAAGTAGAAAAACAACTATCTGAGTGGTGGAGCAACATGATCAGCTGTTTTTTTGCTAAATTAAGCCTTTCTATGAGCTAGGCCAGTGGATATCAGCTATCTCTGGATATGAATGTATTTGTGTCTCAAGGGAATATCATGGGTATTTTGATGAATAAGTCAAGCACAACAGAGACTATTTCTTACATATCGTTCCCAGGGAAACCAAACTGAAAGCAGAACTTTCCAAAGAGGAAGCAGCCATCGCAAAACACTGACCAGCTGTAGGTGGATGTGCTTCACAGAAATGTTTCTGGATTTTTATCTCCTTTTATCTATTTCTTAACAGTAAATAGATCTTTTAATCCCATTTCTCCTGCAGGTGAATTCAATTCACTAATAAAGAACATGCTTTTCCAGACACATCAACTTTACATTTGTATAAAGTCCAATGCAGTCTGTTCAGTAAACACAAAATTCTTTCCCTGGGCCTGAGAGGTGTGATGACAATGAACAAAAAACCCAGTCAGCAGCATTTGTCCTATTTAACTTTAGCAATGAAAAAAATTTATTGAAATCACCTGCAACTAAGCAATAAAGCTCAAGTACCGTAAATTCATGTATAAATTTGTTCTGTAATAATCATCCCTACTTCTGTACCAAAGCTAGCTTCTTATATTATATGCACTCTTATCTGTGATATTTTCTTTCAGTAGTCTCATCAATACAAAGAACTTTTAAAGCCAAGTTATGGCACTATCAGAGGCAACCCAGAATCTTTTGATCAAATAATCAAATTAAATATCAAAAGGCAATTAAAAATAAAAAGATTTCAGGCAACCTCCAGTTTTCAGTCAAGCATGATGAAAGCATTATTATTATTTTATTACCTTCCACTTTCTTAAATCCTGCCATATGGCTGAGGCGATGTGCATTGAAGCAGGTTTAACTTAGATCAAAGCATCATGGAATTCAAAATTTTACTACTTTCTCTGAATTTCAGCAATATTGTTTTATGGGTTGCTTTCTGACCTTTTGCCTTATCATATAGCAAATTCTTTACACAACACCTTTTACATCCACAAAGACATCCAATACATCACAAAGAATTACTGTTACACTTAGATTTTTCATACCCCGTCAATTCCTTTCTTCATCTTCAATTAAATGTTCTTATCAAGAAGAAAACAGATCTTCCCTTTTTTTGTAACCACAGTATTTAGTATCCTGGGATATAATGTGAACATTATGCTGCTTTTGCTATAATTATTAGTGGTAGTTTTGTATTATGTAATTTGTTCCTTATACAACATTCAAAATCAGCATATTCCTGTGCCCAGAGTATTTCTGATTTAGGATGACAAGAAGATTGCCATCTACTGACCTGAAGCTCGTATTATACATATAGATCACCATTAGGAAGCTGAACTCCCCAACCTATCCCCCATATATAGAGCAAATGGAAAGAAATGGATTCCTTAAGAGGAATTCAAAGCAGGATGTGTCCTGAAACACTGCTTGCAAAGGTATTTTTGTGTCTCCAGTGATTTTAGGAGGAGTGAAGGAAGCCTCCTAACTTGGGCACTTAGATGTTTGGCGGTGCGAGAACTGCAGTGGTACAGGGACAGGGTAGCTCCACTGCTCCTTTGAGTGCTCAGCCCATTTTTTTCCCATCAAACTTTCAAAATTTTTATAGCAAGAGCTGTGGTCTTTCTGCACCCTTTACATTTCCCGAAGCCCAGATATCCATCTGCAGAGCAGAAGAGAGATCAGACACCAAGAGAATACAGAAAAAGAAACCAAAGAGAAGCATGGAGAGACAAGCTGTGATGTTAGTCTGTGTGTGTTTGTGTGTGTGTGTGTGTGTGTGTGTGTGTGTGTGTGTATGCATGTGTGTGTGTGTGTGTGCACGCATCTGCCATCATGGTTTAAGCATGTTTTGGTGTTGATAAGTCTGTAGGAAGGAAAGGACAAAATAATTTCAAAAAAGTATAACACCAATAAGATGATTGTGAGGGAATGTAATTAATGGGATGCGAGGCTGTGAGTGCTGATACAACACAGTGGAAAGGGGAAGGAAATCAGAGGCATGGGAACATAATGGCTAATGAAGGATCTTAGAAGCTGAAGCCAAGAATTTAGCTTCATAAAAAGTACATCAGGAGCCCAAGGATGTGCTCTCTTCAAGCAGACAAAAGCCAGACGCAGTGGGGCTTGCTACGCAGCTTTGGGTCATTATTACATGTTGGTTCCATTATTTCTGTCTTCATTAAGTGTTATTAACTCATCATCACCACAGGCTGCCTTTTTGTCATGTAAAGCTTTGTACTCTGAGCAAAATGTCATTCATTGCTCATAGCTTCCTCCAAGCAGAGGAGCAATACCTTTGTGGCTGGAAGGATACCCATGATACCTGAACTGCTGGAGCATGCTACAGAAGTGTGGCAGATCCTGCCAGGGAGCTGGTGCCTTTGTGGAAGAAAATAGAGCAACAACTCCATATGTTAAACCTCTAAGATGCATAATTGTATAGCCAAAAATTTCTTTATTGCCAATAACTGCTAGGGTTTGGGACCCAAATAAAAAGACAGCTTATATGAACCTTAGTTTTGTTTAAAGTAAAAAGACTATTTCATCCTTTATTTTTGAACAAAGTTATTACCAGGATTTTTTCAACACTAAAAGGAGGTTTCAGTGTCAGCTACATAGCTATCTAAATATTTGAAAAGCATCATCAGATTCCAAGGGTTATCATTAACAACAGATCCTTCAACTTTTACAAGAGCTGTAAGTGTAATTTTGACTGAGTTTCCCTTTAGATGTACATTAGGAATGGTCTTGATCAAATTAACTAGGTGCCTCTAATCAGATAAATATTTACAAATAGGTATTTTTTACCTGTGATGGGGGAAAAACATAGCAGATACTTTCCTATAAAAATTTCCTGGCTAACTCTTTCTGGTGCTTTTGTTTCTTGCCTTCATTATTAAGCAACTATTTGTTGCTCGATAAGGCTCTGATGTCAATTCAACCCTTTCATACTTCAAATGGCTCTAGGCTTTAGTTTAACTTGCAGCAGATTAATTCTGTCTCTTGCATTGAGTTTAGCTCTCTGTGACTTCCCTGCAAAAGCAGGTATTTTCTTTGTGGATAAATTTTTCTTCTCTGAGATATTATTCAGCTTTGTGCAAATTGCCATCACTCGGGGGGATGCTCTCCATGTTTCTTTTGTAATCTGCTCTGTATCAAGCACAGGCACCTTCTAGGACACTCATCTGTGCCCTGGGAAAGATGTGCAGTCCCTACTTGCTCAGGTTCTTCTCACTTTCAAAGAAAGGCAAGGCAAGTCTGCTGCTGGTTGTAGTTTCTCTTTTCTTGACTTGCTGCCACATGAGGTTATCAGCAGACTGAGCGGAGGAGTGATGGTGATTTGTCTCCCCTATCAGAGATTGGTAGCACCAGTTCACCCTCAGAAGATGTATGGCAGGAATGTGATGTCGCTATTCCAGTGAGCCAGAGACAGAAATCTCTACAGCACCTGACCAGAATCAGCCATTCTCCTCTGCTGCGCACGGCAAGATCTCTCACACCAGCTGGATGGGTGTCACAGCCGCAAACTGAGTGAGAAGTACCTGGGTTTGCCTCGGGCATGGAGCCAGACACAGAATCTGACACCACCCCACAGCCATGCCTAGTTCTTAAATGCATTGCTCCTATTAAAAATCTCCATCCCTTTCCTGAAACCCATTTATTTGAGGGAACATCTGTTATGCCGGTGTAACTGAAGGGCACGTTGTGCTGGTGTAAACAAGCCCAGGGGAAGTTTCATGCTGTCTTCCAACCATGTCCTCTTTGTTCTGCTCCCTTCTCATCCCAGTGACAGCTGTGTCTTGGGCAAAGCTTACCATTTCTCTGGAAAAGTGTGGTATTTTTAGCCTGATTTCCCAATAACATGAGAATTGTGAGATCATGTCCTTCATGTGTTTGTGGAAAGGGCCATTGTAGAAGTACCCTACAGCCCTTACCTTTCCTGGTAACTTTTTACCCTGTTTATCAGTCCAAATCAAATATGCCAGAAGGTTTAGGAGGTCTGAAATGCCAAATGACTGGTATATCTCCTGAGAAAAAAGTGCCATGAAAAGGAAAGCATGGTAATAGCAGCACACCAAATATTAGGCCTCAGAAAATTTACAGGGTTTCTTTTCTCTCTTCCTTGCATCCATTAGAGACAAATGTATAAGAAAGCTAACTCCTTCAATCCTGCTGCTAGTTAAATTACTTTTTTACTGTAAGGCTCAGTGTAAACAAGAGTTATCTCACTGAACACTCCTTCCTGATGTCGTTTGGTACATAGACAATATTGACAGTCCAGAGCTGTCTCCTGCAAGCTGTGTAATGACTGAAACATGGGGAATAGTGTGTCAGAAGACACTTTTTATGTCTTCTGCTGTTAGTTTCCCAAAGCACCAATACTGTGAAGGCCCAAGGCTTACACCCTTGCTTACATTTGCTTTTTATTGTGTTTATCTTGCTGTTTCCGCATCCACTGATGTATGTGGTTGCAGAGGCATGAACTGAGAGCAGGTTCATCTGTAGATCTCCATATACAGCAGGTCATCTGGCCATACACAGGAAACCTGACTTACACTGACAGGTTTTGCATTTTCTGTTTAGAAAATATTAGTAAGAAAGAGCATCTATCAGACCAGACAGTCTTCACTGACACACACTAAACAGATAATATACCAAAGAACCAATGATGTTAATAATGAGTAATGGGCGATTCAGATATAAATAGGACTCCCAGATCACTTAGTCTGACACCCTAATCTGACAGTACTTCTCCTCCAGTCTGTGATGTTGTGCCCTACTAAATGCCTTAATTTCGGTAAACTAAGAGTGACCTGGAAGTTAAATTAAATGTTCAATTGTCATGAAAGAAATGGCCTTGCTGCACATTGTAAATTCTGAGAAATTCCATTAATGTGTGTAGAAAAAATGCTTAGGCTTCACACTATGAAAAACTCCCAAACCAGACAAGGGCAATGGGCAACTTGATCCCTTTGTAAAACTTTGTAATTTTCTAACCCATGCTTTTGCTTGTTGCAAAACTAAATTGACCCTGAATTTAAATTTTAAAAGCATTGTAAAGACAATTTTTTTTTCTCCTTGTGCTTAGTCTGAAGTTAACTTTAGGTTTGATCAACCCAGAGACTTATTTGCTAATATCTACTGGCAAGAGTGATGCAACATTGTCAGGAATTTTCATCTTGTTCCACTACATTCCATCAAAAATACTAAAAAGTTTATCCCTTTGCATTATGCTAGAATTCCTCAGACAGGCTATGGCATCTGTGAAAGTTCTCAGTAAATATTAGTTTTATTTCCAGGTACAATTTTGGAAGATAAAAGTTACACAGCTTTCCAATGAGCAACAGCATCCCAGCAGCACAAATTTACAGCTTCTGGACCAGAGCTATGGCATATGGATCAGAACTGTTTGTGACTCAAACCACAGAGTAAGCTGATGCTTTGCTAAAAAAAAANNNNAAAAAAAAAAAAAAAGGATGGAACTTTTTGCTCAGCATGGCTAGTAGAAAGGGGAAAAGCTGGCTATCAAAACAATATTACCTTACTGCCTGACAGCAATGTAGACTCTGGGAATTCAGGTAAGTAGGGAAAAATGCATTTAATAGAACATGGGTAGATCTGTTTATGAAGCATCAGCTTCAGCTGGGAAGAGAATGGGCTATTGAAAAGCCTCCTTGTGCTGAACAGATTAGACCTGCTAGGGAAGACATGATTATACCATCTCTCTCTCAGACATCTGAATATTCTTCCTGAAGCCTTTTCTGTTTGTTTCTGACGTGAAATTTTACTTTATTTGCCACAATAGGGTAGTGTGTAGTCCACCTCCCATTAAGGTCCATGGGGACACATAATAGAAGTGGGGTTGGCAAACAGCCCCTGTCCATACTGCATTGTTTGAAATGGTTGCTCAACTTCCCATCTTTGACATTGTTTTCAAACATACAAGCTTTTTTAAATGAAAGGAGTAAACTCAAATGTCAGAACCATTCGATTTTCTTTTATCCTTCGTGAGCTCAACTGAAACAGGATATAGCTCTAAAAAGTTGCATAGACCTGTTAAATAGGAAGACTTCTTCATGAGGAAAGCTACAGAAAGTAGAGAATTGTAAAAAACTTAAGATTGATAGTATTATATCTGTAGATAAGATGAGTATATGAAAGAAGGAATGCTAAGGAGAAAAGACCAAAAATGTGTGGAGGCTTTATTAGTGAACGATCTCATTAGGATGATTCATAGTTGAGCAATTTTGCCTTAGAGGAGTTCCTTTGATTCATGGCAAGAAACTGAGAGGTTCTGGAACCAAAGAAAACCAAGAATTAGTGATGGAAAACACCAAAAGTTTAGAATTTCAAACATAGGTGATTATTCCAAATGTTTTGAATCTTGCAGCATTGTAATGTTAGATGTTAGATTTCATACCAATATTAGATGTGGACGCTCTGTCCCAAGACCATTGAAATAATTTCTGCAGTACTGGAGCAGGATGAGTTATACTGATTGGTTTCTCAGAGATATTTGTCTAACTTATTCTTAAAAACTTGCAAGAAAGGAAATAAAATGCCGTTCCTAATCTGTTCTTGTATTTTTTTATGTGTTCTGATCACTGACAAACTGGAGGGATTCTTTTAACCAGCTGTACATCCACCTTAGATGAAAAGATGCTGGACTAGATTTTCATAACTTCCTTATGCCTCATTTTCCAGCTTTGCAGATCTTTACAATCACCCTTTCTGTCAAAAGGTGGCCTTCCTCTTGTCCTTGGGGTAAGATAAGGTTAACAAACGACCAATGATAACTATTATTGCTAACTTAATGGCATTGGCATTACTACTGCTGTAAGTAATGGCATTACTATTTTACTTTGTTTATATGAGGGATTGCTGACAGAAGGAAACCAAAAATGAAACAAAATTTTGATAGACTAGCATGTAAACTTTAGGGAAGTGGGTTTCCACCTGAAATGCAGGCAAACATGAAGAAGTGGAATGGGAAGTGTAGTCAAAGCCACTTTCCTGCCTCTGAGGAAAGTCAGACATCAAGGTACAGAGGGACTGCGCCATGTGTCAAGGGAATGTTGTGGGACAAAATGAGCATCTACCAGTCCAAAACATCTGCCTCCTCCCTACACGCTTCTCATCAATATCCCAGATTCTGCAAAGACCTACCTCCGAGATGTCCTGACAGGTGTTGTTAGTGACAAAGTGGAGAGTTAGCACTGTGCTGCCAAGTAGCACAAATGCAGGCCATGAGAAAATCTCTGCTGAATCGCATGACCTACACAAGTGTGGCATGCCCACCAACACCCAGGCCTGCAACATCCGTTTGTCATCTTTCCAGGAAAATGTTTCCAACACTTTAAAGTTTCCTGCGCTTATTGGAGATTTTGTTTTTTGTGGCATTTATGTCCATTGACGTAACTTCTGTAAATCTGTTGCTAATTGTTGTATTTGCTTCTTTATTTCATTTGTCCGATGCCCTTTGAGTGGTTTTAATAAAATCACATATTATGACTAATAGTCTCTGTCCCCCATCAGAGAGTACTTTTATGTCTCCAATAAAGAAGGTCTGACAACTAGACCCCACGCCTTTATTCTTTACACATCCAAGTCTCCCATCCCACTCTTTGACATAATGGGAGTCTTTCAGGATGGGACAAGGTGACACTCACACTGTGCAGGCTGGGAAGGCATTGAATCCACATGGCAGTCAAGTTTCTCACTCTGCTCAGACAATAATGAAGCACTGAGACATAGTTTTCAAGATTCACAAAGGAAATTGTAATGGTATGCTTCTTCCCCCTGTTCCCATATATATCCATGTATATCCCATGTTATATCCCATACTCTGCTCAGGTGGTAACCACCAGTGCTGGTTGCAATGGTGTATTTGGTCATGAGGGCTCTATCCAACTGGTTTTGGGGGAGACAGATAAGAACACAATAGCCAAAGGCTAATTTGAGCAATGCATCCACCTAACCACAGTGCTGGTCAAGGTCCGAGTAAAGCCAACATTGGAAGAAACGTTTGCAGTCGATACGCAGATACAACTGTGAGTCAATTACCTTACTCCTTAAAATCTGGGAAACCCAATACCCATTGAGGTCTACTGCACAGCAGTGGGCTGCATGCCAGGATCTCACCTGGAGTAGACACAAGATAACTTCTGAAGTCAAAGAGAATCTTTATTGCATCTGATACTTGGTAAGCAACCAAGAAAGAAGTGTGTGGAAACTTTGAAGTCTTATCTAGGTTTTATGAAGGGTTGAATGTGCACATATAATCCTTTAGACATAAGCCATCCACCAAGTCTGGGACTAAGCTAGATTCAGTCGCACCTAAACTCTCTTCTGAGAAGGAGTTTAGAAAGCAAGAGGATCATTTCTGAACTTCAAAACTCAGCGGGAATGTCTCTCTGACAGTTTTGTCTGATCCTATCAACTGTATCTTACCATCAAATCTTGTTAAACTACTGTCCTATTTACAATCAAACTTTGTTAAATCACACTGGCTTATATCAGTTAACATATTGCTATTTCTCCCTTATGAAGTGCAGCACTCCACCTGTGACAGAAACGCACTTAGAGAACACTCAGCAGCTGCACTGTATTTGGTACATTCTAAATAAAATATCCCTCTGGATAGATTACTCATAACTCAGCTATGTCCAAAGATCTAATTCACAAAAAAAATTGTATATGAGCATCTATAGTGCTAATTGTTACAAAAGCAATTCTACTGAACCGCGGTGGTTAGCTGGGACCAGAAATGGCTCTGTTCTTAATAGGGGTGTTCCGGGAAAAGTTAATTCACAAGTACCTACTCTTTTTCATTTCCTCCATTCTCCTCTGTCTGAAGCCAAATCTGCTTGGCACGGCAGCAGCTGGCTTCTGAGATAAGGCTGTGAGATCCTGCAGAAGCATGCTATGGTTTCTGTGCATGCACAGATGTCAGCAGCCTTCCTGCAGCGCAGGGATCCCTTTGTAGTGGCTGATAGTGACTTGACAGCGCTGTGCATTCCTAGACCCTCTCCTTACGCAAACCCAAACTAATGACACAAATATCACAAAGAGAGTTGTGGACGCTTGAAAGGCCAATGCCATCAAATTCCACCATTTCAATAGCTCGAAGCATAACCCTGAGCAGTGAGAATACACTGGCCCCAGCAACAAGTCTCATATGCTGGTCCAGAAGACAGCATTAGTATTCCAAAGAGTGTCAGTGCAATATTTATATACTGATTACAAAGCAAATCAGTGACTTTAGTCAACAAATTAGCCTAAAATGTCTATTGCCAAAGTTTATGTGCAACATAATTCTACAGATTCATCTTCAGTGGCCCGTATCCATCTCACTTAACTAATATTTTAAAAATATCTCCATTCACATAAGGCATTTTTATATAGATATAAAATATTAAAATGTTGAACAAACCCTTACAGTTCATAATATATTGGTGGTTTCTTCCAAAAGCAACACAAATTATAATGTCAAAACACTCCTTTTGATAATATAGAAAAAGCAGGGATTTTCATTTTAGTCCCTCAATAAGATAATTATATCTGCTTATCCTGGAATTCATTTGAAAGTTGATGGTCTGAAACCCTAATCTTGACATTTTAAAAAAGTAATTTAAAAATAAACTTCTATGCTTCATTTTCGCAGAGAGGCAAGTTTCAAAACATGAATAAAATGGGGTCAAAAATCAAATGGGATACTTTTTGCTTTTAAGAATGAAAAAAAATATTGATGATAATCACATTATTTGCATCATATGACAGACAAGGGTGAAGCAGCCTTTAATATCAAATTGTGCCACTTTCACTCTTGCAATGTCCTGAGAAGTCCAGCATGTTAAGAGAACAAGAGTGTGCCTCTGGCCGTGCTGTAAAGGCCAGTAGAGGCATTAGCAATGTGGTTGTCTTGTGCTGAGGACGTCAGGGCCACCAGGGAGTATGTGGCGCCCGTGAGTGCTCTTCACATCTGTTAACAACTGTCTGCTCAAGGGCTCTTTGTGAAACAGGAGAAAACAGAAAGAACAGAGCAGTCACCCCACAAGAAGAAATGAAGAAATGGTGAAGAGATAGGGCCTGGAGTTAAGAAACAATGTACAAGAGACCACGAGATGGCAGAGACAAAGATGAGGAGGGGAAGAAGGGAAGGACCAGCCTGCACCCAGGTGGGCTTGCATGAAGACAAATTGGAGGAAATTTCAGAGGGCATGGGGAGGGGGTCTTGTAGGATCAAGGTATGAGATGGGAATATGAGGCTCATTGTCACAAGGGACAATCCCATGAAGCCAAGCAAGGTATGGAAAGAAATGAAGATCAGTTTACCTGCAGTGGAAATTTATTTCTTTGCAGAGCAAGATGTCAGATCTTAACAACCTCAGACAGTTTGAGAAGTGACCAAAAAAAGGTCTCAGTGATGAACTGTAGGATACCTCCTCAGAGAGAAACCTTATCTTTCAGGGTAATGCTGTGCAACAAGGCACACAGCTTTCTGTGGTCCAGCATTGTTGCTTAGAGGAACTTGTTACAAAAATGCAAAAGGAGATAAATAGGACAAGCTCATGTCATTTCTTCACTTGATTTCAATGTACAGGGAAACTACATAGAGAGGACAATGGCAATTGATAGAAAGTATGAGGCAACAGAAGATTTCCATCAGAAAGAAATCACTGATGAATATTACTATGCAAGCATGTAGTCTGCCACAGGAACTATATAATAAGAATTAATTTTAAAAAGCCCAATTGAAGCATTCACATAGTAAGTGCAACTAGCTTGACCAACAAAATAGAAGAGCTCTAGTAGTAGCACGGGTTGAGAAACTGGATATTATAACAAAAACCAGTGGGCCAACACTCACGACTAGAATGCAGGTGCTGGAGAATATACACTGTTCAGTCACCATATGATGAAATTGGTAAAAACAGTTGTGACCATCTTAAGTTAATTATGTGGTATTCTGCAGAACGAATGGTGAAACAGAATCCTTTTGGGTCTAAATCATCCAAGGGAAGAAGAATGAACAAAATTATATTGTTGCAGTCCTGGGAATCAGCCATGGGCCAGTACAGTGAGAGTGGGGAACAGAGCTCTTGTTAACATTATTAAAGGCAGAAATCTGACAGGGAACGGTCTCATTTGGGAAGACCTTAATTTCCAGATAGAAGTTGGATAGCAACTACAGCTTTCTNGTTTGACTGACTGCTGGGAGAGGAGTGGAGAGGAGAGGAGAGGAGAGGAGTGCCCCTGTTCTTTGTATGATCACTCTTAGTGTTGTGATGGGTGTGCAAAAACACCCGCAGGACACTGCATTGCTACAACACAGAAGTTATGGACTCTCCTTAAAGGAGATTACAAAGAATTTTCAGGCATCCTGACCTACACTAAGATTATATTTAATTTTTACCTTTCACAACAAACACTTCAACATAGCGAAAACATTAAAGACTGAAAGTGCTACGCTCAGCGGTATACTCAGTTACTTCCAGTATACTCTTAATATACCAGGATGGAGGGAGGGACCCTGTTATATTTTAAAATTAAACTACTAACTTATCATTAAGGGACATCAACCACTTGAGGTAAAGTTGAAGATGATAAAAAAAACTAAATTATAAGAACTAGAATTAAACCTAAATCACTTCTGAAAGACCTTATTTCTTAATAAAGTGTTCAATTCATGACTGTGACTGCCCTTACGAACAATGCCTCCTGTATGGCCAAGAAGCCCAAATTTATGTGTCTCCTCTGCAGTATTTGGTCATCCACAAATTGTTTTCAGGTGACTATCAAATTGCATCCATAGATTTTTACCTAGTAGACCTTCTCACACTATTTGTTGAAGTGTTTCTTGATCCTCATCACCTGGCAAATAAGCATCCAAAGAAAATACCTTACGTTGTTTTTTGTGCTCACCACATTCTATGAGTTCTTATTAAGCTGAAAAATAAGTTTATATAAGACCAGAGTATGATCAATCATTGCAGAGCCGCAAAGTAACTATGTAACTATTTATCTCAAATTGGGCATTGTTTTCGTTATCCTAAGAGTTTGCTCTCATCACAAATTAATTTCTAAAGAGTCTCATGGACTCACTGATTTCTGAGACATATTTAATTGCTGCGTAATGAAGTTCAAAAGTAATAACCATATAGACACTAAAAAAAGTTCTTAAGAAATTTCAGTTTAACTGGATATTTTTCCCACCAGAAAATTTGATCACTCTGCTGATGTATTTGCTAGTCATGCAAAATCAGGACCCATTTTCTTATATGTTTACTGAGATTCTCTGAAGAATTTATCCTTTGGCATTTTCTTGCCTATGACTGAGAGTTTGAACCAGTAAGGAAAGGAAGAAATAGCAGGTTTAACGTTTGATATATGCCAAAAGACCAAAGTACAGAACTAAATGACACTCAGGTAGTACAATGTGAATATCCAATGGAACTTAAAGGCCAAGGACATTAACTGTACTTGAGCAAATACTGTGGGCAATCCCGTTCTCAGTCCCTGAAAAAATTGAGACTGGAATTTTTCTTTTGCTTGAGGAAATTGTATTAAAGTTTCCTACACAGATGTTTCCTTCAGGGTTTAAAATAGGCCTAAAAACTATCTACCTCAAACACAAATAGTATGTATGGAACCAGATCCCTTCTTCACACAAGCCAAGGCATTTCTCAAGGCCAGGGTCTTCGTGTCATGCTCTTCCTTTAATTAAGGTCTTGATTTGTTGAAGGTTTGGTTTTAATAAATTCCTCTTGATATATCTGTATGATCTGGACAAGAACTGATGGACACTTCTGTGAAATGCAGCTTGTCAGGAAATGCGCAGTTAATACAAAGTCCTTCAGTAGCAGTGCCCTGTTTTCAGTAAATAAAATTTCAAGATCATTATAGCATCCAGCTTTTCTTTCTACTTTTTGACCTAGTTTCTGTTGACAACAACAACAAAAAAATTTGAGAGTTGTCATAAAATTAGGAAATGTGGATGCTTGTCAAACTGTAATGAACAAATTTCTATGTTGTCATTGCCAAAATTAACAACTTTCTTAATTAGGAAAGCTATTGTGTTGTTTTCTACTGGGATCTGACATCCTATCTTTACCAAAACAGAGAGGAAACGAATTTCCCTTTCTGGCAGGGTTAACAGTGTGAGCGAGCTGACTGTGAGAGGTTCAGGCATGACACTACAACCAAAAGGAAAGTCTTGTGCTCTTATCAAAGTTCACATTTCAGAAAGAGATCATCCTCCACCTCACCACCAATTAAGCTTTTTGCCATAATTACCCTGTTGCAGAACTTTACTCCTCTGGTGTTAAGACACTTCTCTTGTAAGTTCAAATCAAAGTTTATAATGCAAAATTTAACTATTTTTTGGTAGTCCAATATACTTTTTAAATTCTTTATTTTCCCCACCCTTGTGTTTACCAAGTCCACTGTGTCCAAAAGAAAGCAATCTCTTGTATAAAACTGGGTTTCTATTCCTTCAGTCCTTCACCAATAATTCTTCTCTTCATTGTTCCTCTTCATCCGTCTTGAACAAAGTTCTCCAGATTTGAATAGAGCACTCAAACTAATATTTCCACAGATGTTCTGTCAATGACTTCGATACTTTTTGCAAATTCCCAATGCACCACTGTACATTTGTATTTTAGTAACTGCTTTGCATTGACAGCACGTAGCCCTCTTGCACTGGACGAGTGTTTCTGGGTCTTTCTCACAAACATTTGACTGTTCAGCTCCTAGTTGCTACCAGATGTTATTATTACTGTTTCTTTAGGTTACTTAGTTGCATCCAACCTCTGCAGGACCTCAAGGTTCTCTTATGCTTTAACGTGATATCATGTCATGTTCGTGATGCCTCAACCTTGGATAATTGGGACTTTTATTTTAGCATAAACCTAATATTTTTCCAAATGGGAAGATTGAACTGACGTCTTTAAACAGGATAAATCTCTAAACAAATCTAATAAAAGCGCAAACTGTTGTCAGTAGTAACTCTTTGTAACTCTCTTGCCACTTTTAAGGGCTAACCTTTCAACCTGTTGCTGAACCTCTGCAAACCAACTCCTCATCTTCTTTAGAGTTCCAGAAAAGATGCTTAACCCCAAGGCATGACAGAAGAGATACCGTCTAGAAAAATATCTGGTAGAAAACGCATGAAAGTATTTGGTTGGTTTAGCATATCTTCCTTGGGTAAACTTTTGCTGTGTTTTATACCTTTTTTCTCTTTTTCTCCATCTCTTTAAGGTAAAAATCCAAATCAAAATAGTGAATCTACTTAGGCTGAGAAACACATCGATGCAAAGATGTTACTTTTAAAAACTAAAGAAATCCCTCCAAACTGTGCTGTACTGAGCTTTGGCACATGGATGCAGTGGCCCATTCAGAACTTTAGGCTCTTTACACATTCAGAGAGTGCATAAATATTTAGGCACTCACAGGAGAAAAGGGTGGCAGCTGGGCGCTTAAGAAAAGAAATGGAGATCCAAAAAGTTTTATTTGGCTGATATATAACCCTGAAATTATATAAGTAACTTCAGTTAAACAACAGTAAAATGACATGCCAGAGAGTTTTTGCAGCTGCACCTCTAACTCAGAACACCCTTCTTCCAAGGGGCTGGGGGGGTTGTCATTGCAATGCAAAGGCTAACTGGATCTTGTATCCATTCTCTGATGGAAGGAACCAGAACTTGTATTCTGATCCCTTTCTCTTGCATGTACTTTGAACAGAAAATTTTCCTAGGTAGCATAGTGACATCATCTGCCTTTTCAAAATACGTCTTACAAGGAGCTTTTGTTTGTTTGGAGAGGTAGGGTATGGCTGATGTGAGTTTTCCTCCACTGTACACGTTATGTTGCTAAGTGACATTTGGCAATGAATACTGCGTGTTGCTCCTGTTTCTCTGAGCCAGCAGCATTTTGTTGCTATGTTCCAGATGTCAGTGTAGTGAGATGTCATCCCTATAAAGATCTACATTTGAACTGGAGGAGAATGAATGACTGGCAGTGTCTTCAACAGCTTTATTGGTATCAAAACTGATATTAGTTATGAAACTCATTTTATTGGCAGCTTCTGAACAGAATTTCTCACAGCTTTTGAGGTCTTTTATGTTTTGAATAATGGGACCAATATAAATCTACTTTTAAAGACATATATTTCCTGAAATAAGAAAAAAAGGGGAAGCTTCTCTGTCTTTTTTAAAATTCCTGTTTTCAGTATGAAAAAAATAGGTTAGAAATTCATAAAAGACATGCACACACTGCAACACAAAAAAAAAAAAGGTATTGAAGACAGCTTATATTTCATAATCATGCTCTGAAAATAAGCAGGTGGGTAGATATTTTGATCTCTCTGAAATTTTATATATGATAACTATCTCATACTGTGAATTTTGCTCCTTATCCAGATGCAGAATATTCTACTTTTCCAACTCTTAAGCAGCTTGGGGCATGTATGATATCTTATGCAACGAATATCCCTTTATTTAAAGACATATTCATACACATGCTCACAATCCTGTGACCCAACGCGTATGCTGTGATTTCTAAAATGCTCCCATGCCATCATCATGACATAAACAGTGAATCAAATAGGTGTACTTCTCCAACATCAATCTGCATTACAGCTGTGGGGCTACCAGAAAAAAGACAAGCGAGTAAAAGAGTTGCCGTAACGCAGAGCAAGGGTTGTTTGAAGCCTTGAACGAATCCTTAGCTCCTATCCTTATACAGAAAGGGAAAAGAATGTAAAAAAGTGTCATTTTGCTTCATCTTCCTGGCTACATACTGGCGATTCAGAGTCTCCTTGCTTTCACACCCTCTCAGGAGGTGGTGCAATTTCCCTCAGGCTTTCTCATACCGTACTCCCGGTGCATACACTCCATTATTTGACCTGTCATCCACAGGTCTGTCACAGGTGGCAAAACTGCTGCTGAACTTTATATTCGATGCAAGAGTCAGGACACTCAGACAAGTCTCAGTGAAGTTTTTCAGACTTTAAAGTATAAAATGTATGCTTAGCTTGGCACCTGGAGAGCAGACCATTTAATGTCATCTTATTGTTTGTGGTCATGAAGTTGAGTATATGAAAGTGTCATTTCTGCCAGACCAGGGCCCCTTAGCTGTAACCTAGCCAAGAATACATAACTGGGCAGAAACGTCTTCATGTGAAATGCTTTGGGGAGTCTTCTTTTCCTTCCATTGCCTCTAGATCTGTAACAGATGACAAACGTATCCATATCTCTTGGATCACTACAAAAATAAACTTGTTTGTCTAAAATCTATCATAGAGCAATAAAAGAGTATTTTAAATGTGCTCAATGCAAAATCTTATCAGGCAGGAAAGCGGAATGAACCATTTGCTTCATGCTCTTTTTCTATAAAAAGTCTTGTTTCTGGGAAGAAACTGTGTTTAAGAGAGCAAAAAGGTACATAAATTGACCAATTTAGCAGCACTAGTCAGATTAAGGATACAGTAACAAATTCTTATTCTGCTGATTTAGAAAGAGATAAAATATTCTGTTTTCCTGGAAAACAACATAATTTAAATGAAGATAATACAAATTAATGGTTTAATAAGAGAAAGGGGACAAAAGGGAATTGCTGAAACTGTGACTGTGCTTGCAGACCAAAATACATCTCTTTAAATAGATGTGAGTGAGGGATTGACATTGTGTGGCTCATGGTAGGGAGCGCATCATAATTTGTACAGGTGTTGCAATGCAAAGAGCCAGCCTGTGTGAAGTGAGTTGTTGCTTGACCTACTACTAGGTGATTGCCCAAAACTTAGTCTTTAAACACACCAGTGAAAGTCATTGGTCAAGGTCTACTTGTTCTTACATGCAGAGGTGTGGAGAGTCTCTCATGAAAAGCCTGATTTCTTCTGTCCAATTAGAGATTCACACCTTCTGCTAAGGGCTTTGTCTGTTTAGTTACTGGCATCAATCAAAAGATGATTTAATTCTGAAAAATGACCTTTCCAAAGGAAATCTGAAATAACTTCTTTATCCACTACAAGCAAGTAGTTGGAAAATGAGCTTTGTTTCCTTTGATTTTTCTGGTTTAGGGTCTACTTTATTTTTGCTATTTTGTCAAAATTTCTTCTTTCCAACTCTATAATTGCAAGCCACAGCGCAACTAAAGAACGGCTCTTGGCCAGCCTCTTTGGAAGATTTTGTTCTGCTGTATGGATTACCTTCATCCAGCAGTGAAGCATACCATTAAACATATGTAAATGCCTGTAGGCAATGAACAAAGTGGTAACTTTAACCTATAATTGTGTTGTACTGCTGTTTTCTCTCCACATTGCAATTTTACGAAGGAGGTGTTTAGATCCAAAACCTGACTCTGCTGTAGACTGACCCCTGGGACCATGGAGCTAATACAGTCCTAAGTATAGTGCAGGGATTGGACAGGATAAGCAACCTATGGATGTCCTATGGAGAAACATCAGGTCTTGTATATCTTGAGGTTTAACTGTGTTAAGGCCTCAAAGAGGAAATTGCAGTCTAGAACAGTCCTTTTAAAGGAGTCTACGGGTAGATTAAAGTGACCTACATATTCAGAAAACTTAATTTATTCAGGCTTTGCACCCAACTAAAAATCGCACAAGTGAATGAGTGATTTTGCATCAGTGTTTAAGAGCTGCAGTAAACTAAACTCTGGCTAATGGATTTTCTAGGTATGACAGCCAACATATCATATTATATTTGGATTTTATTAATTTTATTTAAATAACTACTGGAATAAAGCACTTATAAATTGTAACTCTATAAATATTTTTGCATTGTAAATAAATTCCCTGTTCCTAAACAGACAAGTAAATCAAGCGAGGCCCATATGAGTCAATGCAGTAATAATACCTCCACTAAACTTTAGATGTTCATTATTTTTAGAATTCAAGTTTTCCATCCCTTGAGAACCTTATTCCTACATCCTAAATCAAAATCACCAAACACATCCCAAGTTTATTCTTTAAATATACCCTTCATTCCTTCAATACTGACAAAAAGAACATTGCTTCAAAGCCGAGCCAAAAACCAAAACAGTACTTATTCCAAAAGTGAAGTGAAGGAAATAGATTCTTGTTCAGGAATTTGTCCAAGTAGAATTGAGTGCAGTACAGCTGCAACATAATAAAAAGCAATGCTGGAATCCATGGCTAGCCTTTCCTCTGTGCTACAGACAACGCCAGAGCTCTTAACTCTTCAGAGACTCCTTGGGAAATGTAACACAATGGTCACCTGGCCATTAAATCCTATAATATTATGGATGTGGCTATGTAAATTCTATGTAAAGCAGCTCTACAATCTACAAGAAGTCTAGATGAGATATACAGACTGAAAAATTTGAAATAACTCGAAGAAATTCAAAGATAAGGGAGACAGTCAAAGAGATGAGACATAGTCAAAGAGAGACATAAACATCAATTCTGTTTCAGTTTAAAATTCTGAGAGGTAACTGTTTGACATGTTTGGCCATAGTGCATGTCACCACACAGGATAAAATAACATAGGCACTCTCACTGTGGGTCTTCATAATTTATTCCTTGCTTGGTGAAAATTTCCCTGAATCATTTTAGTATGTAATGATGGTTATGTTCCAGGGCATTTTGGAGGAGTAAAAGAGCAAAGGAGGGAAGCAAGAGCATTTGAGGTGGAACGGCATGTTACGTTGTTTGTTCTGTCCTTTGATTGTGCCTATTTACTTAGGGCATCAGATGCTTTGGTTTGCTTTTCTCTAACATGCAATTATTGTGGGAAAGCTACGTCAAGTAAGTGAGTGTTTTCCTTTGATCAAAAAGGCGATGAAATATGTGGTCATTCTGATGTGTTCTGGGGCTAAGCTCCCCAGCGCAGCTGCTGATCAAACTCTCATGAGTCCCACAGATAATTCAGATCCCTGGTACAAGGTTGTTTTAAGGAAAAAATTGATTGATTCAATTGATTGAATTGGTCTTAGAATTCATTTCTTCTGACGGCATGCCATATCCTTAATTTCATTTAGGAGATATTTGTTGGCACCTGTAACAAACTTTAACTGCAATTTCAAGGTCCTGCTTTTGACAGGCTTTGGGAGGTTTTGTAAATATTTACCACAAAGAGACTTGAATGAAAGAACTTCATCATCAGGACTAAACGACAGAAAGTGCATATTTCAGCAATATGCACTGAATAAAAGAAAGTGAGGGATATTTTTACTACAGGTATTTACTAGTTAGGTATTCAACACAAACCTGATATAGACAAGATGGTGTCAAAACACATAGAATTCTTTCAAGTTAATATATACACAGTCTTTACATTTCAGTGGCTGGCATCGAGTAGTCTTTAACTGGGCAGTAGCACAACTTCTTGGCAATAGCTTTCAGAAATGAAATGGAAATGAAGGAATATGGGAAAAAATCTTGACTGGAGTTTATTTTGATCTGTTCATGATAAAGACAAAAAAAACCTTTGTCATCTGCTGTAGAATAGAAGTGTTGATGGTAGGACAAAGGGATTCCAGGCTTCCTGAGGATATGAACAGATTTCTTGTGGAACTGTTATTTGTTTCTCAGTCTTGAAGTGGGTTTTGGCACAGAACTCAGACCATCAGGGATGTAACTCTGACGCGCAGTGATCCTATAGCTTTGTGCTTCAGAACTGTCCTTGAGTGTTGTACCTCCTACTGCTTAGACTGTAGATTGTCTGCTCCACAAAGGCAGCCTGGAACCATTGCTGCTCGACTGGAGATAAACTACATAGTTTTTAGAATAATGGTGGAAAAAATAGTTGAGGATGAAAAATATTAAAGTACATGGTGCTTAACTTCAACAGAAAATGGAGGAAGGTCCCATGTCTTCCCATAGTAATTACCTATCAGATATATCTCTATTCATGTTGCTCCTGTTATTGCTATTACTAATTTTAGAACTATGGTTCAAATGGATCAAAATCATGTTATGTTTGACATAGTTACAATGAGAAACCAGGGCCACCCTTGTCCAAGAGAATCTCTAACTGGGACGCAGAATTCAGTAACACATGGACAAATAGGCTAAGGTGCCTGTCAGGTGCAATGAAGCCACTGGTCTAGCTGAGGGCAAGGTTATGCCTGAGTGCATTGTAATTGAATGGTCAAGAGTCCAGATGATCTGAAGATGCCTACATACAGAACTCTGGTTCATGAATGTCATTCCAACAGGTCAAGGCTTCTGTCATACATATTTGATGATAAAACAGCTGGATAAAAGCTATAGGTATGGCAGGCAAAGAAGGAAAGAAAGGAAGAAAAACCAGAACCTTCTTTCTATTCAGCCATGCTATGCCAAACCCTATCTTGCTGTAGTACTTCGAAAGCTGTTTTAAATTAACTGTAAGTATTTATGCAGCTACAGTCTACAAAAATTTTAATATATTTAAGACTTTCTGTAAAAGGTGCTATATCATTTATCATTTCTCTTCAGAACACTTGAAACTGATTAAACATTTCACTTGAGAAGCTACTTCATTTTATTTTGTATTTTAATTTATTTCACTGCATAATTAATTTGTAATCAAGACTTGTTTTGATTTTTCTAACTGTATTTTAAAACCAACCGTGAAGCAATAACTTGCGGATGGCTTGCAAAATAGTAAAAATGTGTTCCATTAAGAAAAAAAATGAAGTTAGTATTGTGCAAATTTCATGCACCACAGAATTAACCATTCTCTAGTAAGGCTTCTGAAAGTATGACCAAAGCACCCCAAAGGTCAGGTGTTGTGAGATGGTGGTAAAGTTTTAAGGTCTACAAAGTCAAGAGAACATGAATGACTGCACAGGCACAAATGACCATCTTATCTTACATAATTGCCTCTTAAAAAATTTGACTGAACATTTAATGTAGTTGTGCTCGCCAAGTTTTTGAACTTTTGACAATGAATCTCATCCAAGAATGCATGCTCCTTGCATTGTTATTAATAAAAATATATGTAAATCTCATTCAATTTAAAATTATACAACAAAATGTCACCACATTTCTCACAGCCCTTGTCCTTATTGAAACTGCACACAGACAGTGTCTAAAGTTAAAATCCCTTTTGAATAATGTTTAATTTCTTCCCACATTAAAAAAAAACAAAAAACAAAAAAAAACAAACAAAAAAACCCAAACAAACGAAGCACAGACCAACTTTTTCCTCTACGTTTTGTACAGAGCTGATTCTCACCGGAGATCTTGGCAAGTGCATCTCTTCCAAGATTATGTGCTCAGTGCCATTTGTCCATTAGGCTTGCTAGAAGGGAGCAAATATTGTACCACTGAGTCAATAGGCCAATAGAACATTTCAAACTGCTCCAAAGAGATAATTGACTAGCTGAAAGTGTAAGGTAACACCAGAACTGAGATCACCAAGTAATGTGATCTCATACTGAATGTGGGTGTTTTATTTGTTTAATTTTGGGGGGGTGAGTTGGAATGAGTATAAGCCAAGTTTTGATGACCAAGGGCTAAGAGTGGGGAAAGGGAGTATGGAGAGAGGCCCAAAGGAGTAAGTTTAAATAGAGATGAACCGAGATCAGCCATGTATATGACTTTCCTGTAGAGAAATCAGGAGGTTGGAAGTAGAAGAGGGAGGATAGAAAAAGGTCAAGTCCCCCAGTGGATTGTTTAAAACTTGTTCATTTTCTTTATAGCGCTTGGGAAGCAGAGTGAGTGCAAAGTCTTCACTGCCTTTATTTAGGTTCTCTCTGGCTTCAAAGATTGGCAAGTTCTTACTATATTTCTACAGAGCAGACTGCTTTTCAGGCAGGTTTTCTCAAGTTCTTGCTTTATGAGTTTTGGAGAAAGATTCTGGCCAGAGATGTTCAGAAGAAAAAGTGTTTGCAGTCTTTGGAGGTTGTTAATTCCTGGAAAAACTTCTGGCAAACTCCACCTCACCAAAATTTCACAGAAAATGTTTGTTAGAATTTGACCAGTTTAAATGAGTTTCTTGTGTTGGTGTCTTTACCTAGTGGAAGTTCGAATCGTGCTCGGTTTTACACACAAAGTCAGGAAATACTGCCAACATATACAGCCCTCCTCTCTCTGAAATATTTTATTTATTTACTCTGGAGTCTGAAGACAGCTTAGAGACATGTCTCTTGCCAGTAGTATTTGCAGTGGTATTCAGAGAGTTGTCTTCTAATTTTTAGAGTCAGTTTGCACTTATTTCTTAGACTCGTGTAGAGATTCAATTTTTAGTAATAACTCTCCTAACCTTGTCTGAGGTTTCCACCATTGTTCTGCATGGTCATTGAGCTGGCCATCAGCCTCTAACATTTGAAGGTTTACTAAACTCCCATGTAAAACTTCCTTAGAGAGTAAAGAAGACATGAACACTGTGAAATCTTTACCTAAAAATATAGATCCATAAAGTACATCTTCACATGTCGTAAGTTGTTATAAGGATGGAGGATGGGAAGAGGCACTTTGGAACAGCAAATCCGCATGACTGTTACAAAAGCAAGTTAAACATGTCTTTTCCACAACTGTAATAGGCTCCATAATGAAACTAAATAGGTCTTGGACATGGTTCGTGATCTTTAGGTTGCTGAGACTGACATCTGAAAGCTCTGACCACTAGCATTTTCTTGTAGATCACAGCAGAAACATTGTCACAACTGGCATGTTCTCATCTCCCCTTGTGCTGAAATAGCCTGAATTGCCCTCTTCCCATGAGCACTAAAGGAGGAGGTTTTAAATCTCTCAGCATCTGTATCAGTAAGATAAACACACCAATCTCACTCTTCCCACAGAAGAGGCCCTCCAGTACTCTTAACAACCCTCTAGCCGTTTGCTGTGTTTCTTTCCATTTAGATGGGACTTTCAGAACTGCAGCATTTTCCAGAATTGGCAGATTTAATTTCTGCTCTTGAAAATGAAATCATTGGTGAATTATATCTTGCAACAATGAACCCCATAGACGTTCATTTAGGACAGAGCCTTCCAATCTGTCCATCTGTGTACAATTCATAACACAGTGCTCTTGGATGTAACAGGCAAACAAGAAATGTCATTCAGGTTTGGCAATCCGGAATGACCCTCTGTAGCTAAGGTCCCATCCTTGAGTTCAGACCAGACCTTCATACTTTAAAATAAGATTTTCACCTGCAAAAAGATAATACAGGTGCATTTGTGTGTAATTTTTTGTGAGCAGTCTAACATATGTCACATTCTGAACAACTTCCTTTAAGGTGTAGTTTGATCCTAACTGGAATGAGAACTATGTAAATTTCTGGTGGGCATTTGTGAAAGCTGTTAAAAAAAAAATCTGATTTGTTTTTAATATTATTCTCCAAACATTATTTAATAATTTAAATAATAAATTATGCTTGGATTTTAATTTATGTGAAATACATAAATATAATGGCAAATATCTTCAAATAAGCCTCATATTCAAAATAGCCTTGCTAGTTGCTAACATCTGAGGATCTGTCTCTTTCCTGCTCAAACACATATTACTTCTAAAAACTTAAAATCCACTAGACAACAGCTCCCTACCAGGAAAATGAACTATCCACCAAAACGGAAAAAAAGAAAGAAAGAAGGAAAGAAAAACAAATCTGCTTCAAGAAGAAAATGAGACATTTCTATAAAGTATTTCAGGATGACCACACACCAAGTGAAAAAAAAAAGGTTCAAAATGCCTGCCCCACACAAAGGATAACTTTGCTTGGCAGAATAAAACACTATCTCCTTTTACTAAGAACTACTCACCCATCAGTCAACACCACTTTAACTACTTTACATACTTTTTCCACCTTTCATAGAGTACATCAAAAGTTCAACACATACTACCCGCCAAGTAGAATATCCAGTACGCTACACACACACACATATATATACATACAAACACAAATGCATATAGCATCAGGTATTCCATTTTGAGATAAAAATAAAATCTAGACATTGACAGCAGGTATATGACAATGTCCACCTATTATTCATTTAAATTTCCCACTATGTGGAATATTTGCCTTTCCCATCTCATGTTGCGAGTCACATACATATACCTATACATATACCTATACATATACCTATACATATACCTACACATATACATATACACATACATATACATATACACATACATATACATACACATATGCAAAAAGCTTCATGCAGTCATAGAATCTTCAAAATTAACTACTGTGCAATTGTGACTGGTTTTTTTCTGCTTCTTACAGATGTTATAATTAGAATGTAGTGCATGTAGATGGAATAAAAAAGACAGAAGGATATGAAAAAAAAATACACTGGTTGTCGAGGGTAGGCAATGGAATAAAACAAAGGAAAAGGAAGAAAACCCGAGACTTTAGTATCATCACTTTAAGCTGCCTAACTGTGCTTCCCAAAGGAAAGGGATTTAGAGAGGGATTTGAGGCAAAGTAATGAGACAGCTTTACAGATCTTTTACAGGAAATTTGGCCATCAAAACCACAAGGATCCTTGTCTGGGAAGTTAACAGGGGGGAGCAGGAGTTTATAATGTATGGCAAATGGAAGTAGGCATAAAGAGCTTTGACTCTGACAGTAGGTAGACTCTTATTGATGGAACAAAGAAGAATATAACTGAAGGCTGTGAAGGCAGAGATACATTAGAGATACATGAAATATCCCTAAACTTTGAAGTAGGGATATTGTTTTTTCTCCTGCTTCCTGAATGAACATTAGGGGACCAATAGAGACTGAGAAAAATATACTGTATAATTTGTCAGGAAGAAAGAAGGGTAGAAGGAAAAGGCAAACTTTTTAATAGGGGTCACAGTGATAGGACAGAGGGTAATGTCTCCAAACTGAAAGAGTGTAGATTAGATATTAGAAAGAAATTATTAACTTTGAGGGTAGTGAGGCACTGGAACAGACTTCCCAGACAGGTGGCTCCATCCCTGGAAACATTCAAAGCCAGGTTGGATGAGACTCTGAGCAACCTGATTTACTTGAAGGTGTCCCTGGTCATAGCACGGGGATTGGAACTAAATTACCATTAAAGGTGTGTTCCAACCCAAACTATTCTGTGATTCTCTGATTTTGTGATAAGAGTTACAGCAATATGCATAGGTAGGAAGCACTACATCTTGGAAATTATATTTTTGTTAATTTTATACATTGCTTGGCTGTGAGGATCTAGATGATGATCAGAGTAGGGATGTCAACCACACTAAAGTCCACAGTTAGTGAGAAGAACATAGGGAAAAGGTCTGTAGTAGAAAAATCTGCCATTCATCCAAAATAAGTTTAAATAGTAAATCATTCACAAAGGTGTCAGACAAAACATTTATTTAGGACAGAAGGACACGGGGGAGAAATATATTGGTAGATCTGTGAATCTTCAACAAAGAGATAACAAGGGAGTTTTTGGTTGTGGGTAAAATTACACAAGGCTAAAAACCCTCAATTTCTTTACCAAGAACTGGAGTATCCTCCAAAGGATGTATTAAAAAAATGATTAGAGAAGCAGCCAACGAAAGCCAGACCTGATGAATCCCAGAGAGATTTCAAGGACAGCAGAAGCAGAGAGGCCAAGAGAAGTTACGGTTATAGCAGTGAGTCTGAGATCTGGCAAAGTAGATGCCATTAGATGTTGTGGAAAGAATGGTTTCATTTAAGGGCAGAGGAGAGAAGCCAGATTGGAAAAGCTCTAGGAAGAAAAAGTGTAAACAGCGTATTCAGAAAGCTTAGAGATGAAAGAACAACTGCAGATGGGCCAGTAGCTAGAGATGGAAGGAGTCAAAAGTGTTTTATTTATGATGTGAGACATTTAACATATGGTATAGCAAGTAGAACAGACTAGAAACAGTGAAAACAACAAATGAGAGGAGACCAAGAGGTCAAGGAAAGGAACAACATAGAGGAAAATAATGGGCATATGGGAGATGAAGAAATAGGAAGAGAGAGGGTAAGAGGATGCAAACAGAAAAGAGCACATGAAGCGTCTGTGTCCACGACCATGAAGGATAAATCTGCAAAACAGGGGAAGGGTCCCAAGCTAATAGGAAAAGGAAATATCTTGTCACATGTTTAAAAAAATACAGAAAGAGGGTGAAAGAGTGAGTGAGTGAGTGAGTGAGTGAGTGAGTGAGTGAGTGAGTGAGTGAGTGAGTGAGTGAGTGAAAGATCAAAGGCAGAACTTGCTAAGACCTTCTGTCAGGAGAAAAGGAGTTTAAGCAGAGACTTAGAGGTGGTAAGGAGAAACGCAGAACTGCAGGATTAGAGTACAATTAAATTTGAGACAGCACAGCTGTGCAGCTAGACTCATAGCAGAACTGAAAAAGTAAAGTTGAGTGGTGATGAGATGAGCATAAAATGCTTTTTTAAATGCAGTAAAAACTATGGGTTTTGTATTCACTATTTTCAAACCTCTCTTCTCAGAATTAGAAAGGCCAATTAGAAAGGGCCATTCTTCAGGACAGGAAGGATGTTTCATGATAGTTTCTGAATAGAATTATAAAGCTCATTAATTGGCAATGCTATATGAGAATAAGAACATTTATAATAGTCATGAAATCGCAGAAAAGTCTGAAATTAGCACAGGTAATTTTATGACATGCATATTTCAGTCACTGAGTTATTTTGTGTAAGCTTGGCCTGAATGATGGCAATAGACATTTCCAGTAAAATATTTCCAGTTGAATACAGTGTTATTTCCCCACATGGAAGACCCAGCCCTCTCTTTCCATAGCACGGTGTTCCTTAGTGCGGTCTGAGAGTCCTACAGAGCGCACGTGCAGCAGCTGCAAGGCTAATGCAAATCACAGAAGGCAGAGACTGCGGCCGTAAAGCGAGATACAGACACCATTAGCCATGTTGGCTGCATTATGAACCAGATCAGGAAACCAATCCAGGTTAAAACTAACTCAGCAGAAGGTTTATTTTTAAACTGATTCATTTACCAATCACCTTCACTGACTAGCTGCACAAAGACTTGCAATTGTAGAGGAGAGGAGATGGATGTGATAGTAGCAGAACAGAAAGCAAAGAAGGATGCAGTCTTCTTTCAGGGTAGTCTGGGCATTTTTTGTCTCTCCTCCATGACTAAACTACCTTGCAGACAGGGGCTGAATAACTACCTGATTTTAGACTGTCCTAAATGAATAAAATTATGTCTTACATAAGTTTTCCAACTTCTCCAAACTACACGAAGTTCTCATCTTGTGACATCTTAGACTTATTCCCTGCAGCAGATGAGACATTTTGTACCTGGCACAAGAGAAAGCGAACCCAAGTTTCTTAAATAGCCAGCTCATGCTCATAGTCAGCCAATTATTTTTTTTAAATTGCCCTTCATTTCCTTAACTTGCTTACAGTGCTCTTTCTCATAAGTCCCTAATTCCTCTCCTTCCTCAGAGTACTGTCCACCCCTCCCAAACTTAGATTGCAGCCATGCCCTCTTGCTCTTAATCTTGTCTAAGTGCCAGTATTGTTTCTCTCCACCAAAGAGGTGATCTTCCAACACAAAGGTACTCAGGAGCAAACACAATTTTATCTGGTTTGCTGTACAAAAGCTCTTCTATATCCCGTCTCATCTATCATTTCTTCTTTCCAAGTATCTGCTCCCTGCTGAATTATCTGAATTTGTAAGTTATAGGTTAGCCCTTGTTTGTAGGGAAAGCTGGAGTCAAAAATGATCACTTAACTCATGCCTTTCAGCATGTCTGGGGTCAAAAGTTGTTCTAACTCCTTGCCAGTGAGAACAAGCAGTGGGGACTGTCAGCACACACACACTCGCCACCACTGGAGAACGTCATCTGAAATGTCCCTTATAAAGACTCCTTTGGAGAAGCACTGAATCTGCTAAAGGCAGCAAATTCTGCGTGGCCCACAGAAATACACTTTGAATTTTAAATCATCTCAGAGCCAGGGTGCAACTGAAGAGGGAGAAACAACATTTGCCCTGTAGTATGCAGGACAGAGTGATCTGAACAGTCTGAACAAGGGCTCAAATCAGTTCTCACACTTCCCAGATGTATCTAGATTAAACGTCTCTCCTTTTTTGTCTTCTTCAATCAACACTGGATTGTTTACATGAACACTAATGGCTGCAGAGGAGAGACTGCAGAAAGACTCGTTTGGTAATTCAGTGGGCAGAGAAGGCACTTACCAAGAGCTTCTAGGTCCAAGATCCAACCATTTGTCTGGTGCACCTTCTTAGATAGCACCTTTTCTCTAGATCATTTCCTCAGAAAACAAAAATGGGATTATGTTATTTTTGCTCTGATTTCAGACTATATAAATGTTGGAACCCCTAAACCTTTCACAAAAAAACCAAAACAGGGCACTAATTGTGTTTTAGCAAGTCCCGCCTGGAGCCTTCAGTGTGGAATCTTGTTTGAAAATGCTGACCTGTGCAACCGTGTGTGTTTCATGAATAGGACAAAGTCTGCCCAATAGATGAACTCTGTAGAAGTTAATTACTGCTGATCTGGGTTTTTGTTTAAATTGTTCTATAGAGCTTTAAAAATGAGATAATTTTGCACTTTCAGAAATTTGAAGTGAAATATCTTAACTTTCACATGAGAAATGGCTTTGACTCCTTATGCTTCTTACAGATTTGGTCTCCCTTTTCAGTTTGCTGCTCTATAATGCCCAATGAATTCTCTGTCTTCACATACACATTGACAAGGAAGGTGTAACTCTTTGCAGACTGTGGAGAGCAGACATGTAGGTCTGGATAGCCCTTTTCTTAAAAAAGACGGCAGGGGAATGTCCCTCTGGTTCATTAAATTAATGAACAGGCAGAATGATTTGTGAAAAACAACTGTTTTATAGGACCACCACCTGCAGTATGGGCTGGATCCCACAATGTGGAAGAAATCCAGAACATTTCTGATTAACTTCTTGACATTTCAACCTTGTCCTGCACCCCATCCACCAACACAGAACATATTCAAAATTAAGAAAGATACTTCTGGCTACGCACTGCAGCCATGGGAAATTGGAACACAAGTCATGCCATATCTACTGACAGCTAATAAAGTACTCCACAGCACTGCAAAAGATGTATTTTCTACGTCTGAAGATCAAGTAGCTTGGTCTGGGTTTTACTAAATAGTGCTGAACTTTTGGCTGTTTATTCCCAGCTCTGTGATGTAAGCTGCCCTCCCTGGAAGCCAGACTCCAAGTGCGGCAACCATTCTGTACACATACACTGCATGGAAAGAGTTACCTAGTAATAAAAAACATATGAAGCTGTGAGATCAGTTCCTCTTTCTCCCTCCCCAGGTGTTCCTTCGTGGTCGTGATTTGTGCACAAGTCTATAGAAAATGCTGCATACACAAGCCAAGACATACAAAGATTTCAGGCTCCCAACCCCTACTTAAGCATCTTACTTTGGGATTCTATAAAAGAATGGGGAACCTAAATACCTTTGTAGGTCTGGCCTGCAGGATCCAGGTTGAATCTCGGGAGAGTGAGGTTTCATATGGCTGCGCACTGGCCAACAAGCACACTGAACTTTCAGCCCACTGGATTCCACTCTGCAATCACTTGTCATTCAACTGGCTCTGGTTTTCTACACAAATGCATTCATGTGTTTCATATATAATTAAAATTTTAATATTTAACATATATAATTAACATTTTAACACTCACAAACTGACCACTGCTTTGGATCCACTGTGTTTCAGAACTTCTCTATCCCAAGACACTCTTTCAAACCTTTCACCCAGGAACCTTATCAGAGAGTGTCTTTTATTAAATTTTCCCTTATTATCTACATTTTCTCTTTGTGAAACAAAACAAACACAAGCACTAGATCTTTAACTTGTGGTGGAGTTTGGCCTTATTCCACTGAAAACAGTGTAGTTACACTGTTATGCACCACTTCAGAATTAAAACCACTCAACCTGCAATTACTCGTACTTTCCTCAGGTAAGCAGGCTGCTGCATCAGAAACTGATCTGAGAATTGAGGCTATTTTCAATATCCTGGAAATTCTGTCCTGAAGTCCTTACACAGAACTTTATTTCCACAGGAGTTTTCTGGAAAGATTTTTCATCTTTTTTTTTTCTTCTGATATCAATACACTGACACTTGCGGTTCCTTCTCCCTTCATGTCACAAGCAACTTTTGCAAGAGTATTATTCAATCCTCCAAAATGTGTAGCATCATTCACCTTAACAAAAATGTCATCAAGACCTTTCAGGCTTCTATCAGAACCACCTCCCTGTCTTGTTAGCAAGCAACATATAGTTCCTTTTTTTTAGCTCTGTGTACATATAGCTTGTTTTCTTACTTTGCTTACGGAAAAGTCACAGGGGCAAAATCCATCACTTCCTAAAATCACAGTACATCATCTCATCCACTTTTCTTTAATCATTGGAAGAGTTCTGTCATGCAAATAGAAATTATTTTCTGACATTCTTTTCCTATCAGCACTGCAAGGCATTTTGGTTTGGTTTTTTCCCCTTATATGGTTCCTTACAGAACCTGTGCATCAGATGCAGAACTCCTTGCTGCATGATTGCGTTCACGATAAAAGGTTACAGGTGTCCAAGAGGAAAAAAGACACAATAAGGAGTTATAAATCCATTATAGGCTACTAAACACAAAGGAATACTCGAGTCACTGTTCACAGAAGATTGGAAGAGTATGCTGGGAAAATGTTATTTTAAATTTTCTCCACTTTTATTCTCTTACTGAGTATGCATTATTGGCCACTGCAGGGGAAAAGATAGAGGACTCAATGGAGTTTTAGACTAACTCTAAAAAGATCAGTCTTGTCATATGCATTGATTATTTAATAATGTGTACCAATAATTTCTAGGAGGCAAATTTAAGCTACACAGCCAGTAAGATGGACAATGTCTTTTCCAGTTTCTATGCCCCATAAATTCTCAGAACAATCCTGATCTTTTGCAGATTGCTTTAGCTAGAGCTTTGAATAGTTTGAGACGAAATTTACAGGTCTCTGCTGATTTTAACACACATATCACGTATGTCATCCTTAGCCTGATCTTTATTTTGGTCTATTTTCTTATGCTTTAATCAAAATGTTCTTTATCATCTTTTCATTTTCTTATTTAGGTTTTCTTGATACTATCCAGGTTCTCCTTTTTAAAATTCTTTTTTCACCTTAGTTGTTGTTACCTTGATTCCTACAGATTTATAGCATTTTTTTACATTCATCCTATTTTGTATTCCTTTCTGAATTTCTGGTCCTCAAAGTCCTCTTAATGAATTCAGTTTTGTGTCTTCATGTATTGCTCATCTCAGCTTTGGAAATAATTTCCTATTTTATTTTTCTTTGAAACCACAGAACAATCTTTACCGTCTTTTAGATTAATCAGAATTTTCTCTTTGTTGTCAGAGAGAAGGAACAGAGATTTGTCCTTTGTACTTACACATGCATGAAGTGTGCCTGCCTACAGGGCCTGAGCTCACTCTAGTGGAAGTAAGAGCAGACCTTTGTGTTTAGGGTCATGGCTGACACACAGCCTTGGCTAACCCAGGCTAGCACAGTCGCTGTCAGAATCATCTCTCTGCCAGTATCTCAAAAAATTTTTATTCACAAGCTGCCTCACAGAAGCCATATGATTCAGCAACGCTGCACTAGGTGACCAGCAAATAGTTGGGTTCTACTTTTATTTTAAAACCTTTCTCCTCTACACCCCCATGTTTCAGTACAAATTGTACTTGACAGATACAAGAGTTAATCAGAAAGGACAAAAGAATTCACAAATTAATTTAAATTCATAACATAGCAGTTTGAGTGTCAGCAGATGTCAGGCATTATGTGGCTGCATAAAAATTTATAAGACAATTGTTCGTAAGCACTTTAAAAGATAAGTGTGTCCCTCTTTACCAGTTCAATGGTATGCTGTGAAAAGATTAGTGTTTGAAAAAGTTGGATAAAAGGTGAACTCTTATCAATTCTGCGTACTGTGCTCGTATGTATAAGGGATGCAAGATACTTGAAAGAAGAAGTGATTTAGATTCCAACCATAACAACAGTTAATCATGAAAGTACTGCCTCTAACATGCTTGGCAGATCAAGGCCATCATGAAAAAAAAATCTAATTAATTCTTGAGACATCTAAAGAACTTAGGGAAAAAAATGTAGTACACAGTTCTGACATTTTAAATTGCCATATATGACTTCCTATATTTCTTTCTATTGCAATGTAACTAGATGCCCATCATAAAGGAAAAGAATTGCTAAAATAGTTATTCAATTGTTGTTTATCTGTATTATGGTAAGTGGCCCACTGCTCAGTGACCAGCATCTCTTTGTGTTTGGCACTACACAGAGAAGCAGCCCCAGCCTCAGAAGAATTCCCATATTTGAAGCAGGGTTTCTTCATGACTTCATATATGCTAGTGCAATGAAATGCCTAGAAATATCAGGTATCTTAGAAAGAGGTATTATCTGGTCTGATAAGCTAAAGTCAGAAGAAAAGATTTGTCTCCTAGAACATTAGGTTCTGAACTCAGTCACAATAGGAATATTTTAGCAAGTGCCCTGCAACAACTACCAAGGGAGTCAAATTTCCTGCAATTCCGATTAAAAGGACAATAGCTTCCTACTAACTACAGCCACTTTTCCCCTCACTTTCTCTCACCAACCACATGAAAAACTGGCTGAAAAAATGATGAGAGACACTCTACTCCCTTCAAAAGCATCTAAAAGAGCCAACTCAAGACTAGGCAAGTCTTCTAGGCTGCCTTCCAGATGATGGAGGAGACAGGAAGCTTGGTGTGGTGTCTGGGGTGGATCAACCAAAGCAAGCATCTTTTCCCTCCTGTGCATAGGTGAGAGGAACCCGGGGAAAAGGCCCTCCAGGCTGCCCTGGTCTAGGGGCTGAGCAGTATTGAGAAGCCTGGGTGCTCCTGATGCTTGTCCAGGACAAACCCAGCACTTAGCCAAGATTTGCTGTGCTATTTTGAAGGCAGAAACTCAAGCCAAAGGTTTGAATCAGACATGTTCAATTTTCTGTGTTTCTAATTAAAGTTTGCAGTTTTTATGTTTTGTTTCCAGTGTTTATTTTTAGCCAGATGATGGGTCCTTTTATTATTAGAGGAGATAATTTTGATTAATGTTTTTTTTTTTTAATTCTGAGAACAAGCACAAAAGGAGGTTTCTGTAGAGCTTTGTGTTCTTGGTGAGCGTGGGAGACTGTTGGGGCATGCCACTCTTCTCCACAAATAATTTTCAGTGTCATCAAATGTTGGCCAACATGCAGTGGAGGGAAGAGGGACATTTACAGGAAATAGTGTGAGTTGTTCAAGGTTAAATAAAAGGGTCTATCCCAGGTATTTTAAAATAAAAAAATCTCACATACAGAGAAGTTCAAAGCTCCAATCTGGGGACATTTTTATCTCATGATCCATGAAAGCCTGTCAAAGATTTTGTTTGTTTCAGACATGAAGCTGGTCAAACCTGTTGAAGTAAATCAGAGTTTTTCCATGGACTTCAGTGAGAGATGAGTCAGTGTACTGTTCCCCAGAACTAGTTATTGTATCCTCGTGGTTTTCCAAAGCATATTTTCAAACATTTTAATTAATGAAAAGAAATTAACAGAATCAAAAATTCCTTGCTAGAGGCAATGGTGTCAATCAAAGGTGATTCATAGCTACTACTACTTTGGAGCTACCTCTATTGCTTTTGCATTCTGCAAATCCCTTTGGTCAATTTTCATGTTGCTTGACAGTTCAGAAGTTGTTTCTGAATTAACTTACTGGAAGACACATTGGTGATATTTATACAAGCTCATGGTGCTCTGCCTGGCTGCCATGTGAGCTGATCTGATATTTTGAATGCCCACAGTGCTCTGTTACCCATTGTTCTGCATTAAATATCTTTGCTTTCTGAGCTATTTATCAATCTCTAAATGCATCAGTGGATGCTAAATTGCTTCTGTGTATTCTCAATGCTGTCAATTCACCAACAGTGCCTGTTTCAAGTCTTTACTCTTTTGTTAGAATTCTGAAATAAAGGCCCAGTCTTGGAAAGGATCTGTATGTGTACAAATCCCTTCTGACTATGGAGTGTCTCTGAAACAGCATGGCAGTCTTCCTAGAATGGGAGTAGGGAACAATGTGAAAAATGAAAGGCAGTGCTTTAGAGGATGCACCACTTTTGTTAGCTCATAACATTTTTTCTATCATTTGTTTAAAACACCCTGAAGCATGCAATTAAACCCTCAAGCATGCAATTAAATTATTTGACACTTGAATTTACTTTTGAAATTATGCTTATTTGTCTGTATAATTTCCATACTTAATTGTTTTAAATTAATTCATTAAACTCTTTGTTGCACATGGTTTTAATTAATTCTAATCTGTAGCTCAGGCACATCAGAATCAATATCAAATAACTTCTGCTTGCATGTCTATCCACAGAAGGAGAACATTCTCTTGATTACAGCATTGAGGTAAGAAGAGAGATGAAGAACTCCAGAAGGTTTTAATAATTGAAAGCACTACAACTGTAAGGTAGAGTGTTTAAAAATTTCTGGTATACTCTAGAAGCATCCAAATGTACTACGTAATCTTTTGATGCACAGTCCTTTATACAAAGAAATGGTATTCAAGCTTTTTTAAAGTTTCAGTTTCTCAGTGGTACTTATGATTTCCAGAATGGACTTTTTTTTCCTCACTGACAGTGGTGAGAATCAAAACATGAAGTCAGATACTTGTGAGGCTGGATATGCTACTGAAACCCTTTTTAGCTCAACATGATGCTTCTGTACTTTATATTTCTCAGCAAACAACTTTTCATTGACTTGACCTGCAATTATTACACTGTCTCATACTTTATCATATCCAAGACCATAATTGTACATTTATGCAAAAGCTGGTGCATTGTCAAAGTTATAACCACCGACTGCATAACTCTTCTTGTATTATCATATTCCTGCTGCTTTTCCTATTTCCTTCCCATCTTCAAAAATATTGTCCAGACAACTGATTCTTCCTCTTTCAACTGTGGAATAACAATCACTGGATGTTTTTTATAATTATACAGGTTATGGCATTAGTGAGCATAAAGAAAAGTATGCCTTCTTCAATTAATCATTGTCTTTACAAGAGAAAAAGTTTTTTTATTGTTGACTATAGAAAGGTTTTATCTTATGAAGATGTCTTATTATTCTGTGAGAGAACTTCAGAAAACTGAACTGTTTTAAACTGTCATCATGAGAGGATAATATGTACATGCATTTTTTTTACTTTTAAAACTGCCATAATATATTTTTCTATAACTTTACATTTTTTTCAAAAAAATTTCTATCTGTTTATTTCTTAGCAACGATGCTGGAACTACTATTATAATTTCATCATGAGAGATTAAAATACGTTTTTTGCTTTATCTACAGCAAATCTTGGGACAGTTATTGTGCTCTTTCCTGGTACTTAAGAAATAATTTCTTGAGCAAATAAAATACAGAAAGTCATATTAATTAGTTTTGACTTATTTAAAATATTTTTTCTACTCTATATTACCTGTGTTCTGGGTTTATACTCCTAGATATTTGCCTATACACACAGGTCGTTTATCGAGTTTAAAAAAAAATTAAAAAACCTAAAACAATCATAATCTTTGAACAACTGAAGCCTGGGCATATCCTGGCTGCAGTTCCTTTAGAATGACTGCAGCTACTTTGCAAATGCATTTACCACCTTTTGCATTTTACAAGTCTTTAAAATCTTTGCCATGCAAATTGTTAAAAAGTATTGGGAGCTTTTGATTTTAAACATGTTGCATAAATGCAAATTAGTATTGCCTGAGCTCAGTTACACATGCCTTTCTTTTCAGACAGGACTTGCGGAAATGAAGACACATTTGGCAAAGAGGCTTTAGATTCAGTCACTCATCAAATCTCCCCTTGAGAAGCAAATCCTGTCATATTTGCATTAATCACTATCAGTCCTTGGTTCTTTTCCTCTCTTTTACCAAATACAAAAGAAAAAATCTTCCAGCAGTGATCTCAATGTTGGAGCTGATTGGTGTCCACTTCAATATTTTGAGGCAGAACTTTCATTTCCTTCAAAACACTTCAAAGCTTCAGCCTGTCCTGCCTAAAGCCCAGAGAAAACCTCTCTGCAGTACCTCCTCCTTAGCTGAGAAGCTTCCTCTTCTGCAGCCCCAAGAGCAGCTCAGAAAACGCTTCCATGTTGCACATTCCAATCCAGCATGCTACCCATCAAAACTCTGCAGTACACTTAGCAGCAGTCTTAGGTACCAAGCATTTGCTGTATACAGAACAGTTAATGAAACTTGTCCAGAAATGTTACTGGGTCACACATTAAAAACTAAAGATCTATGTTAATAAATTTCTGCCTCTTTTTTTTCCCTATAACAGAAAATATTTAAAATTAATCTAAAAGGATTGTTTCTTATTTCAGGTTTGCAAGACAGTGAGACCTTCAGAAAATCCAAAAGAAGACACTATTTTTGAAGGAAGATCTGTGGATAGGTTTTAAGCAAAGATTGGATTTATTTTGATTGAATTCTAGAGTGAAAACAAAAATCAATTAAAAGTTTCATTATTTAGTGTCTTTGTAAAGCACTGGTTTTTTGACCAAGCCTTTCTTTCATTATGGCAATGAAAGAATGAATTTTGTAATATTACTTTGAAATAAGGAATGGATGGTCTCCCTGTCTGGATGTACCAATATTTTGGCCTTGACACAACCAACAGTAGCCATAACAAAGAAAAAGGTCAAGTAAGATATTACATTCAACCTATCCAGCTCATTTCAGACACACATCTAAACCCACTAAACACCCCTGCAGCACAATTTTCTGGGCTAAAATGCAGCTACAAATGATCTACAGACCCAGGCTCGCTCAGATTTCTACAACAGAAGCTTTGTACCTTCACTCAGCTGTAGCTCTTTAATCATGTCTTTTTTTGCAAGCTAAATTTAAAAGCAATAAAACACAAATTAAATAAAACTAAATTTTATACTATGCTGTTTGCCTGGCAAATCTTCTGAAAGAAATATTTGAAAGTTTACCAAATAGATCAAGTAATGATATTTTCCAGACTCTGGTTTTATCATCATGTAGTTTAAGCAATGATAGATGGCTTTCAGCCACTATTGGTCAGATAAGTACCAGTTAAAGGACTGGAGGGTTGTGGTGGTGATATTTCTGCCACTGGTTTAGTTCTAGTCTAAGCTGATCTGTGTCTCTTGTGATGGTTTTCAGTTGTTGAAACACTGCTTCATTTGTTCTCCTTCTACTGGTAAAAACAGATGGGTTCAAATCTTCTTAACACAAAGGTATTGAAGACTCTGTCTGAGGGCAAAATGAAGCCCATGTGACTTCACAAATTAATTTATATGTTCCCTGACATATAAGAATACACATTTTATATTTTTTTATAAAAACATTTCAAAAACTGCATGAGACATATTAAAGTTGCAGATGTGCCAAAGAAAAGAGACTTGGACTTTGTGTGTCCTCTGCACACACGATGTAAGATTTCTTTGAATTTTTCCAAGTCCACATTAAAAAATAGTTAAATCTGTGATGATACCTAATAATTTTAACAGGCATTACCATTATTTGACAGTATTCCATAGACTACATAGATGTAGCTATTTTTTTTCAGAAATTTTGGTATTTATGCTACAGCTTTTTGAGTTAATAATAAGAACAGGATGATACTAGTACATAAGTTCTCATCCCACTCCAAAAAGAATGAGCGCCCTGGGTGTGATTCCAAATATACCTCTCTCTTGGGTTTCTCTTGTATTAACTTAAATTACAATGAGCCACAACAGTGCATATTTTCTCTAGAACTTGGCCGTGTCTCAGGTCTCTCTGATGGCTCCTTCTCTATTCTGCTTCCCTACCCACTGGTGCTACTGAAGTCCCTTTACTCAGACATTGAAATCAAATGTCAGTGAAAAGTTAATTTTGCAAACATGTTGAGATATGGGTTTTCTTTATCAAGTAAGATCCTCTCAGCAAATACCCCATAAATGAAGATATTGTTGAAGTTCTGGCTCCTTCTACAACCTAATAAAGTAAGACACAAAAAAAGACTATTGCATTTTAGGCAAAGGGTGTTACTTATACCTGGTCATAGAGAAAGTTCTGCTAGCTGGCTGTTTAAATTCTGGAATTATAACGTTATGCTAGATTTTGGTAATTCTGAATTCAAATTCAGATTCTAGTCCTGATTTGGTTTTATACCAGTATAAATGTATTCCAGAAATAAGGTTTCCACACCCATATTCTATGGCTATAAAGGGTGAATATCAATATTAAAAGAAGAAGAAATGATCCTTCCAGGAAGCAACAATGGTATGTACAGGAGTAATTTGTTGTGTTCTAGGACCTTCTATTATTGTCAGGAGCAAGGCTTCAGATCTATGTTTACAACCAACTATTACAGTGTATGTCATAGTATTTCCAAGAACCTCATCCACTTAGAGATTGTTTTGAAGGAGATATTACTTGGTGCCTTTTGGAGCCAAACTAATTAGCTGCCTTAGTATTCAAACTTTGTTTTCAACCATCTGAGCTCATATTTACAAGAGAGAGACATATTAACTAGTATTGAGATTCCGCTCCCTGGAAACATTAACTCATCCCTGCAGATTAAATCTTCTAAAATATAAAACCTATTGTAGCAGATCCTGACCTGCAGCATTATTCTTTCTCAGGGTGGGAAAAGGCAAAAGTATTATTAGTTTATCTTCTTTAACGAGTGAGTTAAGAATCTATTTTAGAAATTTCTTTCTTTTTGTCTAGAAAACAATACTTCCTTAAAAAAGAAAAAGAAAATTGAAAAGAAAGAAGTAAAAGAGGAAAAAGGCAAAGTAGAAAGAGAAACAGACTTTCTTTACATTAGAGATTGATAAACTTTCCTGCATTAAATAGATAATGTATGGACAAAATTTAGGTTATCTCTAAAAATCTGAAAATAAAAGCAAAAATTTGCTCCAGGCTCGTAACACTTTCCAAAAATTAGAATCTTGCTGAAATTTACTGTTTTATTACTGTTCTTCATTTGCTGTCACTTAGCGGTCTAAGAAAACTGATTTAATATTAAATGCAGATCCAAGTAATCTACAACATGGGTCAAATGCAAGTTTGCATTTGCCAAAAGTAATAAAGGTGTTGGATTAAGTTTTGGATCCTAACACTGTTGATATTGTAACACAGATATGATCATTTTGCATATTCTATTTATCTATTTGAAAGTAGTGTTAAATACTAGAATAGATGGAAACTCTCTCTTGATGATAGTTAAATTATTAACAATACTCATAAAGTGTGCTTTTCTATTACAGTTATAAATTCATGGTATTATAAAAAGTTATTTTACTGGGGTTCTTCATTTGACTTATGAAACACTCAGGAAGAGCTCGCTGGAGTCAGGGAACCCAGTCATGGCTTCAGCAGGAGGGCTCCCAGAGCGAATCTTGCAACGCCCATCCTGGCACAGCCAGCCTGGCTGGGCTGTCAGCCCTCTGCCCTGTACCCGGCTGCAGGATCAAAGCGCGCCGCTCTTGGGCTCCGTCTTGGCAAGTCTTGGCCTTCCAGTGCCGGAGATGATCTCTGCCATCCTTACGAGCAAGGAAAAGCGAGGCTGGTTTATTTGCACAGGGCCACACAGCAAGTCGGCGATGGAGCAGCGCGGCAGCCGCTGGCCGGAGCGCGGCCGCGAGCACACCGTGCTGCTGCAGTGGTCAGGCCACGCGCCAGTACAAGCTGAGACATTCTAGGATAAATTGGCAGTACGCGCTCTGAGAAGTTTTCCTCCATTTATTTTATTATGTAGCGAGTGATACAGCAAAATCCCCTGTCTTGAAAGGATATAAAATAACCATACGCATTTACTGAAAATGTATATCATTGAATGCCAGCCTGAAGAAATGGAAGCTGGAACAAAAAATTAATAAAGTAACAAGGTAAATCAACATTCTGTCCCATTTTTAAGCATTTTAAATGGATACATAAACTGTGTTAAAATGCTCAACAAACCATTTAGCTGATAGGTGGCATAGCAAAGAAAATTGTATTTTTAAAATTCCCCAATAGAGAAGGAAGAGACTGAAGGAATTTTGACATGGTCATTAGCTCGTAGGATGAAAACAATTCATTGATATCTATTCCACGTGTTAGCCTCTGGCCCTTAGGGAGGCAATATGACTTTTCGACTTGAAGAAAACATGATTTAAAAAAAAAATAAAAACAAATAAAAAAAAACGTATTTGAAAAATTTCCCCGGAAAATCTGCTTAATGCTGGCAGCATTAAGTCATGGGCACAGCTCTGTGACTTGGGACTCTTGGAGCACTGAGCAAAAACTTGAAACTGGGCCGCTGGGTCCCTGGTGACAGAGTCAGTGTAATGTTACAGGAATGTTCATGTTTTTTGACACGGGGAACACTTCAGCAGTTGATCCCTGCTCCTTTTCTCTCCCCATTCTTCTTTCCTTTAGAGAAATGTCATTTATTTAATTAGAATAAATGGGCTATGCTAAGTATTTGAACCAAATCTGGGATGTAGCAATATTTGGATGTGCCCTCAACCACAAACTCAGCATGCCCGTGCCTCTACAATGTTGATTTTGGACTCTTGAGAACCCATGCACAACTGGGGCACTTGGGGCAGGACAACTGGATAAGAAGAAGAAATATGTGGGCCAAGGAACTTGACCAAATATTGTGTTCCAAAAGGCAGCTCTGTACACAAAGAATAAGGGGAGCAATAATTTATTCAAGTGGCTCAACACAAAACAGATGGTGAGATTTCAACAGAGCAAAGGACTGATGGGTAGTTACAGCAGACAGACACCCTCAGAAGACTGAGACCCCAAAACTGATATATTTAATACCATCGCATCCTTTGAGACTTAAACTTCTGAAGCCAATTTGAGTGTTTCAGTATGTTAATTGACAAGTAGTGTTTCCTCACAGAAATATGACCTGTTTCTAAAAACAGTTTCTGGGGTTTTTAACACAGTATCATAGGTCAGATGCTGCCTCTTGTGGTTTTGTTTGTGGGTTTTTTGGTTTTCCTTTAATTTTCACATAAATACAAAAGAAGAATACCGTCAACCTAAAAGTTTTCAGATTTTTCTATGAGACCTTTCCCACCTCCAGGCAAGCTTCCTACCTTGGGAGGAATCTTTTCCTCTAAAATTGAGTGGATTAATATCTCTTGACTTCATGCACTGTTCTTGTTTTCACATTCCTGAGAATCACCTGAAAATGTCCCTTAGGTACAGAGGAGGAGAAGTAAACTAGTGAGCTACAAAGAATAAAAATTAGAGGTACGACTGGCTTCTGGTGACAGGAGTGATGAGATTTTCCATTTTGTCAAATTTATAACAAATTCTAAAATCATGCTTTTTGGAGACAGAATAGAACTCTAAACTATTGAGTCTAAATTTCCTCTTGCTTCTGGTAAAGTGCAAGTTCTAGGCTGTAGCAGGTTTTTCTGTTTTGTTTTGCTATAATTTTATTCCCCTGGTAATCCCAGAAGCAGGAGAAGAATTAATTTCAAACAAGGATCTTTATTGTTTGCATAGCTCAATACTCTGTTTAATTACAAAAACATGTTTGTTGTTTTTTTAATTTAATTTTCTTTGAGAAAATGATGGTTCAAATTAAGGGGAAAATGTTTTTTCAAAACTCAACAGTTTGGTGAAACCTTAAACTGCTTTTCTTTATGTTGTCTAAAGTTTTGAAAAAAAGTAAATGCCACCAGTTGGGGTTTTTTTGGTTTCGGGATTTCTTTACAATATCAAAGACCTAAATCAGTCATCGATTATGGTCAATTGAGCCCAGACAAATAAGAGAGGATGAATTTCCTAATCACATTATCATGTTAATATATGTATTCACTTAATCTACTGTGTGTGAAAGTTTTCTAAACATGGAGGTCAACAGTTATTAGTCACCAAAATTTCACTTACAGCTCAGGCTGCCATATTGTAATGAACAGTGTGTAGATTCTCACTTAAGACAAACAGATGTTGAGCAAGTAAGAAAGGGTTAATCTGCTTTCTTTGAGAAATAAGAATGCAAATTAAAGTGGAAATAATCCGCAAATTTAGGTCACAGACCTGAAAGTGAGGACATGTTCAAAACCACCAAAGATTCAGCCAAAGCTTTGGTCTCACAAGAAATTTAACATTCACTGGAAGAAGGATATTGCAAGATGCATTTCCACGTGATCTATGTTGCCACTTGTTGCAGATCACTGGAAAGTCTCCTACTGGGAGGACAAAAAGCTCTGAAACCTCAGAATGATCTTGAACTTTAACAGAAATTATCTGATTTGAAAATTCAGCCTAGAATACTTTATTTCCTAGTGGTCTTTTAAAACATTTTTGTCTTCCAATCATGAAGAATTAACTGCAATTTGTTACCAGCATTTTAACAGAAGAACCAATAATATTTTTCCCAGTGCCTGTGCTAATTGCACCTTTTCCAACTGTGATGCATTGATGACAAAGGGAAAGATATCCATAGGCTTAAACTATCTTTTGCTTTTTGATGATCATAGAAAATACTCTCTTAGGATTCAGGAAGAAACAGAAACATTTGAAAATAACTGTTATGTGGGCACATAAAATCTCTGTATTTTTACAAGGACATACATGTCCAGTAAAACTCAGATACATACTCACCTAATATACAGAACTCAATCAAGCCATAAATGATCAAATAGGGCAGAAAATTATGTAGCTCTGAGTGCTGCCCTTAGGAAACATCTCCTATTTTGTCCCATCACCTCATTCTAGAATTTGATTTTCATATTTTCCAAAATGTTTTATATCCCAGAGATAAATTGTCCATAGTGGGTGTAATCTACAATAATCCAAAATTGAAATTGTCCCATTTGCCACGTTAGAAGGACAAAAACTCCTGTAAGTCATGGTGTGTAAAATCCATTCATCTGTTCATTTCTATGGTGTTTTTCAAAAATATAACATTTAATAAATGGAACAGAAATAAAATAAAACAAATCTTGAAAGATATACAGCACAATTAATTTGATGCAGATTTTGAAAACGTGCAATTTACCACATCCAGTGATTCACTAAGCATAAATCTTTTGTACTTGAAAGTCAAGTATACTAGAGATGAAATCTCAAATCTGTTGAAGAGAGTGGGAGTTTCCTCTTTGATTTCTAGGGGCCCGTATTTCACTCTAGGCACATTTTCTCTTCTAAAAGCACAATTCACATGGAATTATTTGAGTGGACAAATTGTATTAAAGTGGGCTCATTGTTTCTGTCTTTAGACATGCACCACACACCGTAGACCTGAGATGGTACCAAAGAGAGACTCATTTGAATGATAGAATTTCTTGACTTCAAAGGGTCAGTGATAAAAAATCAAAACTTCTATTCATACATGTTTATGATATTCAGGAAACGGATCACTTAGATAACTTCACCAAATAATGTACTTGAAAATATATGGTTTATTTCAGAAATGAAAATAAGCTGCCTTCTGTGAGAGTATTTTATCATAAGGAATACTTAGGGATTTTACTTGCAAAATATCCTATAAATAGTTGAATAACTTCTTTGGTCGTATCTGACAATTATTCTCACTGAAATATTTCTGAATTCTGTATTCTAGCTTCTTCAACTGGAGAAATAAATTTGAAGGTGATAATCTTTAAATAATTTAGTCATTATGTGTATCTAAAATTTGTTTGCATAAGTGTTTAACCAAATAGGCTGGAGGCACAATTTCTGAAGAGGCAGTATTAGGCCCTGGCTCAGCTGGGGTGCTAAAATACATGCTTTCTGCAAAAAACGTGAGATGTGCATGCCTGAAAAATAGGAGTATTGCTGTCAGCATCAGTTCTTGCATCTCAAATTAGACGTATTCCCAAACTCTTGTTAAAACCTGAGTTTTACGGTTTACTGCTCAAAACCCAATGTTTGAAGGATGAAGTCTGACATGAAGAACATCGCTTTGTTTCTTTCAACTTCTCTGAGCAATCTGCGAATTCCTTCATGAGCTTTCCTTTCCTTGGTGACCTGAGATGACTTGAATTAACCATGATGCACTATGTGGAAAACATTGTCTCCAATCTGTCCTTCCCCACTTCTCACTTTTAATTTATTGGCCACCCACCCCTCTTTTTTCTTTTTGTTCTTGTCCAAATTTTCCTATTTCCAGCATATGTTTTAAGATTAAAAAACTCTTGTTTGGCAGACAGTATAAACGCTGTACCTCAACAGATGTTTTTAGTGTCAGTGCAAGAAGCGGCCACACGCTGATGCGGTTCTGCTTGGCACCATTTCTTGTCTGGAGAGACTGACACTGCATGAATATATTAATTTTACTGCTGGGTTCTTTTTTGTCATTTTTTTCCTCCTTTCCACTCTCATGACACTGTGGTAAATTTGGTGTTTCTGTGACTTGTTCCCTCTTTGCATATGACTTTGTTTAATAAGTCAGCCAAGTCTTGTTTTTGAAGACGCCAATTGACCTGAATTTACCTTTGAGCACCTCTCCCTTTCCTTTAACTGTGTTACCAGGAATATGTTTTCAGGTTAACTGTTAGCCTTTACCAACTGTTTTTGTGTGTCTCAATATCACCATTTCTCTCCAAAATGTATTGCTATGCAGGCACATGTATCAAAATAGTTAGGGCCTCAGTAAGTGCAATCCACAAGTTCAACAGGTTTTTTTATTTACTCAGCTGGTCATGTTCTTGTACGAAGGAGGTTTTTTTTCAAGCTGTATTTGAAACAGGGGACAGGTTATGTAAGGGCATAATAAAAATATGGCTTTTGTGAAGGCACAAGCATGATCCAAAAGAGACTGTCTTTCTAAATCTCCTTCCGTCTCCTAATCTGAATGGATTTTTCTGGCTTTCTGATGACAGGGGAGGTTCTTCTGTGCAAATTCATGCCAGGTAACAGCTGAAAATAAGAACTGGAAAAGTGGACAAGAGAAAAAATGTGAAGCTAAACATGATGAATTTAGAGTGCTTGCTGACCATAAAAATCTCTTCTGGCTAAGTGTTAGCAAATGGTGCCATATGAGACACCACAACATTTCCCCCAGCTTGCGAAAGGCCATAATTGTGGTGCTCCAGATAATCTCATGTGGTAACTGCTTATAAAAATTGACTCTTTAATGGCAAATCTCTGTCCCATATATTTTCTTTATTGCGCCTTTATTCAAAAAGTGAAACACAAGGTACAAGAAAAATGAAGAAAAGTCAAGTGATGGGGCACTTGGTTTTCAAAGTACAAGAATATCTGTCACATCCACAGCCTCCCTATGAGGAAGCCTGATGAACAGCTCTCCAGAGTTCAGAAAAGGCTTTTCCAGCTGACTCCATCAGCTAGCAACAGTGCTCTGCTATCTCCTCTACTACTAATCTGTTGCCTTTTCAATCATTCACAGAAGGAATATATTCTTTTGGGCCACCTTCGAGAAAATGGAAAACTGGTGTGTAAACCCACTCGAACTGTGTGGGGAAGGGTGTTGTGACCAATGTTGCCCACTTTCTAGTTAAAGCTTCTAACTTCTAAGCTACTACTCAAAGCACAGATCTGTAGTACTGGATTTGCTTAAAGAATGAGCCCTGCATGATGAAATGCGTGGATCCTTTCAAAGTCAGCATCCAGAAGTGGACACAGTCCCTGCACTCCAAAGAGCTCACCCTTGTTGCCTCTCCTTTTTGCTAACCATCTCCTGAAGCTGCTTATATCCTCCCAAATAATGGCTGTGAGTCTGCAGGGCTCAGGCACCTGTACAGATACTTTTGTACCAATGTCATCCCTTTGGAGCTCATTCCAAAAGACAGCCAGCACATGAGGCTGCTCCACAAGGGCTTCAGAGGAAATTATTTTGCTGTTTGGAAGGAGCAGTGTAGGGAGCAACTCCAAGAGGCAGCCCCACTGCTCATTTTGTTTTCACTTGCTATAGATTCCTGCTGGACTTCCTGGGCCCTCTTCCTCTCTCTGTTTCATGCAAATAGCTGAAGACATTAATTCACAAGTTAGGGGAGATGGAGCTCAGCCTGACCTCAGGTAGCACTCAGTGGACAATCATACCTCTACTGCAGCTGGCACAAACACACAAGCCTTTAGTGTCAAAGGTATATGTCTCAGTCTTCCGGCTGCTTTTGTCGCAAACAAATATTTATTTTGGAGAAAGCAGGGGAAATCCAATTCTCTAGTTGTGGTTTCGATTCCTTTTGTCTGCAGCATGTTCTGCTAGGGAAGTGATGCACAGCGGTTTCTTTTTCAAATTTGCTTCTGGCTCAGCAAGAAGGTGGGTGGCAGGGCAGTTGGAAGTCATCAAGCACAAGCAATAATTTTAGTAACCTTTTGTATAACTCTGCCCTCCAACCACTGTGATGGCTTCCTTTCTCTGTTCTTACTGGGGGACAGATCCTGGGAGGTCCTGAGTAACTTTGAATTTGTCTGAGAAATTCCAAGTCTTGAATTTAAGATTCTAAACATAGCACAGAAAAGCATCACAAAATCTTTCTTATCCATGATGCAAAAAGGGAGACAGCCAAAAACTGGGGTAAAGGGAAGCAAGTTTCCTAAGGGCACTGGAAGAAGGCAAGCAACAGGACAATTAACATAAGCAGGCCACAATAGCTCCCTCACACTAAGAGTCAAATTCTAAACTCCTGGGCATCACTTGAGTAGATAGGATCTTTATGAAATATTTATACCCAGGACGCAGCAGGTGACAGATTTTTCTCACCCGAGTGGCAAGCATAGCTGCCTTATTGCCACCAATTAAGCAAATGTCAGCAGGAAAGGCATGTTCAGAAAAAAAATTGCCTCTAGATCCCAGTAGTTGCAACTGGTTACTTGCTAATGACTAACAGTGATGATTAGTGATATTTATTCCTGTGGTAGACTTTGAAAGCAAGAAGTGAAGTTCAGCATCCCTGGCTAATGCTTTCCCAAAAGCAGTATGATGGCCCATTCAGTGTGCTAATAGTTCTGTTAGAATTTTTGACATGCAGATTTTGGAAAGGAAGAGAGGCAACTTACCGGCAAATGTATGCAGTGCACAAATACAGCCATGCCATGGAAGAAAGTAGGAAAAATATCTGCCTCTTGACCATGCAATTCTTCTTTCTACATTATTTTCCCTTCCGCTCTTTTGTATAGAGGTAAAAATTATTCTTTGTCTTCCTTTATGTCCACTGCAAGCAGAAAATCTATACGCATACTTTGAAGAAAATGTCTTACTTTTAAATAAGCTGTTCTTCTATTTCACAGTGATTGCACACATGTATATTGACACAACGTGAGCCCAGAAGAAGGCTGCATATTTACCCCAGAGAGGTTATGGAAGTTCTTCATACCAATAAAAATGGTAAGAGCACTGCCAAGTGCAGCACCATTCCCGGATGCTCCCAGATGGCCAAGGATCTCATGAAATTGAAGAGCGCTACATGAATGCTCATCAGATGACAGGGAAGGTGAAATTTCTCAGCATTACCTCCCACTTAGCTGAAGAGCTAGTGGCATTCACTCCAATCATGGCTGCAGTCCTGACTGCAGTCTCAAAACAGGCCATGACAGCCTCTCATCTATATGAATAGTCTGCACACAAAGATGACAACATCCCCAGATCATTAAGCTGTTGACAGAAAGAGCCTCAGAAAACACCTGGAATTTCTTATCCTGTCAGAAATCAGAAATAAGAAGAGAAACAAGAAATAAGGTAGAGCTTTACTAGCATTCAAAGTGTGGAGGAAAGACATGAATAATTGACAAAATTTAAGTTTCTGACTGAGATGGAATTCTGAGCCAGAAATAAGGATAGCTCTTGAAAGAAACATCCCATGAAGAATAATGTGATAGAAAAAGATTCTCTTACCCTTCCGAACGAAGCAACATACAATAATAAACACATCTTTGACAGATACATTGGGGAGGAAGTTGCTGCAGGTTCACAGAGAGGATGTGAGGGTCATTAGCATCAGTTTCAAGTCTCATGGAGGAGAAAAGTCCTTATGAAATGGAATCAATTTCATCAAACATTTCAGAAATTTGAAGGCCAGGAGCCATAAATCCATCTGCAAGAAACAAAGTATACTGATCATTTTGTAACCATTTTCCCCCTTACCATGACCCAGAAGATAAAAAAAAATTAAAAGAAAAAAAGTTACTCAATTAATCAATTATGAAAAGGCACACTACACTAGTCTTCTCAATAACATCCAAGGTTTGACTTGTTCCCGGAGAAAGATAACAAAACAGCCACAGAAGCAGAAGATGTCAAGCTGGTGTCTGAAAGAAGTAGAAGTATTCATCCTGACACACTCCACATATTTCTAGGAATGAAATTTAGGCAGATATTACTAAGGGCCAAGGACTCCTTTTCTTCTGCTCTCTCTGAAACCTATCAAAAGACCCATTAGCAATGCAGAAAGGCATTGTCTCTGCTGAAGAATGAGCTCCAGCTTCCAACAGACATTCTGCCCACCCATGGTTGTTTGCATTCATTGCCTCTCATAAAATGCACTTTTTATTCAAAGAGGAGAAACAAAGGAACTTCTGCTGGTAGCGAAATCTTGGTTTGGATCTCAGGGCTAATGAGGGAAATGTGCTCTTAACACCTCAAGTTCAGACAGTTGGTGCAGGAGATAGATGCCAGAAGGGTTGAGGACACTCACAGTGTCAGTGATGAAGGGCCTGGGTTTGTGTCATGTCCCAGCAGTCGTGACAACAGAGAGATTGCTTCCAACCACTTGGCACTATCCATAAAGATTGTGTTACTCACAGTGGACTTGCTACTGTGACAAGAGTGACATAGTCAACCTGTTAGGACCCAGAGATGTGCTGGAATAAAGGCATAGAACATGGTAAGTACCTTTTTTCTTGGAATTCTTTTCCTGGCAAAGTTAACAGGCACCTTTATTCTGGGGTTAACAGACAAATAAACAAGCAAGAGTGCAACAAAGTTTTTCAGGTCATAGGAACATCTTCTCAAGCCCTAGCAAATTTTGGTGCATGAAATCTTCATTAGTGTTGAAGTAGGATGACACAATCTGACCAAGCATATGTGGTTTTTGAAGACCCAAACAAAGTCAAAGCAAGACCACTGGCAGAGATATTTCCAAAGATTAGGCTCTCCCATCCTGTAAGCTTGAGGCTTGAAAGGTGGACACTTCAGGATAGTATGGAATATGCCTTTCTCCTAAACAATAAAGGCATCTTGCACACCAGTAAGTGGAAGACAGAAGGAATTCTGTCACTTTCTTGAGAAGGTTCAGATAAAAAATGGCAACTGAGATAAACATGCAGAAGTTGTACACAGCTCCCCAGAGGAAATGAAGTAAAGAATAGTTCAGGGTTTACCAAAAGAAGTCTAACCCATAATCACACACTGAAAGCTGTCAAAAAGCAAAGAACTCCATTTCAATTGTGTCACTGAGAAGGGAAACATTATGAGACATTTCTCATTATGTATATGTGCATAAATCACAAAACTCACATGCCAAAGCACTGAAGGAACAAAATATGTGGTCTCAAGTGACAGGGTTTATTCATATGCTCTGTGGGGATGTATATGTTGATTAACACTTAAAGCCAGGAGATACTTATACATCTATTCTTATATAGACCATACTTTCTGAATACATACATTTTTTAAAATCTTTACTAGTAGAACTTGCAATTCTTCTTTACAAAGTTGTAACAAAAAATCAGATTTGGCCTTAATCCTTAAACTGACAAGACAAATTTTAATATTCATCCTATGAAAAGAGCAAACAATGGCTTTCTAAATTCTAAGAGTTTTAGATTATATTAGTGACTTGGAAACCTAATTTTTTTTAATTATATTATGTTGGAGGTCATGACCTCCCAAATATTGAAGCACTTGTTTATAGTTTGGTGTTTAATAACCAAGAGCATTAAACACTTTCTGCTCTAAATTAACCAGTTCTTGGATCTTCACCAAATTGCAGAATGCTGCTCCAGGAAAACTCTATCCCAGCCCTGACGGCAGTTCGAATTGCTCTATATTTTTAAAACATTAATTATTTGAAATATTAGAAATTACCGAAGAGAGGTGATTAATCACTAACATGAAGAAAAGCCTCAGACGAGTATTAATTTATTTTTCTCAAGCTAATCCCAGATTTTTGTTTCATATGTACTTCTCTCCTTTGCTTTTATTTTAGATTTATGGGATATACACAACAGAACTGTTTTTGAAGCACTCTTTGTTAAGCCATTCCTAATGTGACTGATAAATGCCAATCCATATAGATGAAGTTATGGTACTGGACTGTAGTTACCATATTCAACTGTGGATGTACTAAAATTAGGCACTTGTATTCCCATTTAGTTGCTTGAGTCATTCACATCACTAAAAAGAAGGCCACTTGCTTAGGTGCCTTTAGTTAAGTGGCTAAATTGAGACCCCATGTGGCATACACATTACAAAATAACATTAGCTTGCTCCTTAATAGGCTCCCATGAAAGCCAACGGGAATTTAGCCATGGAATTCAAAGGAGACAGACTGCACCCAGCTATTGGATTGTGTAATAGCTTTTATTTTGATGTTAAGTTTTTGGTACTTTTTCTCAGTAAAAAGATTAAAAACACAAGTTAATAAATCTTCTAATTAAACCACTTACCAATATTACAACATTAGTGTTGGGATAAGAACAAGCAAAAAGAAAGGCAATTATAAAAGAGGAAAAGAAACAAAGGAAGAAAATGTGACAAGTAGGTGGACTCTGGCTCTGTCTGCCACTTTGGCTCCTTGACTCTCTCCAAGGCATCTTTTGGGGGACCAGGCTAGGCAGCAGATTTCAAGGGTGTTGACAAGCCCGGCAGATCAGCCATTTCAATTTGTCCCTCAGCAACAATGCCAGGCAGCTGTAAATGACTCTAACATTCTCTACTTCATGATGATTCCAGCATTTGGGATAGGTTTCTGCTTTAAGTCCAGCACGGACTCCCTGCTAAGAGGCTCAAACTTCCTTAGACAGTGAACACTTGCAGTCTACAAGCCACAAGCCTAGCCCCTTTCCCTAGGTTAAAAGGGGCAGAAATCTTTCAAAAGTTGGAAAAGCACTTCAAGAAGTAAACAAGAGAAGTGTGAAAGAGATACCACTCATCAACTTTTCTTTCAAGGGGATGTATGTTCAGAAATCACTTCAATAGTTTGGAAGTCTCCCATCATTAATTTGGAGGCATGTTACAAGTTTTGTCCTAGTGCAGATGATAGACAGTTCCATACAATATTGCACAGAAATATTAATAATTTACATAGATTTTTAACAAAGGGTGGGCACATTTCCCAAAATGCCCCTTTGGTGCTTGAATAGCCCTCTTCCCGTAAACTAAACGGTCTCTCCTTTTACTACCTGAGCTCAGGTTCAGACTCCGAATGGAATCCATGGTGGAATGGTATGTCTGGCAACGCCATGGACACTGATGGACAGGACGGGCCCCTCCAACCCCATGAGAGGCTATGAGGGCTCACATAGGCATGCTGCTCTCTATATCACTTGAGGTGTGACCAGAAGCACTTGACACTTCAGTCTGCTTTTCCTCATAACCTGACTGACCTGAGTTACTAAGCCTTGGTTTGCAGTGAAGAAATAGAAGGGACTAAAATGACTTAAAAACAGACTACATTTTTTGATATCTTCATAAACTGAAAAAAGGGGGAGGGGGTTCGCCTACATTTTCAGCATTACAAACCTGCAAAAGTAAAAATGAGACTTTGGCTCAGAACCAAAAACCCTTAATTTGTAGTTGTGAATATTGCACAGCTCACTCTGAACCATTGAAATAAATGAAGTTTTGTCATTGGTTTCACTGGAAACTGGCACCAGGCCTTCATTTGGTAATTTCAAGTCAGTTTTACAGCTGTGAGCCAATGCACAAAGCATATGGTTTCTGATGCATTACAAGTTAGAACTGCCTAATGAACATCATCTTAGAAGATCACTTTCTTTTATGTATAATTTATTGTGTCTTCATCAGTGAAACCAACTCAAAGCACAAATGCAAAGGGAGTATATTGGGGTTGAAGTTAGAACTACAACAGAATATACAATAGTAAATGTGCAAAACATTTTATCTCTCTACAGTAGTTCCAATGGAAACCTCCAAAAAATTGAAGAGTCTACTATAAACAAATACTGTCTCCATTCAGCAAGCTTTGAAAAGCTAAGAAACCCGGGAAAATAAGTGTTTCAACTCATTTTTAGTTAGAAAAAAATCCTAAAGCATCATCCCTTTCAGGATTGAATAAAATCAAAATGGATATTTACATCAATAACTCAGGGAAAAAAACACTGCTACTTTGGACAGTATGAAGAGAATTAAAATTTTATACTACTTTTTTTCACTATCACTTTGCTGTCTCCCCAGCAAGTGCCAATATAAAAACTTCATCCAAATATTCAGAAACACTAATTGTTCTGGAACACATATGGTTGACTGACAATAAGAAATCCTTTATTATTTCTTTCATGGGCTAAATTATTAACTGCAGTTTGCTACATATAATTCACTTTGGGAATAAAATTATCTCTGGATATAATATTTCCAAACTGTTGCCAAACCAGTCACTTAAAGTCATCTCATCGTTTAATCTGAGTATAATTTAAAATAAACAGAGGGGGTTTTGTGTACATATAAATATGGGTGGAGGAGAGTAATATTAACAGAGTATCTCTTATCCTTCCTAGTTACGCTTCTTGTGTTTGTCTAAGCAGCTTCTTGCCAACCTTAAAATTCATTAATATGGGAAATACTGAGCTCATTGGCTGCAACACCTCCATTTTAGAAATCAGATTACTACTATCCACCACATGTTCTGGCACAAACTCAGGTTCCTTCTCTCCCTGTTCATTCCGCTTTTCCCTCAGCCTCATTAAAGCCCCACAAAATTACCTATGGAAACAAGAGCTTTAGAAAAGTCATTTCAAGGATCGTGTCGAATGCTGCTGCTTCATGGCCAGGGCCACGGCAGGGGAGCACAGAACTCCATGGAGGCCATGAGGGCTCTGACTGGGTGCAGGGATGTTCCCACATGGAAGAGATTACAGAACTGGAGAACGAAGCCAAATAATTTGTTCATGCTTCGCATGATCATGTATTTCGCATATGTTGCGCAGCAATGTACCTTTTAGTTGGGACCTGTTATGTTATGCTGAAGTTCATCTTATGTAATGCTGATCAGTTAGACCACAGATGCTGATTTAAGCGGGCCTTTGGGAGCTGGCCTTCTTGCCCCTGAGTCATTACAGAACCAAGAGCAAAGTGTACCAGGAGTAAAATAAATCAAGAACTGAAGGACAGCAGTTCATACATGGCTCTATACGGACTCTTGATCCCAAACTTCTCTTGTTTTTCTTTGCCATCTGAGCAGATTTTTGATTACTGCAGCCGGTGTCCAGGTTTTCTTAGAGTTCTGCCAGAAACAAGAGCTGGGGCATGCTTATTTCTGAGGGCAGATCCAAGAAAGAGGATAAGTTCAGCCAGCTAGCAGGCGCTAGCGTCCAAGGGAATGAAAGAGGACATGAGGAAGGCTCATAAATCCATAGCTTTAAGAACAGAAATGGACTTGTCAGTAATTGTTCCTACAGACATACAGACTTGGAATGGGAGGGAGGTTAATGGGGTGAATTCACAGGTGGAAAAGGATTTGAATGTAGACAGAAATAGGAAACACACAGATGAGTATCCAGGACACAGTGGAGGAGAAAGCTTCAAGACATAATCTCAGAAGACTGCGGTGACCTGGCAGAGCAAAAGCATCAATAGTAATGGAGTAGACTGATCATGGGTGGGAAGGTCTTGGTACACAGAGATCAGGGACGATGAGATTGCTGGCTGGGTGATATCTGGTGGGATACAGGTTTGGAGGATTTGAGGATTTGGGGACTTGGGTTGAGGTAGCAGAGGATCCTTGTGCAGTATCCCAGTTTGGCATTAAGGATATAACAATAGCATGATGCCTTCATCACAGTAAAACACTGCCACCTCCACCGATACCCAGTATTTTCCCCCTTCCTTCCCCTCCCAATGAGGAGGTCAGCAAGCACATTTTCTCAAGGCTTTTTTTCACCAATGGAAATACAAGAGTTCTAAATCACAGTAATAAGCAGAGTTTAAAACATCCAGAAATATGGAAAACCACTGAATATTTCCACAGAGTTGCACTGTGCCTGAGGAGAGTTATGAACCACTAAAAGAAAAATGGTCAGCATTGCAGTCATGCTCGTTACTTTCAGTGGAGCTGAAGCATTTGACATTCCTGATACCAAGTACAGCACAACCTAGCAGGAAAATTCGAACACCCGCAACATCCTGAAACAATGTTGAAATGCAGCTTTTAACATTAGGAATAGAATTAAAAGTTCAATGAGGGAGAGTTAGTCTGCAGAATCATATCTGTCATTCAGGAGCTAGCCAAATTCCCAATGCCAGACAATACATGGGGAAAAAATTGCAGAATATGGTTATTGTGAGAGCTACAGTTTATCCTGGATAAGTTTAAACCACAAAGCACCAGGTAGGTGGTAGGGGGAAAGTAGCACCTTAGGCAAAAGGAGGGCAGTTTGCTCTATGGAAAAGTTTGGGGCAGCTGCTTGACTTGAGGGAGCTGCTCCCAGGGGAAGAGCTTCTTCTCAGGCAAAGGAAGGAAGTGGACAGCTTCTCTGGGGGTGGAAGGTCACATACGGCACAGGTTTGTAAGAGATTACCTGCAGCTTGAGGGAATGTGGCTGGTGCAGGAGGAACCGAGCGCTTGCTTGCGCTGGAAGGATGAAAGGTTGCAAGGCTGTTTGGCCTATGGTGCAAAGGTACAGGGCCATAGGTTTCCAGGTGGAACAGGACAGGTGAGTTGTGCTGATCTGCAGGAGTTTGGGGACACATCTGTTTGGTTCACACCAAATTCTAGTTCTATTTGTGTAACTGAGCCACCTGACTTTTGATATCAGCTCTGGCCAAACACAGCAACCTTTGAGCCCTGGCTGCTAAACATGACAGTGAGTGCTTGGTGCAATCCAAAAAAGTAACACTGCATGCTTGCTATAAGCATCATGTTCTGCCAACTTCTTGTACACTGGTGTCATTTCAGCATGGTGGGTGGTGGGAACTCAGTGAAACTTTTGGAATTAGAGATGTTTGAATTCAGAAATAAATCTGTTTCTCTTCTTTTTGTTCTCATCATTTTCAGCTAGATATAGATCTGTCTAGACAGAGTGAACCTATATTAATAACTCCATTATTATGTTAACTATAGCTAACAAAACATTCTAAGTGCTTTAAAAATAGTTTAGTTCTTATTAGTGGGAAGAAATTTCAAGTCCAAGATCTGGCGGAGCTGTCCTTCTCATGCTGCCTAAGTAGAGGAAGGCAATGACTGTCCTCCCACTCCTCTCTGGATGTATCCTAGGAAAGCCCTTTAGAGTTTGTGCTTTACCCCTACACCAGTAAACATTAACAGCTTCCTCTTACAGCAGCTGGGCTTTTATTGTCACTGTTCATTTTCAGGACAATTTTGCATTGTTTATTTTGTTTTGCTTCAGCTGAAAAAGCAAATGGCTGTCAGATTCCAGAACAAAACTAACTGTGGTGAGGGATTCTAAAAATACTGCGCAGGAATCCATGTCTATCAAATGGAGGTAGAAAAGCAGCATTTTTGAAGCCCACTTTTAGGATCTTGTAAAAGATGCTCAACTCACATTCAGAAGGCCTGGATATGGGTATTACTTAAAATTTAAATTTTGGTGGTGAAAGATTAGCTGTTGTACATTCCCTTGAAATAGCCTAAGTATGCAGGTTGAACATCAGATTTTTAAGAAAACTGCATCACTTTTATCAGAGCACAAAAATCAAAGAACAATATTTTTTCTTCATAATTGCACTAGTTTGTGTTTAAACTAGTTTGTTTTAATCCAAAATAAGAGAACGGAAAACTAGGAAGCAATATGAAGCAAACCAATTTATGCTCAGATGTAATTGCAAAATCCAGATTTGCCTTCATTCTCCATTCTTTCTCCAGTATAGCTTCATGAATTTTATCTTGAAATGTAAAAAACTCAAATGTATCAATCTCTAAGAAGCTGCAGGTGACAGAAATGTCAGCCATATAAACAATTCATGCTGTATGAACTGAAATTTTCTGGCTTTAGCTATTTTTTCTAGTGGAAAATATTACATTTACTAATTAATACCAGCTAGAAGACTGCAATAACCTTTCATAGAATAGAAGATCTGGCCAAGGAATCTAGAATTTAATCTCTGAGTAGTGATATTGTTCGATCCAAGCGAACTATACCGAAACTTCTTGTGCAAAGAGGGCATTCAGCACTAGCAGTGCTACATGTTCAAGCGTTAAGTCAGAGACTTCAAAGGGAGTTTGGTGTAGATTCTTCTGGTAGCATGTCCTGTGAGATGGACAAAAATGACACCATTCAGAATGTCTTTGATACACTGCTCTGGGTGTTTTACACTTATTACCAAGCCAAGTGTCGCAGTGAGATAACTAAACTAGCTGCTTGTGACACCTTCTGTAACTGGTTAAGAGACAGGTTCCTCCAACAGAAGAGAGAGTCAAAGTATGTGGGTTAGATTTTTGGATCTAATTCCTCCAGGAGAAATTTTCCACCCTCGACTCTTCAGGGAGAGTTTGGTATATACTTTCAGCCTTCCAAAGTAAAGGACGTCCTTAAGAGGTTTTGAGCTGTAACAAGTGATATCGCTCCTCCAAAATATTGCCATTCCAAAGAGCTTGAGGTTTTCTGCCTCATGCTGCCACAGTTTCTGTCAGCCGACCCTGCAGGGGCATGTCTCTAATCATACCAAGTCCCCAGCAAGTATTGTAACACTTATCTCAGGCTAATATCATGCTGGTATTAAAAGCAAGTCTCTAAAATTCAGTTCATGTTCAGTGGTTAGCTATGGAAATCAACAGAGATTTGTGATGTCTATTTGAACACTTAGCTAAATCCTGAGTATGAACGAGACGAACCAGATAGAAAGTGAATTTAGAAGCACAGCCGAGTATGAAAAGTCATGCTCAGCAATGACACAACTACTTCAAGACAAAGAGAAAAATCTATGCTTTTGCAACCGTTCTGGATTCTTGCCCTGAGTTGTTGTTTGTTTCAAAGTTGTGTGGTTGGTTACACAAAGTGCTACTGAGCTGAGAAGCACCAAACCCAGGATCTGTTGGATTCTGAGCTACTGCTGACACAGATAACAATCCAACTGCACCTGGGCAGTTAGAAGTGTCATTTCCAAAGAAAATACTTTAAGACAGTGTTCTTTTGGCAGTTTTGTTACACTTTTCCTGTTTATTTTCTAAAAACTCCCATGGCACTGAAGAATTGATACTGTGATGGAAACAAGGCTCAGGTCATTTTTCTGTATGATACTATAAACATTCTCTACCCTAAGTAAAAATGCATCAAATATTAAGTGTTCAATTAAGGAAATTGGTATATTTATAATGGCACAAGTTATTTTTAAAACAAAATGTTTATATTTTCTAAATTAAATTTTTTTGAAAAGAGAAATACAATTTATCAAAAATACGCTTTTAATTGATGTCTCAGCTAGTTCAATAATTTTATGGTGTGTTTATTTTTCAATTACAGGAAGCTCATTAATGACCTCTAAATCATCAGAAATTATACCCAATGCAGGCTAGACCCTTCCCCAGAAAAGATTCTGTCCAGATGCATTTTTTGGGGAAAGGGGGTTTAGTCACTGCAGGAACAATAATGTGCTGCCTTTTTCAATATATAGAAGCAAATTGCAAATTAACAACTTAGTTTTCAAAATTAAAGGTAAAAGCACAGGAAAGCTGCTCTAAAGGACACCTGTCACTTTAGAAAACCTGTAATAAAAACGGAATTTTTGTACCATAGCAACATTCAAGAAAACTACCAGGAGAGTGTTTTCAATCAAGGCATTCATTTCTATCCACAGCTGTTCTGCATTTCGTTTTTTAGTTCACATTACTCCTATCTGTTTGTCCAGGGCTAATTCAAACTGAGAAAGAGCTATATGTCACTCACTAAGCAAGAGTATAATTAAAAGTCCTACTACTACAGCTGGTTTGAAACACTTGAGAGCTTGGGAATTGCAGGGAACTCATATTAAAAATAAAAAAGACGTAATCACAGCCTCCTGTAGAATTTAATGGAAAAAAGTAATTTCATGATTGCAGTTGGTTTGAATGAAGCACATTTCTCTAATTATGTATATCATGTGTATACATGCAAGGACTAGAATCTATCTATATAATCAGGGTGATTTAAAATATTCCTGAATTTCAGGATTATAATTAATCTGGGGAAACAATTTACAAATCATGAGATCATTTCATACCATGCGGTAAGATAGAGCTTTCCTAAGAATGTATCCTAGTCACACATTTAAATGATCCATTTTGCACAGTGTCCAGCCTTCTGGGTGGATGAAGGGAAATACACTCACGTTGTTGCAGTTTCTTTGTTAAATACTGAACAAGTAAACTACATGGTTCATTGTTTGGCATGCCACTGCTGAGAATGCTTACACATTATGCTGTTCTTCACCATACTACTCTTTCTGGAAAAGTCATTCCAGACTGATGTCAGTTTGGATATATGAAGGCTGCAGACTTGTTCTAATTGTAGTACTAAAACAAGCTGTGCTAGTGCCAATACTTTACAAATTTCATTCCAATTCACAGCAATTTTTTGCTTACTTTTGAGCAAAATAAGTTCTGTCAGTTTTCATCTTATTAGAAGAACTGTACTTTTCCTCTAGTATTCTTACACCAAAATGCTTCAGATAAAGATGAAACCAGAAACATCAAATGGGTAGCTATTTTGTAGATCACAGCAATGACTCAAGAAGCAACCCAAGGCTGAACTTCATCAGCTTTATATTCCTAAACTAGAACTATTCTATATTAGCATGTTTAGACTACTAGCTCTTAGGAGTGTTGCTTTTTATAGCAGGACTTTTGCAGATTAGGACAAGTTGGGTGTTTCTGCAAAAAAAGTTTCAATTAATAATGTTACCATTATACAAATACACTTTAAAAATGTATTTGTTAAAATAACCATTAAGTTTTCTGTCTCCTTCTGTCTCTCTTCATCTCTCAATTAGAACAACTCTGGAAATTTTTAAAAAAACCCTGATTCTACAAAGTTCTGATTGCCTCCTGCAAAAGCAAAACCAACGGAAGGTAATCATGGTCAGTGCCTGTATAAACAGACTGACCTGCCAAATCAAGAGAAGTACTGAGAAATATTGAGAAATCAAAAACATAAAAGAGCTAGTGGAAAACCTGGTTTATATTTAGTGGAAACACTTTTAACACTTTGAGTTAAACTTTGGAACTGAGAGAGTAAATGAAAATGTTTCTTCTATGCCATCATGCAGGGTATAGAGTAGAAATCATTTCTGCTGCCCAGAAGAGGGGACATAGAGTTCCTAACAGAAGCCAGGAGAATTCATTATGCATTAATTTGAATCATGGAAGTTATTTTGAATGATACACTAACAACATGAATGTTACACACCTTGGCCTTTTGGTTTAGTTTGGATAAGGGTACAAAGGACATTGATTCAGGCCTGTCTTTACAATATACTTGATCAGAACTTCTGAATATTTCTCTGATCACGAGGTTTCCAGTCTGATGCCTTATTCAGTGTTGTTTCAAAGTGCACAATGTCATCTTAATCAGTTGGGAACTGCTTAATTCACCCTCTAGTAATATCATTTAAATTTATTTCATTATTCGTATTGGAATTATATGCTTGATTCACAGAATATGTTTTGCACTCATTTTGCTTTCTATATCTTTGGAAATGAAGTCCTAGATGTTTTCCTATTCTTAAGATTTAATTTCAGTTCACACTAGCATTTCACATTTCAGAGAGGAAAATATTTCTTAGCACAAGTGAAAGCACACGATATTAATTTTGAGTATATTTCATCTGCTTTCTCTGCATCAGTTCAGGTAGCTGCTTAGCCAAATGCTTTATAAATGTAGTGTGCTTAATTTACAAAGAACTCTATTCAATGAAACAGCAGAATACCTTTTTGGCTTGCCCAACTGGATAAATAACAAAGACATCTGGAAAAATGGCCTAATTTCACATTGTAAAATAATGCAGAAAAGTAAGCTCTTCCCCTGTTTTCCTTATCTTACTGAGAATTATATTGTGTAGACAACTACAACCCAGAAGAATATCATTCCACATACTGTTGGTGTTATTTTAAAAACTTTTCTGAATAGTATTTAGGAGTTTAGTCTTTTCTCACCTACACCTGACATATGCCTGTTGTTATTCTGACATTTCCAGCGAATTACCTCCTCCAAAATCAAGGAGAGCCTCTCAGGTCAATTTTAAGTGTTTCATTTTGTATTTATTTACAGATACAGAAAATAGACCTGCTATGTGTTTGTTTCCTCTCAAGCTGTTATAGGCTAATTCTTTTCCCACCATGGGGCCACTCTGTCTTTATTTAACTTGGTTATATTTAAATTTTGTTCTGTAACCTTTGCTATTATTTTTTTCTTAATAGAAAAAAGATGATGCACTATTAATGTGGCTAAGTTTTCCATTTAAACAATTCTAACTTGGTGTGCTTCACTACTTAATATATTTGAGATTGCCTAAGATTTTCCCCCCATCAAGACCAAAGAGAAACATATTGGTAAAATGAGGAACTTAAAGATGACAAGCTTAGTGTCAGAATTCTGCTCAGCATGTAAAGTTGGCAGCTGCTTAACACATATTCCAATTTCATAATGATGGACACTGGAAAATGCAGTATTTTTCTCACTCTGCCTTTCATAATTCACTCCATATGTAAGGAGAACTTACCTCATGCACCCAGATTTCTAGCACCCCCTCCCCAAGTAGGGGCAGGGTCTCCAAAGCAAATAAATAAATAAAAATGACCTCGGTGGTTTGTGGTTTTTATACACACTCTCAGTCACACATACTCAGAACCACTAAAAATCACCAACTCCCCAGAGAGCCAAGATTTAATTTGGATCACACGTTCCAGGCCAGACTAGAGAGTATCTTTACAATAACAATATTTACTTATATTCATCAACAGATGGTAAAAACAGCATAGGGAGAAATGCTTGAAGAAAACTGAGCAGTTTTTCACAGAAATAATGACCACACCAGCTAAAGATCATCAATAAAAAGCAAATCAGATATGGATAGAATATTTAATTCTTGTCTAAGTATAAGCTGGGTTTTCAAATTACATTATAGATCAGAAATTTCTTCCTTATGCGTCTAACTCAAAACTGAAAGTCAAGTTTACACTATTATTCTATGGATTTTTGCCAATGCCCATTTACTAAGCAAGACAGAAAGCAGAAACAGCACCAGTATGAGATTTGACATATGCAGCCGAAATCAGAATGTTTTAGAGTTCTTTCCAATGATTTGACTTCACCTGCCATAGTTACATGTGGCCATGTGTAGAATTAAGAGAGAAGAACTCAAATGCCAAAGCAGAGCATAAATCCCACAATTATTTAGCTGCCCTTTTATATACATCACTCTTCTTCGGAATACCTGCAAGACTAATATCATTTCTACTTTGGCTCATTTCCTACTCCCTAAAATAAGTATTATCAGAAATTAATGTATTTTTAATCCCTTTTCAAGAAGGCTGGCTCACACTGGGTTTTCCTCCTATATTATACTAATGTCCCCTCGTTCTTCAAATCCTAGTGTATAATCTGGCAGTTCAAATTGGGTTTCCACTGAACTTTCACTTTATACACTATCTGCCTCAAGTTAAAAAAAATACAAGTAACTCTCCTGCCACACATACATACTTTGCAAAATAGTGCCATGAAGAAAAGCATTTTTTGTAACATAGATTGTCTTGATTTCTAACAGTGTAACACAGCTCTCCCTCACTACCAGGAAGACAGATGAAGTCCAATAGTCCCCCAAAAAAGGTAAAGGAATAACTCAGAAAGGACAATTATTTATGCTGCTTGGAGAGAAAGTCTGCAAGAACTGGTGCTACAAGATGCACCAGTTCAGATTATTGTTCAGATAAAGGGCAATTTGCTCGTAAAATTACATCAGATACCATTCAAGTTAAATCCAGTCTGCAAAAGTCACCTGGAGTTATTATGCATGATGCAGAAACCATAGCCATTGATCACATGGTGGAAAATTGTCAAGTGACAATATATACTGGCACATAAACTTCTACCATTTTTTTTAATTTTCTAGCATTTCATGCATTCATATCCCTCAGCCATAGAAGGTAGATGCTCAAAGGGTGGCAAGAGACTTAGTGAAACCAGATGATCTTGTTAAAGAAACCAAATTTTTATGTATTTTACTTGCTGAAATATAATACATAAAACTGGGGTGTTTTTCCTGACATCAACTGTAACAGTAATCTTCTTCATGACTCATCTGCCTATCCTAACCATGCTACTAAAAGACAATCTGGTTCTTTTGAATCAATGTTCCTTAGGACAATTTACTACAGATGTGGAAGGAAACCTCAGCCCAGCATGAAAACAAAGACTTGTTTAATAATTATTTTAAGCATTCATGTGAAACTATAGAGTGAATTTCTGTTTGTACAACATGCAAAACTTTACTCGCAAGATACGCGAATGTTTCAATACATGTTCTGTTTCTTATCAATTGCTCATTCAAATTATCAAGTAGTGAAAAATACATTTAAAAAAAGATGTAGCAAACGAAGACTCCTGTGGTCACTTTTGGAACTTAAGGTGTGTGTTTACCTGGCAGTTTACCGCAGTGGAGAGGAAACACTGCTGCTGGCTGTAAACTAAGAGTCCAGTTTTACAGTTTATCTGCAGCAGCATGAAGTTCTGGGTAGGTTAATTTAAATAATTTTTGTAGCTATGCTGTAGACATACCATATCTAAAAGTGAATCGTAAAAAGAGATGGAGAGTAAAAACCTTGTCTGATGTAATCCCTGAACCACTATGTGTAAAAATCCAATGGTGCATCTACAAAACACACACTTGTCTGTCTTGTCTCCCAAGACCGTGAACAAGAAGACTATCTGGTTATGTACACTGGGTCTTCTAGGCAGAACAATAGTTTGGAGGCTTTTCCTTGCTGATTTATTTGGGTTTTTTTCCCATCACTAGTGACTTTTCCTGACATTATATTGGTTAGCTATCACCTATAGAAGCTTTTCATTATTAAAATACCTTTTTTTTAAAGCATTGGTATCTACAGTATCATAATATTCATCATTTTTTTGCTGTAAAACAAGTGTGCATTTGGTTACATCTTTTATCTGGGGCTATCCCAAGAAAGTACTGCTTGTCCTAACAAGTTGAGTTACCCTGGAAACTCAGCAGGTACCAGCCTCTAAACAAGCAAAACAAGGCACACTCACAATAATATGCAATTTTGGAGTGGAACACTGTGCCCCAGGTGTAGCTGACATGGGTTCAATAGAAAACTAGACAAGTTCATGGATGAGAAATCCACTGAGGAAAAGACACCTCAAACCCACATCATTATTTCTGGTTCAAGAAGTCCCTGACTTTCAAAGTGTTGCAGAACTGGGAAACTATTCTCAAGAAGTATCTCTACCTGCTTCCCTGCCCTTCTGTGCCTCTGTAAACACCAGCTTTTATGACACTGGCAGGGACAGGATGGAGTGTGAGTACCAGAGCCACCCCAGTGTAAATACTCAGGGGCACGTGCAGGTCAGTGCTACCCGAGTTCAGCGTTTGCTTCAGTGAAAACTCTAATGGATTGTTAACAGAAAGCAACCTTTTGAGCTTAATTGTGGACAGTAGCTGCTCAAAGAAGCTGTAAATTAGAAAATAGGCTTTTCTGGGCAGGAGACAGCTTTTTTGTTGTGTGTTTGTATGGTGCCCACAAAGAGTTCATATAATGAGGACAATAGGTTTACTGGGACAGTAAGTCCCGAACATTTCCAGTCACAGCTTCACTTAAAGGGCATCATGACCTCTCTTTCTGTAACACTTCTGGGATTATGTCACTATTCCTAGTTCCTGTGCCTTTTATATTTCTGTGGCTAAAACTCCAAGCAGGAATTTCAAGCCCATATTTGGGAATTAGTGTCCATGACTGCTGCTATAGTACAAGAAATACAAAGCCCCCAAAAGACTAGTTTGTTAGCAAACAGAAATAAACTTCTCAGAGGCTGAACCATAATTCTCTCCCGTAAAATGTCTGCCATTGTCTTTTCAAAGAAACTGAAACAATAGACTAAACAAAGACAAGAGTTAACCAGAGTGTTTTTCATTCTTTAAAAGAAGTGTAGCCATAGATTCTTGCCAGCTTCTGTTGCCATTTAAATATTACCAAAGATACAAGTACTTGGGAAAGGAAGGTTGAATATGAACCTGCCAAGCTGCAACAACAGCACTCTTATCTGTGGTACCATAATATGAACAAATTAGTACAATAAAATTAGTTTATAAGGGCAAAAATATCAACTTGCCATAACAGTTAAGCTTTTTCTCCCTTTAAAATTTTGTAGTAAACAAAATATAAAGATGTTAAGAGTTATTTTTTCCGTATTTTCTTTTGTACATCTGTTATCTTCTTGCAGCCAATTTTTTACTGAAAAGTTGATGCTTTGTTGAAGCAAATCCAGTAGCTGTACAGCTGTGCTGCTGTGCAGAACAGCAACCCATTACTCACCAGCCTGAGAACCATGCAGAACTTGGGAAGAATAATTGGCTCTGAATTTCAAGGTTCTCCATACTTTCTTCCCTCTCACAGTATTCTAGAGATCAAGGGGTAAAATACAGCAGTCTTTTATAGTACATCATTTAGTCCTGCCATGAATGCAAGGTAGCTTCTTCCACCTTTCACCAAGGAGAAGTGACTTTTCACTTACTTTGCATTTTCTGCTTGGCAACAGCCTGGATATGAATAACCCCCATGTCATAGCCGACATATTGCTAGTTGACATTCTAGCTTATCTCTTTCATATACACTCACCTTCAGGAAAAGAAATACGAAGGTCACCCATTTTCAACAGCAAAATCGTGTAATTTTGGACTTTTTTTTAACCTTGCAAACAACCTAAAAAGCAGAGTAACCAGCTCTTTTTAAACTAACTTTACTAATTATGGTGCATATATCAAGTACCATTTTTTATTATATGGTAGAGTGTTTATATGTGTCCCCAATATCCAAATCTGAATTTTAATCAGCTCCTATGCAACTAAATCCAAAATAATAACATCTTCTAGCATCCCCTCACATGGAAGATAAGAATTTTTGATAATTCACGCCCCAAAATTTGCATTTCTGCTTGGTAAGTTTTTCCTTTTCTTGACCAGCTTTTCTCTGTGTATTTCACAGCTGTACAGGTCCAAGTAATGGTCACTGGTGGAACAATATGTGTGTGTCGAGTGGGTATTGAAAAGGCTTCACTGTTTATGTCAAATGCACTCCTACTCCTCTAGAGGAAGAAGTTCTTCATAAGCGTTTAGATATGCAAATATAGACACCTTATTGCTACTGCTCAGGGATTCTAGGAATGCAGTATCAATGGACACATTCATATCTGCTAGAGTGTGGACTGATTTTTAGTTGGTTACTGGTTCAGTTGGTCAATAGTTAAGGATTTCTACTTTCTTACATCCCTACAATCTCTGAGCATTGCAAACTTCCCTGACATAAGTTTCAATGTACTGCTGTGCAAATGCTCCTTGGGTTATCTCATGCTTCTGTTTATTAAAGAGGCCCACAGATGGGTTTTAATGATCATGCTTTTGTTCCGTATATGAAACCAATGTTCTTTTCTAAAGAAAATGACACTGTGGAGATGAGGTATGTTCCAGTTAGTCCTAAATTAGAACCAAAGTATTCAAAAATGTCTGAGTGTTCCTGCCCTCAAGTGTTGGCAAACTCTGTAGAATACTTTTATAACTTGCTCATGTTGAGAGTTTCTTTAGGAGGAGATGTATAAACCAGCATTACATCAGGTCTAAAGGGCAGTAGGAAGAAAATATGGTTAATGACAGGCAATGGCACACAAAACAAGTCTACGAAATCCCATCAGCAAATTTTTCTTTTGTGGAACAAAATATTCTGACATCCAATCATCAGAAAGTTATCAGTTCTGAAAGGCAATAATCAGTGAAACACACTGCAGAAAATACAAGAATCAGTGTGAAAATCATTTCCCCGGTGACAAACCACCCTAACACAACCTTTCTTTTATCTGCTGCCTCCTTGACATTTCCTTTATTTTTCCTTTCATGCTATTCAGTTCCACAGTAATGAAATTACATTCAGCTTTCTCATTTCACTCCCTTCATTCCCATATATAATTTCTAGAGAAGTATTATTTTCATTTCTTTAACACCACTTCCACCTCTCAATCCACCTCATTAGCTCCTCTTCATCATTTTGCATTTTTGCACCAATTTCTGCTCTTTTATTTTGTATCTTCATTTGCTTTCTATTTAAGCTCTTTTAACAATACCAAAGAAAAGATGTGGGACCATTTTTCACAACAAAGAACAGATATTTCATTCTGCATCTGTGATTACATCATGTCTTGCACTGCTGCAGATACCTTCCCAAGCACTCGCACCCCTGATGTGTATTTGGGTGTTCGGAACCTGCCCTGCTTGATGTGTCTTCATCTCCTCCTCACAGTCATTTTCCAGATAACTCCAGGTTCACTTTTCCACCAAAAATCACAGTCTTTGCCAGCAACTTCATCATAATTAAGCTGCCTCTTTAGCTAAAGTCACAGGTTTCCTGCACAGGCTTCTTTCCTTCATGTGATTGTATTAGTACTGTGCTCTTTCTCCATGTTACAAGACATGGCTTCATACTTTGCCTTTAAGCTAAAAAGCTAGAATCTCATCAAAAATTTTGTGAGGAGTCTGACAAACCATTACGGATATTTTTCCATGTATAATGTGTATGGAAAGCCAGTCTTCTCCTCTGGATACTTCACCAAAGAATATGAGACATGGAGTATTTTAAAGGAACATATTATCTGCAAAGCAAGATCTAGAGGGTGACATTAGCATGAATACCTAAATATTTCCTGGGTTTTCTGTATTAAAAGGTACAGGTGTAGCCACACAGACTCTCTGATACAAGTTCTGCTCCTAAGTATTAAAAAAAATTAATGGTTAGAGAAAACAGAAAAGAAACTATGAAGAAACCTACTTTAAAGTTATTTTCACAAGTGGATGCTAACTGAGAGTGAGTTTGATGAAAATAATAATCAGCTAATATGTCTCATGCCTTAAATTCCAGGTCTCCATTGAAGGCAAGCCTTCCCAAGGGCCACCTAAAGTTTTACTCAGATTTTAACAAAATGAAGCAGCCGAAGACCAATCAGCTTGGAACTGAATGAAAACCCGCAACAGCTAATGCAATGTAGATACGTTAGTGAAAAAAACTGTATGTGTGTGTGTAGGTATGCACAGTATTATACTACATTAAAAAAAATACACATGAATTTACTAATTTCAGGCCAAGAGGATCTTATGCTGCTGTTTTTAAATAAGGTGATAATGATAGGATTGCACCAGCAAAGAAATCGTTATTAAACTAGTGGAAGAAATGTTGGGAAAGTCCTAGTTTCCCTTCAAAATATTCATGCTTAGTCTCCAGTATTTCAGACTCAAATGTCTAATTAAAGAAAAGTAGATTTTAATCAAATCTAGCTCAGGACTATGTCTCTATTCAATATGGATATCTAAATATGTGTATACCTGTATAGGCATGCACACCTACATAAATGTCACAGCAGTAGAGAAAGCAAAAGCGTAGGACATAAAACCTTTTGTTTCTCTCTGCCACTTAACAAAAGTTAGACATTTCAATGGCATTTCATCCACATTATCCTTTAGTTCTCCCTCTTTAAAAGAAGAACTTGCTTCTATCTCAAATGGAAGGACCTGATGAGAATTGCATTAATTGGAGTGTTTGCTAAAGATGACCTTCTCTAGGAAATTGCCCCCTATTTCCAGCGGAAAGGAAAACTTCTAGCACTACTGTTAAGCTACAATGAAATACGCTAAGTAGAGCAGTATTATGAATGTTTATAGGATCTGGGGTGAGGGAGATCCAGGGACACTTTACAGATAATTTATTTTCAGTCACTTTAAAACTTTTTCTATTCAAATATTAATCACAATAAATGCAATACACTGTACAAAGAATTGCATATAGACTTGTAGTACTTCTAGGTTTGACCTGACTATAATGTAAACACATCACTGCTCCAAAACAGAATACAAAATAAGGCCACTTCAGATTGTATCTGCCTTACTAAGTAATTCATTGGAGAAATACTTCCTTTAAGCATTTTTAAAAGACTTTCTCTTTAACCTGTAACGTAAGTTGCACACACGTGCATGTCCTTTCAATGGATATAATTTACTATTTGTGATGTCACAAAAGTGTTCTTACACTATTTATATTTTAAAGTACCATTAGTGGGAGGAAAAAAACTGTGTCTCTTTCATGTATGTGTTACCTTACAAAAGTAGAAAGAGGGTATAGTTCCCAATGTGTGATGCTCCATGTTTTTGAAATTACAGCCCTTAGAGATTGTTTTGGCATTAAATTAAAACCACTAACAAATTGCTAGTGGTAAAACATTGCATGAACATTGTTTCTTGCAAAATATTGGAAATAACTATTGTAGCATTACTCAACAGTTAAGCAACCTCTGTTTACTGTAAGTATTAGCTCCTTGAACAACGTGTCCTTCATACGTAAATTCATTCCCTTTGGAACTGAACTCCCAACTCCTAAGACTTGGATCAAAAAAGTAAAACAAAAATATATGAACAAGTCCTTTTGCTAACTGGTCTAATATCCATAGCTGGAGGAAACTGCTTACTCCAAATAAATAACTAAATAGAACCTGGCTAAAGAGAACCATACTTATTTTTCAAATATTTCCCCACAAACAGTTCTAAAGGATACATTTCATTTAGTGAAAAATATGATTTTGGTTTGCTTCTGGTACGTACACCTGAGAATCAAACTGTGTAGCCAATTCTCTTCGGAAAAGTAACTAGAGCACTGTCCATCATACAACCCAGAATCCCTTATTGGTCAATGAAATTCCTTTTTCAGCAAAAGAGGATTAACATGTTCCCTTATCTGTCTCTACCCATGAAGGGAATAGGAAAAGAACTGAAAAATTTGAAGAATTTCCTCAATTGGGAATAAGTTCAGCAAAATGATGGGAAAGCATAAACTCATTAAATTTCTCTCCTTTTCCTCCATATAGTGCTACATCCAGAAAACTAAACATTGGCTTTTCTTGGAGGGCAGGATCAGAACTGATTGGTTTGATACTCTCTCTAGCATACTTGTGTAGCGTTGTACTGTAAATGGAGATAGCCTTGATGTGCACCCTTAAGTCAAATTTCTTGGTTTTCCTCGCTCAAATTTTTTAGACTGTTCTCCTTGGATTTTGTAAATATGGGTTGGAAGAATTCTTCTGGATTGAAATATTTCCAGTTCAAATCCATCCTTACAATGGAGCTAATACTGACTTTCCTCTGAGTTCCAAGAACATTTCTAATTATTCCTACAGATTTTATTCCAAATATACATTGTAACAAATAAAGAAGAAATTATGCCTTTTTATACGTGTCTTTGAGCTTTTTTTTTTCACTTTTAAGTCATCATTACATATAACTTACTGATTCTAAAAACACAAATCTTAGAGGAGAGCTTGTTATTTAATTAATTCTACTGTGGTTGACAACTAACATACAGAAAATTAATTTAGATCCTGCATTACTCCCAGAAGCTTAACAAAACTGGAATTTGGGAAGGAGCACAACCATCTCCACCGTACACTGAAAGGAAAGAATGTCACAACACATTTAGCACATACTATGCCAGCAGCAGTAAAGCAGAGATGGGAGTTAGCACCTGCTTAAGAAGAGAACAAGCATGCTAACACTGGGAGTCAGGGGAATTTCCCACTAAACTACAACATATAGAAAGTAGGTCACTTTTACTCTTTTGAGAATGATAAAAAGCAACAAAATTCTGAATTATATATGAACCATTACATTTAATTTTCTTCTTCTCCAGCAGCTCCCAGGAGCCTTGAAGACAGAAAAATCTGGATTTTACTACTCTGGCAATTATCTAAGTTAATGCCATAGAATTCTCCACAACCATTTTTATTATAGTTACAGATCTGTCAGCCTTTCTATTTTACTCCCCTTTACACTTCTTTCTGTACTGCTTGCCTCTGATTTAGTGTTTGCTATAAAAGTTTACTCCAGACATAACTTGGCGCACAAACATCTTACAAACTGGCTGTACCTAAAATAAATCTTTAATATATCTGCAATTTAACTTATCTAGCTCTTTTGCCAGGTGTTATTGGCAGGAAATAGGGTCAAGTTCAAATGTCTGAGAGGTCTTCTTAAATAAATGTGATTGGCTGAAGCGCCCCACCCAGAAATCTGGGAAAACAAAATATCTTCCCTGAGTGACCCTAAAAGTCAATTATTTTCTATTCTGAAACATAGAGTCTATGCAAAACAAGACAAACATGATGTGGGGAAAAGGAGAACTGTAGTATGACAGCATACAAAAAAACCAGTGACATTTATAAATAGGAATAGCAAATCCATCTGATAGTAGAGTTGAATTTAGGAGTCACATTTTATTGAGTATAACATAGTAGGCTAAATGTAAAAAAGCTGGTTACAACACTTCCATGGAAGAGAAGAAACACTGGAGGTCAGCACCCAAAACAGAGGCCTAGTAAAAGAACCAACCGCTGCAATTTTCCTTAGGGACTAAGTTCAAATTCAGGGCAATGAATGTTGTTCAGTCTAGTTCACCACGGATGAGAAAGGGCAAAAATACAGGCACAGACAGAGCAGGCAGCGGGAAACCCCAGAGACAACTAGAGAGCATGTAGGATGATTTTGATAAAGAAATGAAGCAAGAGGGGCTTAGGATAGACAATTATCTGAGGAGACTATTAAAGCAATGAGCCTCTCATGTTTACTGCTGGCATGCAGGGAAGTGGAAGTTCGTAAATATAGACAGAATTGCAACAAAGAATGATTACATTTCACCATCAACTTGTAAAAATATTGTCCTCAGATATCAGCTAATCAGAACGGGCTAAAAAGAGTGAAAAACCCTCAAAATAGCTCAGCAGCCTTGCACTTGAATCCCACCTCCCAGTGCAAACATCTTTGTAACAGTCCCTCCCCTTCACCTGCTGAGCACCACATTACTGCCAGCACAGCACTAGAGTAAAAAGGCATATTTTGGCAAGACTCTTCCCACTGGAAATGCCTCCTTGACCTCATGGCAAGACTGCTCCAAAATGAAGCCAGGGAGAAGCCAGGGGCACTGGTGCTGAGAGGGGCACTGGTGCTGATAGGGGCACTGCTGCAGCACGGTTAGCTCAGGCCCCTCCATCCCTGTCAGCCATCAGGCCTCACTCACACTTTATTCATTCTTTGCAGCCTTTAAAAATTAATAGCACCAAAGGCCTTAAATGTAGTCTTTCCCATCTGGGAACACTGGCTTGCCACAAGGCTTCAGTTCTGTTACAGCTCTCTCAATTTAAAGCCTTAAGAAATGTGTTGTTTTCTTATGTTACTACTCAGCATGTGGCATATGGAAGATGACAGCAGAGGTCAATCTTGTGAGTTCCACAATAATATAGAAAACACAATTTACAAAGAGACAAAATAAGGGTGAGAAACAAAGGAAATCATCAACATGGAGTGATGCCAGGCATGGTGGATTTCCAGACAAAATCTGTGTACAGGCAGTGAAACTGAACACCAGAACTAAGCCTCCCTGCAGAATTTCTGATGGAAAGAGAGAAAAATCATTGGTATAACACTGAGGGGCTTTAGTGGGGGGAAGATGATCAGGACAACCCTGTTGGAATAATGCCCCCAAATGCTGGAACAGGTCATCAAAATATTCAAGGAGCCGAGAAAGAACAGTAGATACAAAAGTGGTTTGTTTTGCCTTTACCTAAATAAATATTTGCACTGAATACTGAGAAAAAAATGTTTACACTGCAGAGCTCTCATTCTTGGCACCCACAATTAATCTCAGAAAGAATGGAAGCAAATCAGTTTTACATTTTTAAAGCAATAGACCTAGTCTTCAAAACATGCCACTCATTGAAAGAGCAACTGAAGTGATCAGTGAAAGGAACATAATGATAATGTATCGATACGGAACTAAGCAAACAGTATGGAGCGTGCAGGTGCCATGTATTGTAGATGCCATCTGACACATATGCTCCAGACTGCAATTTGACAGAAAAATTAATGGCCAACCTATAAACTGCAGTGACAGAAACAGAGGACGCAGAAACAATGTATACAAACAACAAATCATACACCACTGATACGCCAGGAAAAACAACCACGAGCATCTATTCTTGCTGCTTCTGAGACCATTTGGAAAGACTTCCACTGAAGGGAAAGCAATCTGCAGTGTCAGTTAGCAGATGCAGAGATTCTTTATGTACATTTATTACAGGAAAAGGCAGACAGACGCTCAGCTGCCATTTTTGCTCATATTATTAAGTCAGCAATAGATCCAAATCAAACTAGATGGCAGAGCCACCTGCACTTCAACTTCAGCCATATCATGAATTAGCAAAACCAGGTGCTGATGAGGTGTAATGAAACTGTTTCAAGACCAATAGGCCAAAATAAGCTGTTGATAAGAAGCCCACGAAACAAGTGATAATAATTCTTGGATTCAGTAGCAGATGACAAGATTGGATTTTATTTAAATGGGACCATAATCCCACTGGATTTAGTAGCTGACACTAGGAAATGGATAAATACTTCACAACTGAGAACAGGCATGCCAAACATAATTCAGGAAGCACAGCTCTTGCCAGAGATAAATTCTGGATCTGAGTTTATACGATGCAGCATGAGGTGTGCAGAAATGACTGTGATCTTTGTAACAGAAGGAGACTGCAGACTTCCTCAACCCCAGCTTCAACTGGGAACAGGTTAGAACAGACCTACCCAGTTTCACTGATGAAACTCCATGGTCCAACTACACCACTCCAATTTCTGGAAGAAAGACCATCTGAAGGACACGGACAAAAAGTTTGATTGGGAAACTGAAAGCTTGGCACAACTAGCAGACTGTGCTCAAACTGCTAGTATGTCAAATCTTTTCCTGCATTTTAAAATTTTATTTTGCAACTATCATAATCAGAAAGATAACATTAAAAGAAAGGCCTTTATGTTATGCATGTCCCCAAAAGAATGGACTTTCAGGCATCAACATGTACCACACAACTCATGATAAAGATACCTCCAAAATCTTAAACTTGTTCCGCCTTGATTAATTTAGTAACCTTTTACCACCTACTGTTTATTAATATATTGTTTATATTTTAAAAAATCAATCCTCTTTTTTATACAATCACTTTATTCTTCTTGCCTTCAATCGGTACGTGTATAAGACAGGAAGCAGAAGCAACATAACTTTACCAAAGATAGAAGAATATAGGAAAGGATCAGGATATGAAGCTCTGGTCTGTTTTCCTCACATAACTATCTGTGGCTGACGACCACCACATGAAATCATCCCATAATTCACTTACAGCTTAACTTCTGCTCAAATATTGCTTAAGTAGCACCCAATTGATTTATGATACTGGTCAAGCTCCACAAGTGATAAATATTGTATATTACAAACAGACCAGATCAGCCAGATCACAAGCTGTTAAAGAAACTTCAGTTTTACCCCAATAGCCTCAGGGGCTTGGCAGATTAGTAATACATGCATATTATACAGAATATTTCCTTCTGAAGAATTTCAGCAGATCTTCAGCATAAACTATAACTTTAAACACCAAATGTGATGTTTGCACCCAAAAGTGATCATTTTTTTTTGCTTCTCAAAGCAACTCTAATATGCCAAAAGGAAGACAGGAGTTGTCCTTCCCTCAAGCCAGCAAATACATCACCCATGACAAGACAGTGCAAAATGCAGTGCCACACTTCTGTCCAAGTGCATTCCACTGCCATTTTGCTTGTGAGTTCTTGGGTTCAAATGAGATTTCCTTTAAAGTAATATGATGTATACTTCTGGTGATAGACTTCCATTAGCTTCATGGACTGAAAAAGCCCAACATATATTAGCGGTTTAAAATTAGTAATAACAGTTCTGCCTTCTTTCAATCTGTTGAAAACTGTATAAAGGTCACAGCACTGCTGATGCCCACATTTTTTCTGTTTTACACAACTGAGTAGATGGAGTGACTCATGACAGCCAAATTCTGAGATCAGGCCCTAAGCAACGATGACATCAGATGCTGCCAAAAGACATTTGATTCCTCTATTGTGAAATGCCAGGTTGGTTCTGGGACATGGTGAGAAGCCAACTCTGGTTTAGAAAATTCTATAGTGAGCTATTGTTTGATACTAAATACAAGATCATCACTCCTGCTGCTGCTGCAAGTCACAGGGCATCCAAGGACACATCTAACAATATTGCCACTTTCTACTGTGTTTGCAAAATACAGCAACAAAGCTTCATGCACCCAGACTATAGAGAGTATCTGTGAGAGAATGGAGACACAGGACTTGATGGCAGGAGTACAAATTAAGAAGCTGAAGCTAATAAAGCTAATGAAAGCCGATCACCAGCAGTATACAGCATATTGCTTCAAAAGGGATCTCATGTCCCAAGTTTCTGCAAGTTTCTCTGCACCTGACATTTTGCAAAATCTTCTGATTTATTTCTAAGCAATACAGTATTTTTATTCACTTTTTCATGCAACCAAAAGGACCAAATATTCCGTCATGCCTCTGATACTATTTTAAATGCCTTAACGCAACTATTGCTGATTTCAGCCAGTGAGGGTCCTGTCCTACAGCATGAGTGATGGCACTGTGGTAAATTTACTATATTCACAGCAAAAGCAGAAAAAGATAACTGAGAGAGCAGCTCCTTAAACCTAAGTAGTCTGTGCTTAGTAGACGTGGGCTTGCTTGATTGGCAACTGTACAATTTATGTTGCAAGACAACTCATGATGTGTAACATATATTATGCTTTTAATTAACTTATTTTCTATTTTCAGTTTTGACTTTGGAAAAGAGGACAGTTATGCAAAAGGAAAAAAATACACAATTTATTTGATTCCAAATAAAGTGATATGAAAAGGTTCTCAGAGTGCAGATTACCAAATTAATCTTACTAAAGCAATTGTCTTCTCTTTTTAAACATATAGAAATATGACAAGGATAGCAAGTGTTCTGCACTGATAACAGCAGCATTTGGAAAATTCAAATAACACCTACGTATAATCAGATATGCTGAATATTTGGCTCTTTTTTACAAGATTAATTTATAAAGACCCTCCCTTATTATATTTTATCAGATCAAGCTTCCAATTTACCCAACAGCCATTTCTGATGGTGTCTAAAATGGGTCCCAGGGAAGAGTGTGAGAACAGTGCAATACACAGCACTAATTCCTCAGAATATTTTTCAGCCTCTTGGGATTTGTGGCTGATGCAGCAACTAACTAGATGCAAGAACTCTATCTTCAATAGTCTTCAATGGTTCCTTCTTTTCATCCAAGGACTTTTCACATCTGAGAGATTTTTACTGTCCACAGCATCTTGTGGCAAGGATCTTGACAGTTTCACAATGCAATGTTAGGTAAAAGTACCTTTTTTTTTTCCTATTTTGAAAGTGCCACTTCCTGGTTTCACTTTACATATTCTACTCCTTTCTATAATTCTTCACACTAAAATTATGTTACATATTCACTTCTGTGCCTACAAAGCTCATGGAACAGATCCTCCTAGAAGCTGTGCTAAGGCACGTGGAGAACAAGTGATCGTGGCCTCCTACAACGGCATGACGACATCAGTGGACAAGGGAAGGGCTACAGATGTCATCTACTTGAAGTTGTGAATGGCCTTTGACATGGTCCCCCAGAAAAACCTTATCTCAAAATTGGAGAGGAATGGATCTGATGGATGAACTGTTTGGTAGATGAGGAATTGGTTGGGTGGTCACATCCAGAGGGAAGTGGTCGACAGCTCAAAGATACGACGGATTTTCAATGTCCAAATGGAGATCAGTGACAAGCGATGTCCCTCAGGGGTCTGTGCTGGGGAAAGTACTGTTTAATATCTTCAGCAAAGACAGAAACAGTGGGACTGAGTTCACCCTAAGAAAATTTGCAGACACCACCAAGCTGTACGGTGCAGTTGACATGCCTGAGGGATGGAATGCCATCCAGAGGGACCCGGACAAGCTTGAAAAGGGGGCCTGTGCCAAGCTCACAAACCTCAAAAAGGCCATGTACTAGTGCTGAACCTGGGCTACGGCAATCCTGCTATCAATCCAGGCTGGGGATGAAGAGATGGAGAGCAGCCTTGCCAAGAAGGACTTGGATGAGAGGCTGGACTTGACCCAGCAATGTGCACTGGCAGCCCAGAAACCACCCGTGTCCTGGGCTGCATCCAACACACCGTGGGCAGCAGGGCAGCGAGGGGATTCTGCCCCTCTGCTCTGCTCAGGTGAGACCCCACCCAGAACACTGCATCCAGCTGTGGGGTCCTCAGCACAAGAAGGACATGGAGCTGTTGGAACAAGTCCAGAGGAGGGCCACAAAGGTGATTAGAGGGATGGAGAACTTCTGCTATGAAGACAGGTTGAGAGACTTGGAGTTTTTCAGCCTGTAGAAGAGAAAGCTCTGGGGAGACTTATTGCAGTCTTTCAGTACTTAAAGAGGACTTATAAGAAAGATGGAGACAAACATTTTAGTAGGGTTTGTTGATTTAGGACAAAGGATATTGATTTTAAATTTAAAGAAGGTAGATTTACAGNCCAGAGGGACCCGGACAAGCTTGAAAAGGGGGCCTGTGCCAAGCTCACAAACCTCAAAAAGGCCATGTACTAGTGCTGAACCTGGGCTACGGCAATCCTGCTATCAATCCAGGCTGGGGATGAAGAGATGGAGAGCAGCCTTGCCAAGAAGGACTTGGATGAGAGGCTGGACATGACCCAGCAATGTGCACTGGCAGCCCAGAAACCACCCGTGTCCTGGGCTGCATCCAACGCACCGTGGGCAGCAGGGCAGCGAGGGGATTCTGCCCCTCTGCTCTGCTCAGGTGAGACCCCACCCAGAACACTGCATCCAGCTGTGGGGTCCTCAGCAAAGGAAGGACATGGAGCTGTTGGAACAAGTCCAGAGGAGGGCCACAAAGGTGATTAGAGGGATGGAGAACTTCTGCTATGAAGACAGGTTGAGAGACTTGGAGTTTTTCAGCCTGTAGAAGAGAAAGCTCTGGGGAGACTTATTGCAGTCTTTCAGTACTTAAAGAGGACTTATAAGAAAGATGGAGACAAACATTTTAGTAGGGTTTGTTGATTTAGGACAAAGGATATTGATTTTAAATTTAAAGAAGGTAGATTTACAGTAGATACAAGAAAGAAATTTTTTACAATCAGGATGGTGAAACACTGGAACAACTTTCCCATTCAGGGTCAGGTTGGATGTGTCTCTGAGCAACATGATCTAGTTGAAGACGCCCCTGCTGATTGCAGGGCGTTTGGACTGGATGATCTTTAATGGTCACTTTAAACCAAAACTATTCTATGATTCTGTCATTCTATTCAGAATAACCGTATTGTCAACAAACTAAGATACCTCAAAAATTTCTCCTTCTCATTTCTAGACCATTTATTAATATTGGGAACATTGCAGACCCCAGGACAAGTCCCATGGATACTTCACTGGTAACCTCCTTTGTGAAAACTGACCATTTATTGCTGAATTCTGTCTTTTTCTTTTATCCTCTGACTTCTTAAATTCATTAAAAGATATAACCAAATAGGTTTAATCAACCATAATTCCTTTATCCACAAAATTATTGATTTCTCTGAAGAATGCTACTACATTTGTGAGGCATGACCAACCCTTAAAAATCCACATTGACTCCCTGCCAGCATAAAATATTCATTCCTGTTTGCTGGTTCTTCAAAACAGTTATTTACAGTAATCCACCTTCCAAGTTTCTCTAGAACCCTTGGGTGAATATCACATATTGCTGTTCATTATTGACAATTTCTTCTGTAAGCACTTCTACAGAACTACGGAGTTTAATAACTTCTTGGAAAAAATGTGCATTTGAGTTCCCCACTCCTTACACAATCACAAGGTTATCATTATAGCCAGGTAACCAACAGCTAGAGTGAAACCTAACACAAATTAATGGCATGTGGAGAAATGGATATTCTCATCACTTCTGAACATAAAGCATCCAACAGGACCTTGACTTCTTCAAGACTTATTTTCTATACTCAAAACTTAAATTAATTCTAACCTAACCTGCAAAGCAACTGTAGAACTAATCCCTGCAGGAATCTCTAAACATCAAACATCAGCTGTTGATATCATTTGTCATCCTAAACTTCCAGGTCAAACCTTTTCCTTCCCAGATATGAGATAAACCCCAACCATAATCCTACTTATTATATGGACAGTGAACTAATTCTTGCAGCTAAAATGCATTCAAGAGAGTAACTGTATAGTCACCAATAGTCTCTCCAAATATCCATCCTTCCCACTCAGGTGAACAACGTATTCCACAAGGTATCGGAATGACAGCATTCGCCCTTCATGATGCTAACCTGCATTCCTACCACTGAAGCCATTCCAGACCCAGTGACAAGCTAGGCTCAATGGGCAATTTCCTCTCAAATCCTGCTTTTAAGCCAAAAAAATGAAATCAAATTGAGTGAACATTTCATTAAGAAAAATTGAGATTCATTAGAAAACAACGTTCTTTCTAATCTTTGTTGGTCCTAAACAATCCAACAGTGAGCTTGGTGGAAGAAGATTCCCTCTTTTAGGTCATAATGCCACCCTAAACCTAAGCCTAATTTTTTTTTTTTTTTTAAGTGACCAATTTCTATAGTAAATCCAATTATAAGGCATTTGTTCCCAATTATGCAAACTTTCATCCTATCTCTGCCCCAGTCTTGCAGAATGCAGGAATAAAAAGGCTTTTTTACCTTTTTTCTGAAAACCTGATTCCAGCCCTAGCCCTAAAATTATCATGTACTGTAGAGAGAGGAAGAATCTGTACTGGAATACCTAATATGAAGCATATGCTCCTGCCTACGCCATAGTACTCTCTCTGACATGTTTTTTTCCAGTTCCCCAGCCTCATCCCAAACCTTCCTTAAAAGGAAGATGTGTCCAGGAATACTGAAAATAAAATATTTGCTTATGACTACACTAGCTTCCTTCTGAACTTTTATAAATCCAGCAAAAAACAGACTTGCTACAGCCTTCCTTTCTGATACCTTAACTTTCCCCGGCTCCTACTTAAAAATTAAAGATATTCACCCCCAGTGATATCAACATTCTTATTCCTGCCAGTCATGTGGATCTGACACAAAAACAGGTTCTCAAGCTTTTTCCCTTTTTTTTAATTTCAATTCTAACCTATGGGTTACCTATACATGGGAGCCTTCTGGAACAACTGAACATATCCATTGCCTTTTTCATTCTTGATGACCACGCAAGTATCTCATTATAAGATGACCTTTTGAAAACTTGTTTTAAATTTTAATCCAAACCTACCATTTGAAAATTAGTTATCCAGAATAAAGTTCAAGAATTGGTGAATTAAACCACAGTGGTATTAAAAGGACTCCTTCAAAAGATCTAAAAACCGTTACAGAACAATAATAAGGCACTGGGTCAGGCAAAATTCTTATTATAATAAGTACATTGTTGGAAGTTTATAAATAACCTTAAAACAGTGAAAGAGTGTTTAGCACTGAACGTGCAATAAATTAAGATAACGCTTGCCCCATGAAACTCAGCATCTAAAAGAGAGCCTTGAAGAGGACAGGATGTTGTAGAAGGCTTAGAAGGATACACTAGCAATGTGATATTATTGCAGGTCTGCCTGACCCACCTGATTAAATAAATGTTAAGAGTAAAGAGATTATTTAACTGATATTGCTAAGTATTAATATGTCTTACAAAGAACAGTTTAAATGAGATAGCAGCATCTGGTATATCAAATTCAGAGGTTAGTTTGCACTTGGAGCACTTGGTAGGCAATCCAAAGATGGGAATGAGAGATAGAGTGGGATGTGAGAGCCCCTGTGTATCATCTGTGCTTTTGCTCATTAGATGGAAAAAAGGTACATTATATTCAGCAACATATTTGTGGTTCTGGCACACATTCAACCAGATTCAGCTGTTGCCACATCATTCTGCATTATACAACCCGCAGGGATGACAGAAACCACTGACAAGGTGGCTGCAAAAGACTGGACAGTTTTTTACTTTGACGGGCTAATACCAACTATCTCCACTGCTAGCATCTGTCATTCCAGAAATATCTGTTTTTAAAGGGATATAAAAGAGCATTAAAGACTGCACTACAAATTGTCTGCAGGCAAAACTGCAAGTGAAATTTTGAACATTTTAAGTAAAAACCATGGCTACCAAGATGCCATTGCTCCAAGATAGCCTAGGTGATAATTTAAAGTGTGGATAAATTACAGAGAAATATGTCTACAACTAATGTTATCTTTGAATCAGCCTCTTTCTCTGTAGAAATAGCATTTTTCTCAGGAGGTGCATGTGTTTCATTACACATACAATAATTTATAATACTAGGAAGAAAGTAAAGCCAGATTCAACTGGAAAGACAAAAATCCATCCAAACCGCTTTCACTGAATTACTAAGCATTCCCTGCAAGAAAAGCTTCCATGGTCTTGTCAGGAGGGGAAGCAATTTATCACTGAATCCAGCCCTTAGATATCTGCACAGAACTTCAGATTTCAGAAGTGAGCTCTATGACTTTCTTTTACAGGTTAAAAATACTTGTTAAAGTCATCTAAACTGTTGCTAAGAGAAATGACACATTTGGCAAGGATATGTGAGTGATAGCTGGAGATTCTTGAAAATAAAGTAGATTTGGCTTACAGGTTGTTTTTTTAACTTATTTCAGAATCTTTAGTAATAGTTACCAATATAATTCAAATCATTATATAACACAAATTCAGTATACATTCACCAAAGGACTTCTATATCTCCTTCAGAATCTTCCTACGAAGCCATATCAGCTGAGACAAAAATACAGACAAAAATTTAGATGTAAATTTTAAAACATTTGCAGAAATATTTTTCATTTGAAACAAATGTTTTGCATTTAAAACAATGCAGAAATGCAGTAAATATGTCCCATGTCATACACGGATTTAAGTACAGCTGTCCTCTTGCAACAGGGAACACTGAGCCAGACTCAGCTTTTCACAGCTCTCTACACCAGTATACCCTGGTTTAGTCATTCAGACTGCTCCGAACATACACTGGAATAAGTGTGCTGGGATTTAGATCTTATCAGGCTAAGTTGTTGTAAGAACATAACTAGGAATCAACTTCACAGGTTATGCATTTCTATGAAATCCTTAAGGAAATGAGAAGTTTGATTTTTTTCTGCACTGTTTGGAAGAGAAATGTGATGTTACTCTGTGTACTGCTAAATAGTACTACAGAAATACGCAGGCAATGACTTAATAGAAATTAAATTATTACTTCAAAACTGTAAGCAGAGAAACAGTGAAGTTCTAAACCATTCCTTGACTAGAAGCACATGACTATTCCCACCAGCTTCCCCTGGGTTTCCACGATGGCTTATGAGCTCCCTGTTGGACTATATGACAATCATATACAGTACTCTGAAGCCCAAGAGCAGTCCTGTAACTGGGTTCCTACCACTAACATCTCAGACTGTCCTTTGCATTCTTAAGTGTTTTATATTTCTTAATAATATAAGGAAAAAAAATAAAGCCTTGATCTTGTTCTGTAAACATTGCTGTCAGTCCAAAACAGCTCCAAAATTTTTAATAGAAAGAGTGGAGTATTGCTTGGGATTTTCATGCGTTCAGATGCCAAACTTCTTTAAGAGCCTTTGCATTAGTTGTAGCCATGACCTCAGCTAACCCAAAGAAAGCCACAGGCATGTCTCCTTTCCCTATTGGCAGCTACTTTAATTGGCAGGTTCACAATGAGGACTTTTGTTTGCATCCTAAACATGCACAGCACGATTAAAATGTTTAATACTTTCATCCTCAAAGTGCAGCAATCAATATGTTGGGTTTTTAACAGGCCAAGTCATTACACATTTAAATAGCATCATTCAAACCCTTAAGGAACCTGTTTTACAAGGACTTAAAAGGTTCCCTATTGAAAATTATATGGATTTAGCTCAGTTTAAAAATAGACATTTTGTTTGTTTTCCATTCAGTTGCTCTACTATTTGATGCTCTTTTCTTGCACATGTAGTCTCTGAGTATTTTACTACCCCCTGCTGTATGGAAAGAAAACTGTGTGATAGATGTGGACTATGCTACTAACACCTCTTGAGAGCTCCCCATCAGCTAGAACACCAAGGGGATGGATTCAGAGTGGCTGGAGATACAGGATTCTGTTTGGGTCATCACATGAAGTTCCTAGTGGCTGTGGTGTGGATAACAGAGAACAAAGTTTTCTTGACAGCTACAGGAGCACCGCAGTTACTGGGTTTGTATAGTGCATATCCTCATGTTTCCCAAGCAACTAAAAGTGCTTTGCGAAGCAGTGAGTCAGACGCTGGTTGTGCAGTAACCACACACAGGGATTTATGTTTTCAGGAACTATGTGTCCAAGAGCAGGATATTCTTATATAGGTCTCTGGCACTAAACCTGCTGGGCAGCCACTGAATCAGACTGAACACCATGTGAGCAGCCTTTGGTCTACTACTGCGTACCAGCCCAACCCACATAATGTTCACTCACTTCAGCTGCTATATTACGTGAAGAAACTCTCCACTTTCAACCCAGCTGAACTGCCTCTGTTGGTAAAGGGCATAACACTAAATTGCCTTCCACACTTGCACAAGAAAACACACATTCCACATGCAGTTTTTAGGTCAAATAAAGTGTACACTCAAATTTTGCTCACCCATCATCAGAAGGCAGAGAAGAACATTTCTTGTCCATTTTCTTCAAGAACCAATTTGCCAGAAAATCTCCTTGTTTTTCTAACGTCAGTTCCCTGTGCTGGATGAGAAGGGATTTGTGCTCACTGGCATTTCCTCTCCCACTACAGTTCACACCGGGTTAACCTCAGGTTCAGAGAGGGTAAATTTGTTTCAAACTGAGAATCCCCTGATGTCAAGGCTGGTTGGTGGCTGGTTCACCATTACCCTGCCCTAGCTACCTTGCTAAGTAGCGAGGTGGTCTGTTCCTGGACTCCCCAGCTATTTGTCCTAGCCATGCTGCCTGGGAGGTAAGCCTGGCTTTTTCAGAATTTCCAAATTCACTGGGACTTTCCCAGACCAGGTTTACAGATTTTTAACACATGCCTTACTGAAAACATCACATACTTGTATTCTTTTCTGATTTGGGATGCACAATATCATTATTAGAAATGGCAAAATTGCCTATGAAAGAGGAAGTACATTTCCCACACTACTATCTGCCATTGACTGCAAGGGTGGTTTGCACAGCTTGGCTGGTACCCTTGAGAATAATATATTAGGAATATTTGTCCCATGTTAAACTGCAGCACCCTAAAAATCTGTTTTTTTAAAGGTAATACAGGTTGCACAGTAACCCAGTGTCATGTTGGGATAATAGAAATTTAATATATGTATTCCCCAGCAGCAGAACAAGTCCCAAATGGGAAGTCCCAGAGTTTCAGTTCAATGAAACGGGGAGATGACCTGCTCCAAAACTTTTGCTGCACCAGTCGTTTCCTGCTCTGTGCCAAAACTGATGCATGTCCAGTGATGGACAAGAAGTCTGCCAGGTCTTCAGTGCTGTTTACCGTCCAACATTGCCTGCACAGGAGACAGAGAGCAGTTTGGCATTGCCTGTTCGCCCCCGCCACCTTTGACAACAGGCTTAGGCAGAAACAGAAAGTAGCCCCTTACAATCACTTGTTCCTTTGGGTAAGCAGGGACCCGCGTCCATAAATCATTTCTGTTGCTTTGGCACAGTTCCTCTGCCTCTGAGTAAGCCACCACTGTACCACCCTCCCTTCAGGGCAAGCCGCTTGTAAAGGGTACGCAGCAATACAGGCACATGATCTCCACCGCTGCAGCAAAATGAGCTCAGCAGGTAGAGACAGACACCAGTCCAAATTTCACTCCAGTCCCTAAAACAGAACTGATAGTCCTTGTACCTTGCACCCTCTGATGATATTCAGCACTGGGTGATGCCAGTGGATGATAAAGGTACAACAGGCATGGGCTATATAACATATGCTGTGAAAGAGATGTATTAGCCAGACAGTTTCATACAGCCAACTCTTTGTAAATCTAGTCATATCAAGCACAAATGACTTCTCTAAATTCCTATTAACAATTCTTGTAAGAAATAATGCATTTAACTGTATTTTGCTGTGATGTCAAATACTTTATTTGACAAATTTTTTTTAAATTTAATATTTTTCAGACTGTTCAACTAGCTCAAATAATAAAAATGCCTTATTCTGTCTTCACTTCATTTACTTCACTTCCCATTTCAGGAAAAAAAAATCAAGACTAAACATCTACTAAATGTTATGCCTCTCCAACTGAATGTGACGGATTGTCTGACGATCACATAAAAATTAAACAAAAAGTGCATTGTTCCCTTCCAGATTTTTCAGCTGGTGTAAATCAACATAGCTTCACTGATGCCAAGTTGCAGAGATGTACATCAATTGAGAATCTTGCCCTTCATCTTCAGAGAGAGAGATTTTACCTACAATTTAGTTTCTCTGCCTTTCTAGGCTCAGGAATACTTCAACATACTTTCCTTTCATGCTCTGCATATCACCATAAATAATCCATTTTGGTTTAAGTTCATCACAGCTCCTAACCTGAGAAGAGGTCCAGTGGAGAAGGCACAGAACAGACGTGACTGGTCAGCCACTCTTGTCCAAGACTGTCTGGCTAAGATCCAGGCATTGTAATTACTCAGGGTTTCAGTTCTGACTTGTGAAATACATCTTTAGCAAAGATAAATATGCACAGGCTTTGCTCACCCCTGGCTGTCCATTGATCAGGTCCCATGGTGCCATTAAATCTATAAAAATTTAGTGTCAAAATGAAACAATTTTAATTTAATTGGGTACCCTCTTCTGACCACGGGGAAGTTGCAAGCATGAGAGGAAAGGAGCCTTTAAAAGGTACAACTCTAGGATTCTCAGGCTTCCAAAGCCCCTTGCTTGGGGTGCCTCGTGCAGAGGCAGAAAGGTAACTGCAGCCCAGACTCAGAACCACATCTGCATCACCAGTCCACTTCTCCAAAGGAGCTGGAGGACTCAGCCCTTAAACAATCTCTCAAATGCTGCTTCCAGACTTTTTGCCCTCACTGGCTGTAGCACCATTGGTTGTTTGTCTTCCCTCAACCTTCCCTGCCTCCCTCCCCACGATCCTTTTCTCTTTCCTGTCTTCAACCGCAATCCCTCCCAAACCAGACTAATGAAAGTTTTGTTTTCATTATATAAGCCCAGTGCGTAATCAAATACATTTAAAAAATAACAAAACTGTGGAACTGACAAGACATGTGTCTACCATCACCCTATATCCAAACACTGAGGTTTGAACTTGGCTCAGCCATCTCTGAAAACGCCAAATGCAGATTTCCACAAACACAGGGAAATGGATCCACAGCTGATGTAAACAGAATAAAGGTGCATTGCTTAAAGTTGCCTAGCAAACACACAAAGTAAACTGTAGATGAGAAGGAAGTTGCAGACTTCAGCCTGACAAACTCTTACTCACGTGTTTAACATTAAGCAGGTAAGAGTTCCACCTTCAAATGGGACACTCACAAGCTTAAAGGCAAGTAGTTGCCCAAGAACTTGAAGAACAGAAGTCCCAGCCTTGTAGGCTTCTTTTGTACTGAAAACTAACCCACACGTAGACCTTAGACATTTCTGTAATAATTCAAATCAGGCAACACCAGACAAACTTCTTTTTTTGTTTTAATTGGTTCTGAGGATAATGTTAAAAACACATTAGCTCCTCTGTAACAGAATTCAACTGATTTGCTTAGGTCTACCAGTGCAAGTGAAAACAGAACAGAACTCAAGGGAACATTCAGGATAAGTTACAGGAAAAAAAAATCAGGATTTCTCAGAGTTTTTAAATGGAGGATCAGATTTATATGGCCAGCACTCAGTCCTGCTCCAGGGTGTCTGGCCACAGACGAAACAAATGCCAAGTCACCTTCATTCCCTAGAATCTGACAAATTTGGACTACAAAGCACACTGGCAGCCCCCCTGAAAGCCTTCAGATGTTTTCACACCATTGGGATGTAGCATTCAGTGTAGACATTAGTAGAAGCACAGCAGTTGCATTCCCACCTTCAGGGTGTCCAGCATAAGCTGGGTTCTGGCAGTCGCATTGCTCATGGCAAGGGAGTTGGTGAGTTCACCAATAGCCAGATCATGTCTTCATTGCAGCAGAAGACTGAATTATAGACATGTCCGGATGAGAAAAGTCAATACAAAGGAAATATGGGAATGGGATGGGGGGTTAAAATTGAATGGAGAAATAAGGAAGCTAATTCATGGAGAATAAGAGATGTTTAAAACATCAGCTTTCCCTGATGTTTTTCCCTTTCCTTGAAGAGCACAATTCTCTTTGTGCTTGGAGTGTTACTCTTGGTTTTCTGTTTGGGCTGTTTGGGTTTTTTTGATATTGTTACATCTAATTTTGCTTCCAGCACACTCTTCTATATGGTAATAAAATGCTTTGGCATTGTCCATTCCTGAAAATTATTTTATGGAGGAAGGAGACAGCAAGGAGCATAATTCCTATTGCACAATAAGTAAAACTCTCTCAATGGGTCTCTGTTCATGATGATATACTAGGGGAAAAAAAAACTACAAACAAGCAGTACAATAAATAGCATGTGCAAAATGTACAGTATAGTAAATACACTACAGGGACTACTTACAGAGTATCTTCCACTCCATAAGCATCATCAACCATCTTCTGTGGTTTGGCACATCAAATATTTGCTATGTAGTTTACCATTTTAAAAGCATTGCAACTCCTTGGCTGGAAACCAAGCAAATGCTGTACATTACTTGGTCAATTGTTGCCTTGCATATTCAATGCCTGACCTCACCTCCCTCCACAGTTCAATGTGTAGAAACACCAATAAAATACATTATGTTTATTTCCAGTGACACACATTATTAAATGGGTCTGTCACATTGGCAAAGGAAAGGATTTCTCTTTAAGGGGAAGTCTCAAAGGAAATCTACCCCATTAGGAGACAAGGACTTCAAAATTATATTTGAGAATCAATTCTGTTAAAGAACTGGTTTGAAAGTTTTGTAAGTTCCATTATCTGAAGAACAACATAGGACTTTCTGCACCACTGTGGAAGGACATACTTATGCACTCCTTATGCACTCCTTAAATACAGCACTGAGGAAAACTACACAACATACTTATTAACGTGTCACTAATGCACATACGCACCCCAGATAGAGCCATCTGCACACGTAAGGTAAGGAAAGAGAGAGAAGAAATTGTAGGCAGGCAAGATGTGGACATTTACCCTTGCAAGAGGCTTTACTGGGCCAGAAGATCAAATTCCAGAGCAGATCCCAATACTAAAGGTGGATCAGTCCATCTTCTCCTAGCAGGCTGGACAACCTTCAAGGGCTTTCTCACTCCTGCTTGCCTTGAGCACATCAAAAAAATCAGCATAGTAACACAACACTATATCTTATCCAAGAAAGAAAAGAGGAATACTTAAAGAAATTAAAGGAGTCCAGGTGAGTGGAAATACAGAAGCAAATGATTGAGATTCTGCTTGTACATGGACTAGAAATGAGACTGCTAACAAGGTTGCAAATTGCGATATCATGCAGACTCCGGCAGAGGGAAGAGTGACTGCCAGCTTACTGAGTACAACCTAGGTATCAGGAGTTATCCATCACAAGTAGGAACTAAATACTGGGATGCTGTCAAGTGACCCTGGCTCAGATCAGTAACAGGAGATTAGAAAAGATCACCCTCACTGCAGGGTGATCATGATCCATGATCCAATGTGTCCAATTTCTTATCAGCACATCTGACATTTCTTAGAGCTTTTCACAAAGCTCTAAAAGATATTTTCTTACCAGCTCTAAAAGACTTTCACTGCTGGCCTGGCCTGGATTAAAGCTGGAACTTGCAGCAAGAAGATTCCTTGCTAGCACAAATTAATCCCAAACTTTTTAGTCCGTACTTCTTTTTAAGCAAATTTTCTGTGAATAATAAGAATGAATTTGCAGAAATTCAAGGAGGTGGTACAAGGAGTATTTCTTCATTTCTGAAATGAAGAAATACATTCCAGATTTTATTCTGAAAAGCAGCATCAGGAAATCAAAACACACACAGCATGCATAAGGATGATACAGGAACTATTATTATTGCTATTATATGTCAGTCATAATGTCACTAAAAACCTTGTGAGTTCTCATGGATTTGAGTTTGTATGGAAACCACTTTTATTAAGTACTGCTTTTAAAAAACTGTTGTTTAGCAGAGTTCCTCTTAGGTCATTGAGTTTTTTTTCTGAAATACATTAAAATGTAATAATAACAGCCCCCGCAGTTCAGCACAAAAGTTTGGGATTTCACACTCTATTATGACAGAGGACACATCTAAGCATTACATTAGCAAAGTGTTTACCTCACTATGCTGAAATTATATCAGTCAAGAATGCATGTTCTAGGGCATCTAGCTGTCTCTATTTGTACTCCATGACAATCTTTCATCAGAAAGTGCATCCATAGCAAGTGCATTTCTGGAGCATTAAGTTATCTGTACCCTGTGTGACATAAATTCTTTCTTTAAGCTCAGCTGAAATGTAAATTCCACCCTTCCCTTTCCCTCAGACTCTATTTAGAACTGCAGACAACACAGTATTTGTCAAAATATCTCCTTGTAGAAATGTGGCCAACTCTATTTACAGTTTGATACTTATGCACCAAGGACTGATCCCAAATCTTTGTTTGAGTTATTTAACCCAAGGAAAGGAGGCACTCTATCGCTGTTTTGTCAGAAGATTGATTACCAATGGCCACTTGCCAATGCTAAACGGATCCAGTTTGAGAATGTATTTCAAGTTCAGACATTTCTTTCAGAAGATTGTTTTCTTCTATGCCAGCTTTCAGCTCCACAAAATATGTGAATGTCCAAAGTTCAGTGTTGTAAGGATAAGTTATAAATTCAGAATCAAATATTACCTGACTCTGCAATGAGTGACTGAAGCTGCAAGTAACAAAAAAAAATTAAAAATAAAATTTTTAAAAGTGCTAATAATAGCCTTTGAGTAGAACCTGAAAGTCACCTCAAACCAAGTCAGCACTGAACCCTAATAACAGTCCATGCCTAATGAAGATTGTCTGCTATTTCACATATGTTTTATGTATATATTTCACACGTCTTAAGCATGTTAGAGTGAGTTCCATATTCTTTTGAGAATGACTTCTTACTTCAGTCGCTCAATATGTCAATAACTATTCAGAATTACTGTCAGTGGGACAATAGCCCTCAACCACTTACTAGCTTCTCTACAGCCCTTCTGTAGGCAATTTTCCAGAAAGGCTTTGGCTCCCCAAAAGTCTACAGTCTTAGTTAAAAAGCAGAAAATATAACCAACAACATGAGACTGTAAAAAGTAAGACAAAGAAAACTTTGAAGATCTGAGATCCAAAAAGACATCTGATTGTATAACAGAGGCCACAGAGTTTCATCCAGGTACTTTTGCACTGAGCCATATAATTTCTGTTTGAACAAAATATATCTTCCATAAAGGCATTTAGTCTTATTTAGAAATGTCAAGAGAGAAAGAATTCATTTCTGGGTAGTTTGTTCCAGTGGTTTACGCCAACAGTATTTCCAGAGCCTACAGAATGAAGAGATATTTTCTGCACTTATATAATTCCAGCTCTCATCTCTGCAGACAGAAATTCATTAAAGTCAACAGACCTCAGTCATCACTGATTTAAGCCAAAAACGGTAAGTTTCATTGACTGTCTTTACTTTAAATATAATCAAACATTTTTTTCACACCAAGAATCCCCAAGATGTTTACTTGTTTGACAGGGAGTAGAAAGAGATCGACCAATTTCTTACACTGAACTGTTTCAATTGGATAAGGACTGAGGATGCTTGGGTGTGCAGACAGCACAGTAAATATGGATCTTCGAAAAATTACTCAAAAAGACATGGTCATATATTGCTGGCAAAAAACCTCATGATGGGTCAGGTACAGCTTGGAAAGAAAGTCAGGCATTTGCTAAAGAACTGAATGATCTGGATGATGAGTTTAGCTTGGACCAAGGAACACAGAGGGTGGTTGTTCTCAGTGCAAGATCATCCTTTTCCTCTGCTTTGGAAATGTCTTCCCACCAACTTACTCAGGTGAACCGATTTTGCGTGTTCTTCAATAATTTCTTGCTACCACTGTCTTCATTCATTACATCGTAAATATGGTCAGAGTCTCCTCAGATGCCTGCAATAAAGCTGTGGCAGTGAATGGCTCTGTGAGGTGGGATCATCATCACTGCAGTCAGCGGTTACTGCAAGCAACCTGGAGTTACCTCCAAAACTGCCACAGACGCAGTCAGCTTCTGCTTGTCTCTCACAGCTGGCCTTCTAGCAAACAAATGGAAAGGGCACTGCTTCCCTGTAAAGAAGCACAGAGTAACAGCCCTTCACATCAGCCAAAAGCTCCAGCTCAGCTGAGAAGGGAAAGAGTTGAAGTTTGGATGGGACTTGCAAGATATAAGAAAGGGAACACAGCGAGGCAAAGGTTCATGAGCAAGAATAGTTGGAATGAAGAAAAAAACATGCGGGGAATTAATAAAAAATTATGTAACCAGTAATGTCCTGTTCATCAAAGTTCTGTGGATACTCCTGAAAAGCAGCCCATGTTAGGCTACAATGTTCTTTTAGATTTTATATATAACAGGGTAACAGCCCTTTGGGGGCTCTCTGGAGCACAACACACTGCTGCTAGAAGGTGTACCATGAATGAGTTCATGAAGAAAATTAATAGAGAGACCAATATAGCAAACATAGGCTCCACCCTGTCTATCATGGAAGTAATATTGTTATCATTTCTTCTGGCACCTCATAATTCTGTTCTGCTAGGAACACACCCGGAGAAAGCAACTTTTAACACATGAGCTGCCACTCTACTAAATGTTTCTCACGAAAAATTCACAGAATCTCTCGCACAAGCTAAATTGCACTTTCCCATTCTTCCTAAGAGCAAACCCTGAAAACTTTCATTTTAGGACTAGCCTCTCTCTATGCTCTGGTATTAAGAGAAATAAGAGGAACAACCCGATGTTGAATGTAAAATCAGTACTTGGAACTCCAGAAATTTCCTTGCCATTTAGGCTTTAGACACAAGATGGCAGCAAGAAATTCATTTCAAGCATTTGCTCCCAGTAGCTCGGCATTACCTGGCAGTAACTGTTTAGGATACGGGTTTGTGGGCTTGTTTATTGTGAGTACTTGATGGTGTCCACAAACACTCCTGCCCTCACCCTGTTCTCCTATCACCCATGGCCCTGAACTCTGCTGTCAGTTCTAGTGATAATCACCAAATATTTAATAAACCGCCTCCACAACCACGCACAAAAATAATTCTATGGCAAACACCGTTGTCTAAGGTGTCAAGCACAGTCCTTCTAGTGGACATAAATCAGTGGAAAACTCATTCATTAAGTCTTACTTTATTAAGAAGCCCTTTGTTCCTATTCTTTCCTACGGTGATTTTTTCCTTTGTCATGATTTTAGCTTTTAGGATCTAGAGTCTTTAGTAGTCCTGAAAATTTCCTTTTTTTTTTTTTGTTTTAGATTTCTCCAACCTGTGATGTTTTAGAACTCATCTGATCCAAAGCACCAGCTTTAGAGCTGTTCAAGAAAGATTTTGCATATTTCTAAATATTCTGTATCAGAAGGAATTTCTGCCCTTTAAATTCAAGCGAAAAGTGGGGTTTGCCATTGCACAGCAAAATTATCTGATTTTACCCAATTGAAAAATGAACAGTGGAAAAAATCAGATCTTTAGTCTACAACTCAAAAGTTCTTTAGTATTTGTGAAGCATTCACAACTTTTGCTGATAAGAGAAACTGCTCCAAAGATTCCTACAACCAAAGCAGTGCTCTAAAATTAAAGGTTTTGAACCAAACCTGCCACCTACAACCTATAACAGATTCGGATACTCTATGGATCAAAGGAACACATGTATAATACACACAGGCCATAATACCTTATATGAATTAAATAATAAAGCAAGTTAAAGAGGACCCAGGGCATTCCCTCAGAGACATTCCTCATGTTGCAAGCAAGCCAGAGTTTCACTGATATTGCTCCACCTCATGCTGAAGTAACATGACTAAAACACACTAAGTAAAATTTTTAAAACGTAGGAAACTCTAATAAAGGTACCCATATACACATCTGGTTCTATCCATCCACCACCTAAATTGATTAAGCTTCCTAGTAGAGAAGCCACTGATTTTAATTACACAGCCCATCAATGATGTATGTCTGTCTACTTTATTACATATTTTCATTGTCTTTCTTTAAATAATTTTCTTCAGACTGCTAGCAATTGATTTTTTCAAGTGTCTTGTTAAAACAGGACTGTCTGATTTGGCCTGATAATACATATTTAATCCTTTAATATCTCAAAATAAATATTCTGCTTCATAGTAGCCAGACATTGCACTTGACATTACAAGGACACACAGCTATTATATCATCTTGTTTGGGAAACATGTGATATACAAGTATACCGAAAATTTGGCCCTTTGTTTAAACATTGTAAGTGTTTCTTTCCCCTCAGAAATACATATCTCTCTTCCAAAAAAAACATCTCACAAGATTAATGAATATTCCCTTTGTTAAAAACTTTCATATTCCCTGGTCAAGAGGAACCACGTCCAGCTAGTAATTAATCTGCACTCTGGTTCAAGGACAGAATTATTTACTTACAAACTTGGAATGCCAGAGATTGAAAACACATTTTTATCAGGATACTAACAATACTGAGAGTTGAGGTGAGGTCTGAAGAACTCAGATGAAATTCTTAAAATATTTACCACAAAATATGTTTGATTATTTACCCTTTTTAGCACTGAAGTTTTCACTGAGCATCAGTATGTCTGTCTCAAACTAAATAAATCTAAAATGAACCACAAAATTACATTAACTTTTTTGTTGGAAGTAGTCCTGATGTTCCCACAAATACTAAAAATATGTGCAGCATCTATTGTGTGTTTAGATGGAAATTAATTCTTCTTTTCTTCAGGAATATTATTTCTAGCATAACACTTTAGAGACCCTGCACTTATTCTTTTCTATCCACAAAGTTCTGAATAGCTTCTCATTTGACCTGTATTTGAATAGCTGAAGACTGAATTGCATTTTTAACTTTTCCAGATAGGAATTCCCATTTTAAGAACACTTGTTGTTATCTGCCATACACAAAGTTCCCTTCAGAAAATGAGCACTGCAGGAGCAAAAATCTCTCCCACCAATCTAATTACAGCAAACAAACTCCCAAGGCCAAAAATTCACACCCCACTGTCTTCCTGGAAGATTTTGTCATGACCTTAAATCTTCACACCTTCTTCTGGTAAACTACAGGCAAAAGATGGAAGCACAGATGTAATTTTTATTTGTCATCCTGGGAGACAAATCCTTGAACTTCCAGTAAATTTCTGCCCAGTTTCAAGGTGAGTGAGATTTTTGATCTATCTCCTTAAGCTGTAGACCATGCAAGGAGAAGCACCGACCTGTTACAGGAATGCCCCACATGGAGTAAACTCTCAGACAGTTTTCCACTGATGCAGCACAAAGCAGGCAGACTCAGGAGAAGAACCAGAGCCAAAAGGTTCAGTTGGAAGAGCAGAAAGCTGTGGCAGATCTTTCCACTTTGTCACCCAGTTCTGCACTTGGTGCAAAGCCTTCCTCCACTGAAGCAGGCAGATCTGAATTGCAACAGAATGCAGCTACAAGTTACATAATTTATAAGGTCAGCCAAAATTATGTAAAATTAATAGTTTGTTTCCCTTCCCATGTATTTATAAACAAATACACCTTGAATATGCTCAAATATTGTTTATATGTGCTTTCCACAAATGCTCAAGCAATCATACGGTACAAATACCATATATATGTGAGCTTCTGAACTTATGCTCAAGTATTCATAGAAACTATATTTTAAAACTTCAAGATGAACAATGGTGCCAGGCACTCAAAAATTTATCCAATTTTGTAGCAGAAGCTATATTTAACATGCACCAGAAATTAAACACTTAGAGTTACACTCGAGTTTCAAATTTATTTGAATCAATACTCCCAGGGAAATTATCTATAAAAATCTTTTTTTTATTATAAAAATTCATTAAATCTGAATAATGAATAATTCAAAATATCTGCTTTGTTCTTAAAATGTAGTGAAGTAAAGTGAGAATCTACATTTATCAAATAAATTATTCATTGCAAGATTAGTCATTCTGTTCTGCCAATACATATCACACAAACAGATTCAATTACTAGAATTATGGCTTGAGAAGAAACCTTGTCTGATCTCAGCTTACAGTTTCAGCAAAATCACTTAGTCAAACATAGGACTTCAACACAGAGGCTATCATTAGGATAATGTCACATATCAAAGATAATAAATGTAGTCTGAAGAAACCATTTAAACTAAAAAATCTTCAAATAAAAACAAATAAGGTAGCTTAAAAAATAAGTTATATGACACCATTGAAATAATAGGCTGTTCTGGAAAGAAAAGGGTATAATAAATTTTTGAAGAAAAATATAGTTATTAGAGAGTATAAATATTATAGGCATAACATTTTTTAATACTGATATGAAATTTTGCAAGAAAGTTGGAGTCTCTAATTTGGATTGCAGTCTGAGACTCAGTTACTTTAGAAACTATGACAAAAAGAAACTTTCAATATTAGCTCTTCAAATTCTTCTGTCCCATTCAAGCACATCTAGTGAATCAGGTTAATCAGTACAGATAACCTGCAACAGAGCTTACATAACACTATTTTGCCTGAAAACAGAGATTTCAATCAACTCAATAAATAGTGAATACGGAAACAAGAATAATTTTTCAAACTATGTGACAACATTAGAGATCTTTGATATTTTAAGCTGAAGTGAGCCCTTATCCCTTGTTATTTGAGCAATATTTGTTATAACTCATAAATGTGCTTCGTTTCATTTTGCCTAGACTTTTTTATACTCAAGGGACATAATGACTGTTCAGAATCAAATACAAACTAAGTGGCACACACAAAAGTAAAACACAGAGACCAAACAGGTATTAATTTCAGAAAATACAAGTATTTCCTATCAGGAGCTTGAAAATAAGATAATAATTGAAGAAATTATTGAATAGTTTACAAAGATTTCATTTTTTCTTTCAATTGCCTGGTCTTAAGAATCCTAAAGAATAGGAAATTTCATTTCAAATTAATTAACTAAATCTCGAGTTTTCACAACTAAAAAACAAGCTTTACAAAACTAAGAAAATATTTTTTAAAAAATTAGAAACCAGAATGCAATTAAAACTAAATAATAATATATTGTTGGGACAAACAATTGATACTAAGACTAATCTGATTTATAATTTTTAATGTCTGCTGCAACAGGTTACTTTCAACTAACTGACTTACTCTTATTTCATATCATATACTACCATAGAATCACAGAATGGTTCGGGTTAGAAGAGACCTTAAAGATCACCTAGTTCCAACACCTTTCACTGGACCAGATTGCTCAAAGCTCGGTCCAACCTGGGCTTCAACACTATCAGAGATGGGGCAGCCACAGCTCCTCTGGGCAGCCTGTGCCAGTGCCTCACCACCCTCCCAGGGAACAATTTCTTCCTAATACCTGATCTAAACACCTAATATCTACTCTCTTTAGCATGTTTGATGTCATTCCCTGTTGTCTTATCACTCCATGCCATTCTAAAAAGTCTCTCTCCAGTTCTCTTTTAGCCCCTTTAGGTACTGGAAGGTACAAAAAGTTCTCCCTGGAGCCTTCTCTTCTCCAGGCTGAACATCCCCAATTCTCTCAGCCTGTCTTCACAAGAGAGATGAAACTCTTTCCTCCAGCATGTCAACTGCACCACACAGCTTCATGTCATCCTCACACTTGCTGAGGGTGCCCTCAATCCCACTGTCCATGTCACCAACAAAGATGTCAGACAGCACTAGAGCCATTTTGACCTCTGAGGAAGGCTATTGTTATTAATAAAAGACAGCATTTCTTAAAAGCCAGTGTTTAACAAATAATAGAACACATTCTAGACATTAGCTTTGTTCTCACTGTAGTGCAAAGGTTCTTCTCATTAAATCTTATTTGAATAAGATATAATATTGAAAAAATTACCCAACAGAGAGCACTGTCTAATGTCCAAGTGTATTTGCACTGACTTAATAATGCAACCACTATGGAAGTATTTTTCAATGCCTCAGAAAAGCTTCATTAAAATTAGAAGCTGCAAAAATACTATGCATTATGTTATCTGTGCATTATTGTATTTATATTAACAGTCATATCCTGTTACTCAAACCCTCACACAGTAAAGCCTTGCTCTAGAAAATCACCACAAAAATTACTGGATGTATCTATCTACATAACTAGAAAATACTCCAGCACTATTGAAGTCAATGGTTCTTTATAAAGAAGCTTTAGTGGAGCCAGGGAAAATAATATTTATGAAAATTAGGAATAGATATAATCCTTTGTATTAAACATATTTTAATATTGCACTTTACTTGTGGAACTTTAATAAAATCTGAAACTTTATTGATGCTAGGGGAGAAATACAATATGAGCTCCATTTTATCCAAGGTGACTAAATTAAATAAATAAGTAGATAGACAAACAAAATGGACAATAAAAAAAACCTGAAATATTTTAAGCCCACCCATATTCAAGGAAAATCCAGAAGCTTTTTTTGACAAGTATTAAAATATAAACATTTCAATCTAAAGTGGCCATTTTAAAAAACAAATAGTTCAAATGCTAGGGTTGAGTGAAAAGAATGTAAGCAGCAAAAAACATCAGATGAAGGAAACGCAATTAAAAAAAAATATTGTAAACCAGAAAAAATTGTATAGCCCTAACTGAAAGAGCACAGGAAAGATAATGTGACAGGCAGGCATGTACTTTTAGAAGCAACACACTTCGTTTTGTACAAAGTGTTCCCTTGGCTTGTCAATGTGTAAAGAACAAACACCAACCAGGAGTCTTATTCACCAGAAAAGGAATTGTGTTATAGCTGAACTCAATTAACCACCAGCTGAAGAATTTGATCCAGGAAGCTTAAGATGCTTAGAAACCGAATGAGTGAAATGCAAAGAACAATTTTTAAATATTTTAGAATAATTATACTCAAGAAAAAAAATTATAAATTTAGGGAATAAATATAAAAAATATAGATATCTCTCAAAAACTATTTCTTCACTAAGAAAACTAGTGGAACATTATCTAGATAGTATTGCTATAAGTTAAGTATACAACTGTATGGAAAAATGTGATTGCCAATGGCTCATTTTCAAACTAGATTATGCTTGAGAAGGTCTCAGAACAGTTGAAGTCATTAATAACTTGGTGGAAAAGGAAATAGTCCTAAAACTTGGGCAAAGACAGAAGTGGAAGAGACTGAAAGCAATTTGAAAGAGAAGATCCAAAGTAAGTGTGATAAATTAGTGGGGAGAGGGGAATGAAATCACTTAGATGAAATTTTATGAAGTTCAAAGTTCTGCAATAAAAGAAAAACTCAAATATACAGTATCAAAAAGGGAAGGCTGGAAAAGAAACAACTGGGTAAGCTGGATCACAGACTGAATATGAGTCAACTGTAGATGAATGTTTCAAAGCAGAATAATATAACTCTGTGTTTATTAAAAATAAAGCTCTACATAAAACATGGAAGGAAATTATCCACTCTACTAATGACTGGTAAAGTCTCTGCTACATCTATTTTGGTCTCTCAATTTTAAGAAAGATGTGGTAAACTGGAAAGAGTCCTGAGGAGAACAAAGAACAAGGGAAAAATTATAAAATGTGACCTATCAGGAAAAAACAGAGGACTGAAGACAGAATTATAAACATCAGCCAATGCTGACTTTAAAAATTTTAAAGTCATCACATATCCTGTTTCCATCAAAGGATGGCAAGAAGTAATTAGCTTCATGTGTGAGAGAAGACAGATTAGATGTTAGGAAAAGTCTTCAGAGCAGGGAGACAGGCCCTCCTAGTGTGGGTACAAGAAGGCTGGTAGAGAAAGTAACCATAGCATTACTTTGCTCCAAAGCAAAATTTTCAGCTGAAAATGGAATAAATAAAATGACTGCAATGAGAATACGAGGAGGGAGACACAGGCTCTCCAGCAAATAGCCTCTTTCTCTCACAGTCTCAGTCTGCCACATCAAATACTCATGACCATCTCCTTTCCTGGTAAAAACTGGTACAGCTGCAATGGCTTGAAGTTTTTCTTGGTCTGTATTATCAGGTGGCATCAGACCTTGTCCTTTGTCTATTAAATGAAAAGTGGGAAATGCTTTCATCAAAAGACAGCTGTGGACAACTTCAGACAGTAGCCTTGCACCTTGCCATCTTAACAGAGTGAGTTCCACACAAAGCTGTGCTTGTACTTCAGAGAGGTACCATACTAACTTTTCACTGATCTTTTCCTCTCTGATACAGCTATGGTTATATCTAGCATCTTCCTCCTGCCCCTCCCTTACACAGACCATCCAAATTTATGGTCAGTCCCTAATAAGCGAATGCACTGGACAAGAAGACAACAGTAGGAGCAAAAGAAACTCCAAAACTCACCAAATGAGGATATTAAAACTACAACCCTGCAGTTGCAGGAGAAATATTTATTTGCCTCCATCTTGGTATTCTAGCCAAGCATATTTGTTTGGATTTGTAAATAGTCTGGTTCAAATAAGCTGTTTTTCTGAGTAGCTGATTTTAAAGTTTCCTCTTGTGAGGAAATTTTCTTGTTGTTTTGCAGAAAAAATCGAATATATTTTGAAAAGACTGTCTACATCCATGGGGGCAGAATAATATTTTGACAGAGGAAATGCCAATGTTTCTCTGCTTCATTCCTGGCCAAAGTTACTCACCAAGGTATGGGAGGTGCTGGGCAAAGGTCAGACCTTTGGGTGCATTTTGGCTAAGTTTCTTCCTGGCTTAAGAAGGTTATTTGGGAACTCTTGGCTCCAATGAATGCAGATAGTATCTGTGATTCTTTTTTGGGTAATCCATTTGTTTGGTGTCCTTACCAACATGGAAGACCTTATTTTCAAAGAGATAATGACTGACAATTTGACTTATGCTCATCTCTTTTTAATCTGCTCTGGGCTATAGCCACTGCTGAAATGTGTTATAAGGAGCACAATGCAGTGCAGGATGCTGTTCAGGTGACAGCAGCTGACTGCTTCAGTTCAGGATCTCCTTCGAAGTAAAGGCATTATCCAATCTGTGCACAGAAAGTAGTATCATTGTAAGGTGGCTGACCTTCCACACAAGAGGTATTGATAAGATGAATTTTCATGCTGCCGCTCTATGCTTAGGCTGCAGAGTATGGTACTGGTCAGCTGCTTCTCTGCCTCAAACCTGGGGTGCCCCAGGCTGGCACCTGGCTCCTCCTCTTTCTGCCACAGCGCAGGATCTGAGGGCCCAAGCTGCTGGACTGTAACAGCCTTACTCAAGAACTCAGCTGCCTGGTGTGTAGTCCCACTCTGACCCAAGCAAAACCTCCCTCCGTACGCATTTGACCCAGCACATCAGAGGGGATGACAGGGGTTTTGTCAGATGCCTCACCAGATGCTGCCAGATGTTGTTGGATGCCTTGCCAGAGTTTACCCTGCAGCTGTTGGTTGTCACAGCTCCTTCTCTTAGCACAGTACATAAGTACCAGGGTCTTATTTCCAACATGATACAGCTACATCCTGCCCCTTTCCTGGAGCAGCTTCCCCAGCACCAGTCAAGGCAGAAGCTTTGTGTAACACACAGTAGAACTTTAGGCACTGAAGTGCAACACAGGCAGGACAGCAACAGACAGAGCAGACTGACAACTTCTCCAAGTATTCCACTATAAAAAAGCACTGGAGACATGCATCAGCAAAAGGTTCAGAGATAAAATAAACACTGTAAACATAATGCAGCCTTTCATAGTAGGAGAAAGACCGAGGGAGGAGGAACAGTACAGCCTTTGCTGTTTTGACTGGCATCACTGCTTGTCTCGCTCTGACAGGTTGCCAGGTTAAGGTTTTGTTTTGAATCAGTCATTTCCCTTTGAACAGTGGCAACTGTTACCATTGTTACCCTGTTACACTGAATATAAAACAAAATTTCCACCAGCAGCTTTCCTACCATATGGTTATTCTAAGAGGCAGCAGGCAGCTAGGATTTGGTAGCAATCACAGTGAGGAAACATTTGCAGGACCTGTCTCAACAATATGATTGCCTCAATCGCAGTAATATCATACAGAAGGAGACACTGAATTCACAACTGCTGTCCATGAGACCTGACCTATGAAATCTAATAATGTGAGGAATTTTTTTTCTCTTTAATTGAAAGGTTACTATTTCAAGAATCATCGCTCTAAAGTGCAAAGCATACACTTGAAGGATTATTCCTGAAACTGTGTCAAACATGTTTTAACTGCAAAATTATTTAACAGATTTTTTTTGAAACACTTTCACTTTTTCTCCACAATAAATCGAGACACATCCTGGTAAAAGCAGTTTCCCACAGAAAAGTGATATGAGGGGTGTAAAATAGAATTTCATAAGGTTTTCATATTAGCACATTACAATTAGGAAGATGTCTTTGAATATCTCCAGAAGCTATCATGATTTTCTAGTTATTTATGGAAAATATTATTATAAAATTACTCCCATTTACTTATGATGTAGGTCTTTTCTTCCAAATCATTTAGATATGAGGAACTAGATATGTTAAAATCAATGTAATCTCTCTTTATAAGAACACCTTTGCAGTTAAATCAGATTATCATTACAGTGCTTAGTAGTTCAATAAAGCAGTTCAGTAAATAATGAGTGTTCCTTCTTTGCCTGAATTCCCGGAATGGATGCCAAATTACCAGTGATCTCTCACTCCTAAACAAATTTTCTTAAATATTTGGTAAAATAGCTAGAAGTTCCTAGAAGTGGTTGAGAATAAACTATCCATATGGTCTCCTGGACTTAAAAAAAGCTGAAGTCTGATGTAATGTTACAGGCATTGGATGATAGTTTATTAATAACAGCTTGTATTTTTGAAAGAACCTAGAAGAGTTAGACTTCCAAATCCAAGTGCCCTTTAAAGGGAAATTGTTGCTAAATCCCATAGGTTCTTTTGAAATCCCAGACATCATTAAAAACTGGGAGATGAGAAAGATACATCATTTTGACCTTAAAAGGAATCTACTATCAACAATTTCAGCTGCTTGATATTGGGTGAAAGATATTTTTTTATGAATGAGAATGAGTGGTCTTCGGCAATCCTAGAATTTAACTAACATTCACATTACCCTTCTTGTAGGTAAAACAAACTCCCTATCCCAAAGTAGTGTAGTTTATTTAGTATTCTGCAAGTAGGTAGATAACCACCTTTGACTTGTTTAAGAGCACTTCGTTTTTTGAACATTAACAGGAACACTTTATATGTGTGAGATTTATGTCATGCTGAGACAATTTTTACAAGATTTAGAGACCAGAATGTGAAGAAAGGAGATCTCTTAGAAGGTAAGACAAACAAGACAAGGATGGGGATGTTGAGCTTTTAATGAAATATAGATGCAGATACCATCGCAAAAATGTATACACACGGAGGAAAAAAAACCTAAAGTCTAATCAGCCAAAATTCATTGTTATGGCGATGGATCTGCCCCAGTAGGGTTTGCCTGTCCTTGTTTTAACAAGTAATTGGTCATTTCTTAGTGCCAAGTGATTTCTCTGAGCATTGCAGTTGTCGCCTTCAGTGTTTCAGCTGGAGGGAATAAGGTATTAAGAAAAATTACTATGAAAGAAGATTAAAAAATAAATTAAAGTACTGTATTGGAAAGGAGCCAGTCTCCACTTTTGCAAGCGGTAAATACAAGACAGGAACTTTTTTTCCAGTTTACCTCCTCTCCCCTCTACCTATTTATTTCCAAGCTCAGAGAGTACATCAGGAAAAGCACCACCAAAAAAAAAAATAGGAGTAGGCAAGAGAGAAACACGCAGTAGATGTTAAGATATGCACAGAAAAACATGCAAGTGAAAAACACACAAATTATATTCAAGGTTTTTGAGTTGCTTTCTTTTATTTACTTGTGCTGAAGACTAACAAGCTTTTCATTACATCACATTATGATCACATTATGTGTAATTAAAGTGTGTTACATTTACAGATTCTGAAAAACTGATGTGGTGAAGCAAGTTGCTGGAAAATATGTATAAAGATGTTTGGATTGAAGCATTTGTATCCTTTCACTTAATAATGCTCAGTTAAATAAAATCTGACAGCTTCCTTATTAAAACTATGAAGTGATGTAGAATATCCTCCCTCAAGGACGCCTCAAATGTAAAATAAACAGAATGTAAAGAGGGCACACTATTCTCTCTCCACAAAATGTTCCCATCTTTTGGCTGAAACAAAGAAGCTACATAAAGTTAGCTGCATGTCCCAGTAATCAAGAGAAGGAATTGGAAAATAATCCTGCCAATTGAAACTGCAGGAGTTTTTTTGGCCAATGTAGTGTCAACACAGTGTCCCTTTGGCCAACCAAGAGGTTATTGAAACAACAGACAAAAAAAATACATAGAGTTGTCAAAAAAGTCCATGAATAGATAGGGTCAAATTTTCCAAAGACAGAAGCCTTTTTCAAGCAGACAAAAGAATCAGCATGAATTATACACCTGTATTTGCCAAAGTGACACATGAAAATGTCTGAGCATAAGTAGATGGGAACAAAGACAGAAAACAAACCAGTGGAAAATGTCCAGTCCCCACATTTTTTGTTGGTTTTTNTTTTTTGTTTGTTTTTTTTTTCCCCTCTTTTTTTTTTTTTTTTTTTTTTTTTGTCCTCACAGAAAGAAGTACAAGAGGAATTTTTTGTTCTCCAGTATTCTGGATGTCAAAATTTTCAAATATATAAGAAGTGAAAATTTGTGCAAATTTCATCCACAATATAAACTCTCATCTTGGGTCTGCTGTGGCAATTTGCAGATAAGGAAATCTAACCTCTGTGTTTAGTGATAACAGTTGCACTTTCAAATGTAAGCACAAGTTCTTGTATGAACAAAACAATCATTAAAGACGGAGGGTCAAAAGTGATCATAAAGTGCCAGAATCTTCTGTTGCAGAATTCTTCTAAAAGTTGATGACCCACTGCTAACATTGGGATATATGTGGCATCTACTGGAGTCAGTAATACTTCTTGCAACCAATTAATTGGAGGGCTGACAACCAAATATTCCAGGTAGTTGTGATTGTAGAACTGTCTGGAGACTTCATTGGATTTAGGGGATGAAACTAAACATGACCGTAATATTTCTTTTCAAATATATTCTTACTTTGGTGGATCCCCTATACCCTCCCAAGCCTCTTAAATGAAACAGAAAATTGTTGACTAAGTCAGAAGACATCTGGCAAACTTAATGGAATGCACTGATTGTGTTCAATGACATCTGCTCCACAAAGAAGCATTACCTGGCTCTGTTCAGAATAAGCCAGCTGTCCAGTCAGCTGGAATGAGCAGTCAGAGGCATCTGAATAAATCAGAAATACGACAAATACATATTGCCTTCAGATTAATCATGAAATGGCCTTTCCTGGCAATAAGCCAGGCATCCAAAGAAAAAAGGATTGCCAACTGAAGATCGTGTGTCTCTCTAGAAGTTTTTCTGTAGGGACATTTCTTTGGATTAGGATGATGGGAAGGAGAAGATTTGTCAGTGTATACACTACATCCACAAGCAGCTTTCTGAGAAGTGGCAGCCAAAATGGCTTTGTGGCTTACACAAGATTTACACTGAATAACTCTGCTGCCAAATCAAGATTCTTGACTTTGTATACTCCCTATAGGAGCTGTTTCTTGAACTAGAGGGAATAAGTTGTTTACATCCCTTTATGGCAAACGACAATATTTCTACAAATATTCTAACCTCTTGCAACAGGGAAAAAAAGAACCCAATCATGTTACGATTCAGGTCTGACATATACCTTAAATAAAATAATATAATAAAATAAATATACAAGGAAGCATTTGGAGAAAACGCCCACGTGAAACAGCCTCTACCAGAGTTCCTGAGGGACCAATTTTGTAAGATTCGAACTAGCATCACCATTCAGAGGAGCTTTAGACTAAGAGACCCAAGGAAGAAAACTGGAAAGAAGTCATGTTCAACTCTCCAAATCCCACTTTGCTACACAGGCAAAAGAAAAACAGTCGAAAGGGCTCAGTAAAAAGAAAAAAAATCAGCAGAAGCAGCAAAGAGAAAAGTATAAGCAGAGAATATAGGAGTAGTCATGGAGACAGTTCAGTTACTGAAAGGCTTGTAAAGGATTGAGTTGAAATGGGAGAGGTAACAGAGAGACAACTTTGCTGTTTGGAAACCAATGAAAGGTGGCAAGGTTACAAACCAGAGGAAGCGAAAGCAATAGGAGAGGACATGAAATTAGACAGTAGAGCCATAACAAGACTTGGTGGACTAACATTCATTACTGGAAAGTAGATCTTGAAATATATGATAATCTTCTGAAAGCTAGAAATAAAATCAGGAGTAGAATACTGCCATATTTTAATAAATACCGCTTCTGCAAATAAAAATCTGTAGTAACGGGGATAAAACCATAGCTTTTAAGATCAAAATCAATTTGAATGAAGGGCTTTTAAATGAATTAGGGTCAGAAGTTTGCCATTGCCTCACATGGATCAAATCTGAACCTGGATGAGGACCTCATTAATATTTTGTTGGAAGGAAAATGGCTATTAGAAATTGTATCACTGCGTGGACACATAAATTTCCAAGGCATATTGGAAAAAACATGCTACCAAATATGGTAGGACCTACTTATTCCTGAATGTGATAGCCAACATATTTCTTCACTAAGTGTACTGTGACTAATAAGCACCGTTACAAAAAAGGTTCTGGTCAGCTGGAAATGACAGATCCAGCAGAAGACCTGGGCATAGAATTTAATCACAAGATTACAATGAGTCACCAGAGTGATGATAAAGCATAATGTGATACTAGCCCACAGCAAAAGCGAAGTATTTCCAATAGAAATTGGGATGTATTAATATCATTATAAAAGATAACAGTAAACTGAAGACAGTGCTCAGTGTTATGTTGTGTGCAAAGATGAACTCAGGCCAGAACAGGTAGAAGGAAGGTCTAGTCATCCTTGTAGGGAACTGAGTGTCTACTTTGGGAGAAGAGACAAAAATGGGAGCACAGATGAAATGTGGTTGCTCCCTATGAATTGTGTCCGCATGAGGTAAGAACTGGAGGACTAAATACTGGGTTATGTTGGGAAGGAAATAAAGTGGCCTGAATTAATTTAGGAAAGGAAAAAAGAACAAGTTTCCTTGCAATCAGCTGCACAAAGCCTTGAAAGAGCTTCCTGAAAGAAGTGCAGGAGCAAAAAGTAATTCACTGGCTAATGATGAAAAATAATGAGGTTAGGGATGGGATTACATGATGCAGTTCATCCCCAGCACAGAAGACTGCAAATAATGGTCCAGTAAAACCCTTCCCCTGTTCAGTGTCCACATAAAATTATTAAGTACATCTGAGATGCAGCTTTTCATCAATAGACACCAAGCTACTCACACGTGACAATTATTACCTGTGTAATATAGCATGTAGAATCAGAGAATCATAGAACAGTTTGGGTTGGAAGAGACCTTAGAGATCATATCCCAACCTCCCAATACACTTAATACTTAGTCCTCTACATGCTTTACAAAGCTGTAGTGATTTATATAAACGTAAGACTTTGTTTAATATGTTGGATTTCTTTTTTGCACTGTATAGAATAAGATTTGTAAGACCTACACTACAGAAAATGTGGAAATATGAGCCAAATCTATGTAGCACCAACTACTATCAAATATCACTGGCTTTTCACAACACAAATTACATTTTTTCATTCCATTCTTTCTGTCTTTCTTCCTCCCACCTTCTGTCTAAAACATGAACATTAAATAAAACAAAAGGGTCACATTCAGACAGCAGAGATGAAAACGGAGGTTAGCTTTGACATACATAATTTAGGCTATGTTTAAAAGGTAATAATACACTACGTAATGTGCTTCTTTCTCCTCTGTCTCAAAGCCAAGTTCAATACCACACACAGTGCTGGGTAAAGATTTTTCAAGATATTGTCATAAATGTTACAAAGTTTAAAAACGTTAAAGACTGTTTTGTGTTGTTTATGGTGGACCTGAGGAACAAACTGCTCCTAGCTGTCACTGAGTCAGTGGGCTTTTAAAAGGAATGAATCACTTATGACCACTAATAATTCCTGTAGCTATGCAAGATAGAACAATGAATTCAGCATCAAAATTGCATTTTTCAGGAATTCAGTTAAGTGTCTGTGAGTATGGGGTCAGAAAATCATTTCTTCTCAATTTCAGCTATTCATTTTGACAGATATGCAGATATTTCAGCTTTCCTTTACTGTATGGGTAGTAGCTGCTGCTGTACGAAGACAGGAGATGAGATATGGATTGAGGCTCCAGTGCAATGTAGTTTTCTTCCCTTTCACACGGAATATGAGTCTTTCTTTATACTCTACATATGAGGACCAAATTCAGCAAAGAAAGCTATGTAAAACTGACATTATTATAAGAAATGTCAGGGTTGAGCTCATAGAGAAACAGGGAAGATTTTCTCTAAAATGCAAGAAGCTTTTTGTATAAACTTTTCATCAGTAATATACAAAATTATACAAGCTACCGAAATTTCATGACTAGTGTCAGAATCTCAGTGCTTGAGCGTATGCCCTTCTGACCTCAGTTAAACTCAAAATTGTCATCTTGATGTAAACTTTCTCTCTAGTCTCCACAAAAAATAGCTTGACCATTCCAGGTAATGAGCAGAGTTACAGAGCTTGTATGGCTCATTCAGAAAGAGTTAACATGGAACTTGCACATTACATGTGTATTTCTGCATCTATTCCAGGTAGGCACACATGACATACACAGTTGGATAGGAATGAAGGAGGGAGGAAAAAAAGATTCTTAAATTAATTACACTTTCCACTTCCAGGTATCTACACTTTTAAGGTCCACACATGAGATTTCAAATATCAGCAAACCACGTCCCTAAAACCACACACAGAACAACAACTATATTACTTAACTTCAGATTGCACTTTGAAGTATGTAAAATCTCAAAGACTACTAGAGGGCACATATAACTTCCTCCGAAAAATCAAGCTTCAGGCATTCAGGCTGCTTCTCAATGTACTCATCACGGAAAAGTATAAGAAGTTTAGAAGATAAGTCACAGGAAATATATTCAACAGATTTCAACAGAACATGAATATGGCAGACCTCCACTGCCAAGGACAGTTTTGGTCTATCTGCCTGTGTTGGGCTCCTTGAGGAACATTTTTCACTGCTTTCTTTCTGCAGGCCATCTAAGAAAATCTGGAAAATTACATAAAACCAGATCCACCAAAATCAAAATACATAACCTATTTGAATAGAAACTAAGATTGTTTTCATTATTACAGCAAGTTTTCTGTGATAAAAGTCCTAATATTTTAAGAGATGTGCTTGTATTACAAAAAGTGATTCAAATCCTTTTCAAACTTGAATCATGGATAGATTGCTTGCAGTGCAGCTGTCCATCTGGAAATTTCAGATTTTGTTTATCTATTTTCACGGGAATTTTGACACATCAGATACTTGGGGCTGCAAAAAAATGACAATTCATTTCGACTACACACTGTCTAGGTAAACACTTGTCAAATGAGGAATGCTGAAATCAAAACAGGCTTTTGTATGTGTCACTCCATCAATTGCAGTCTTCCTGGCTACCGGTCCAGATTTTAGTTACTGCTTCAATACTGTTCAAGAACAAAAGCAGCACTCAGATAATTGTCAATTCTGTAGCATGAAGAGTTAAGTGACTTTATATGTGTCTAACAATAATAATATTTCTACCCTGTCCAAAAATACATGGAGCAACTGTTGAGGCCTCTTCACTGGTAGCCATCACACTGGGGCTGAGGGCAGACCAGCCTCACTGTGAAATGACTGAAGCAAAGCTTTTGAAAAGTCATGTATTTTGGATACCAGAAAATTTAGTAGAACTGAACTAATCCTAGCTGGAGGTATGAGCTAGGCAGCAAGCTTTTAGGCATCAATGGACACTGAGCTTGGCTCAGGAGTCAGGGTTCAACTTGAGAACAAGTGAATTCTCACCAAATACCCACCCAAAAAATTGTAAATCCCTTGTAACCAGATGTTCCCACCATCTTAGATTTACACAAGACATAATAAAGAACCAAAGAGGAATTTAAAAGCAACCAAAAGCCAGAGCGGTAGAAGGTTTGGATCTCAACCTGCCTGAGCCTGGAAAGGCTTCACACACTCTACTTTTCAGCTTGAGCCCATGTGCAGTTTTAAGTGTGTTTGTCAATTTAAATTAGACCCTTAAAAAAAAAATTTTTTTTAAAATTTCTTTTACCACTAACTCTTTAAGTGTTATCTTAAGAGCTGGGTAAATCATTTGCACTAAAATTCTGACTCATTCCAATGGGCCCTGCCTTCCAGAATACACAAGTTTATGAACCCTGGAGCATTCAAATGAACTCTGCGATGCAGTTGTCCATAAACACAACAAGCTCCAAAATCTTCCTCCACAGTCAACATCCCTTACTCAATACATGCTCTGAATTCCTCCTCTTCTGCCGTCTCTAATGCTCTCAAACACCTCACGCTTTCCAAAATCAACTAAATGGAGACCTAAAATGTAGAGGAGATGAAGAATAAGATAACACAGTGTTAGTCTGATTCCCTTCCAAGCACAGAAAACAAAGCCTAAAGGCTCACTTACCCTGTGGAAATTAAAGATTTTCAAGATTAAGACAAGCCTAACCTGCACAACCACAGATAAGGAAGGGCCTTCACATGTATTTATCCATATTTATTTTTCAGGTGCACAGACTGTAATGCACCACAATTCTCTGAAAGCTTTGTGAAACACATCACACCATGGCAAGCAGCCATTAGAAAAAGATCAGGACAGCTAAAGGAATCATTTAAAAATGAACATTAAAAAAAACCCCACCTAGTAGACTATTTGCTATAAAATGTGGCTAGAATGATAGCAGAGAGGTACATAAAAGCCTTGAAAATATTTGTTTGTTTTTAATGGTTTGACTTTTCAAAATAATTGTTTTCTTTTTAAATGTATTTAAAATTAAGGAGAATTAAAAATCCCGCAAGTATATGAAAGAAAGTACTTAGGTGCAGAAAATGTTTAATGTAAGCAGAAACAATGTTTTATTTGCCTTATATTTGGATTTTTCATTACAGTGAGAGAAACAAAAATTTTTCACTATGAGTCAATCTGAAATATTTTCTTAGTTTTTTTAGTTCAGAAAGTAAAGTGAAAAATTAATTATTCATTAAGACCTAATGGCAAAGTTTTCACTGGAAAGAGGCTGGAACTTTCTACCAAGTACAAATAAAGTCTTATTTGTTTATTTAAATTCAGTTCAGTAAGTGACTTAGTCTAAGTATATATATATAGAAGAAAAGAACTGAGGCTAACTTCTCACTTTCCCTGTTTTAGGAAGTGTGCTTCTCCCCAAATGTGGCATTCACATATATATTTCTAGCTCACATATATCACACATCATATTGCACATGGATATCAGGTTGCCAACGTGTCCTAGAACCAATGCATCACTTACCCTGCCTGAACCCAACCTGGTCCTATTAGGATGAGGTCACAAAGTAATGAAAGTGTTAATAAAGTTATGAATTTGATGTTAAGTTTTACTGCTGAAAGACCAGCCAGAAATTATGCTGTGCATTTTGCCCCGTACAAATGTCTGTCAAACAGGCTAGAAGTAGCCACTGGAACAGATACTTTAAACTTCATCTTCAAGCACACCACACAACCTGGCTTAGTGGAAAATGCATACGAGCTACTATGCAAGGGGCCTGACACACTAAATTTATAGATCATAAAACATGAAGAAGACATTGGTTTTCTGCCTCAAGATATTCAACAGCTGTGTTTATTCTGAGATTTTTTAAAAAAAAATTTTTTTTAGACATAATGTCTTTTTTCTAACAGAAGTAAGAATTCTTTTTAATTCATTTTCTGAAGCCATTAGTTTCAGTCTTAGCCACTGTCTTAGCACTGTACATGCTTTCATCAAAGTGACTCAGCCATAACTATTTTCACTGGAGTCAGGCATAGGCTTCATAGCTTCCAATCTAGTGCTATTCTTTGTCATCTTTCTTATTCCTAACTCTGAAATTAAGGCCTTATGTTTAAATAAGCTGTCTTAGAACAACTGCTGAAAGAATTTATCTGTGACAACACTTGGCAAACTCAGATTTCTGGGTTTAACCCACTGAATCACTTCTAAGCCCTTTGGCACCCAGGTACTGCAGCATTCAAAATGCCACCCACAGCACAGGAGTCCAGCATGCCCCGCAGTTTTTTTCACAGGTCAAAATTACCTTAGTGCAGATAGAGAGCTGCCAATCCAACAGGCTCTGATTGTCCCACACAGCTCATGAGAGTCCAGCCAGCCATGGATGCATCCTAACAAATTCTCTGAGGATTTCCCATATGCAGATATTATCAGCAAGTCACAAACCTGCTTTTGTGACTAATGCTCCAAATGACATGATGGCTAAGGGATGGCATTCCTCACGCACTGCAAGAGCCAAGTATAAATTAAACAGTTTTCATCTTTTTTTTATATTATATGGCCACCCACTAACACCAATTTTTAGCCTTCTTTTATTCTTCAAGATTCTGTCATTTTTTGTTTGTTTGTTTGTTCACTGGAGCCTGATGGCAGGCAAAATTTACTAAAAAATAACAGAATAACCTCTTTCCTGTCTAATGATTGGCAATGAGAGGAATTTTTAAGTTCTGGAAAGTCTGAAGGTCTTCTTCATAAAGCTGATCAGCTTCTCAGCATTCTACAGGCATTTTTGTAAAATTACCTAGGCAAGAGTGAGCCTAGCCAAAACCAAGATTTATTAAAAACAGAGAAAATGGAATTCAAAGAAACAGTTTCCTCAATAGCAGTGAATTTAACACTTCAGTGAAACTGGATTTCTGTGATGGCACATGGTAGTGGTGGGGTCAGACACATAACTTCAGGTAGTTCGCAAAATAAGGGTACCTGATACAAACATCACACTGTTAATATGTTTCATCCTCACCTGAATATATATTTGAGTACATATATCCATCATAAAATATCACAGTTCCAAATTTTTTGATGTTCAGTCTAAATACTTTTTACAACAGATACACAAATTAAAACAGAGTATCAGTTTACAGAAGAGTATATCCCTCAAGATCACTTCACATTGCAACATCCACATAATGTAGATAGTTATATTATTTTGTCTTCTGTCTTTATATTTAATAAATAACTAACGGTAATAAAAAAAATAGTGATTTTACATGGTTGCAGACATCACTGGAGCAACTGATGTAAAAGTTGGGAAAAAGTGATAAGCTTTCATCAAGTGAGAGTTGCTGTTTCTTTCCAGTTCTATCATTTCACCTAGTAAAAGGCATTACCTCTCTACACAAAATTTTGCCCTACCTTGCTTTACCTAAATATCTCAGAAATATTGAAAGTTCAAAATATCTGCCGTTCATGTGCTCATTAGCTTTTCCCACTGTTAGTCACATCTGTAGATAAAAGAGAAGTGCAAAGATTAAACTGTCACTACCCTTGCTAACCACACCAAAGACTACATGCAGTGGGAATGCTCAGAGATCCTGGCTTTCCAGCACAATACGATTTTCAAGGCCACGTTTCATAGGGTCACTGTTGTGCTAAGCCAGAGCTGTGTCGCTTCACTGATATTTCCTGAACTGAATGATGTCTGCCCACAGCAGGAGAGAGAAGGTCAACGTCCACTACTGGCAGATGTGCATGAGAATGGCTGGATTTTAAAGATACACCATGTTCAATCTTCAAGCTGTTTCTGGCCTCAAAATTTCATAGACTGTGAGAAAGAGAAAGGAAATCTATATGATAGGACACATTTTCATGGCAAATGAAAAAAAATTAATACACGTTAAAATATTGTTCTCAAGTTTCCTCATGTAATCATTGCCTCCATGTGTTTAAATATATCTATTTATCGCATTTATTGGCTGTACATGCTTTCATCAAAATGACTCAGCCATAACTGTTTTCACTGGAGTCAGGCACAGGCTTCATAGTTTCCAATCTAGTGCTATTCTTTGTCATCTTTCTTATTCCTAACTCTGAAATTAAGGCCTTATGTTTTAATAAGTGAAGAAGATACAAGATACATTACTTCCACAATCCAATAAAATTTCTCTTTTTTTAGGCATATTCACACTGGGCTGAGTCTTTGTTTACAAAATGGTTAAGGTTTCTAGTTATTGAAAGAGATCAAATACATACTGAACTCCACTTTATCCATTACAGAAATCAGCTTCAGTGTTTTGTTATGAAGCTGTAAAACACAGCACCAAGGAGAACCACAGATTCCAAAACTCTGTCAGAGAACCCCTTGGGCACTTCAAGAGAGATTAAATCTACAGATTGTTCAGGACAAAATAACTTGGCATGCTTTTTGGCACCAGAAAAAAAAATACCACCATTTCGAAGACCTCTGTTTCAGTTTGCTCCTGATTTCCCAAACATCTCAAATTCTCACTGCTGGAATTCCTCATGGCCGAATTCCTTCCAGTTTTTGTTGAAGAGCCTTCTTTACAGAAATATCACAAAATTATCTCGTGGCAAAAATGGGTATTTTCTAAACCCTCATTTTAACTATCTAATCCCTGCATTTAAGCCTTCGTCTTCATTTGAATCATAACTGAAGGCTCCAAGCCTGATTTAGGGATGTCAGGAGGTACAATCCCTTGGTTTAAAAAAAGAAGTAGACAGAACAGCAACAATACTGTACCCCCACATTCTGAAAAGTAGTTTCAGACTCTGTAAATGTATCCCCACAGTCTATGGAGACAAGCATAGGGAAAAAACCACCACCTGAGAACCCCTTCCATGTGTCTAGGGAGGGCAACGCAGACCAGCACAGCCCCTTTCACTCACACAGGAGAAAGATTCATGGTTGGGGATGTCATTTTCTGCTGATCTGCTGAAACAGCCCATAAAGCACACTACCCAGCAGGTATAGCTGGTTTTAAACAGAACTGCCCCATAAAACTGGACATCTGTAATTCACTGTGGCACCAACACTGCATAATCTCAAGCACGTAACATGACTGCACTGCAATTTCAAAGTAGTATCAATTCAGTCTTCAACCAAATTACATTACCTCAGTTTATGCCACTCCCTCCTGTTCAAATTAACTTTCCTTTTTTTAGCTTATTATTAGCTTTCAGTTGGCAAAGTTTTCTTATCTGACGCCTTTTGCACTAACATGATCGCTCCAGCAATCACAGCAGAGGGGTGTGAGAAGGGCAGCTGATCCCTTTAACTAGTAGTACAGATTGTTTAGGCAACTACAGCCTCTATTCATCACTGACTGGTATCAATGGCAATTAGCCATAATGGTATTTTCAATGTTGCAGTGGAAGACACACTAATCTGGGTTTGTACTTGTGTCAAATTGTGAGCCTAATATATTGGCACTGACTGGTGCTGCAGCAGGCAAAAACTCAGAGACTGTAAATCTTATTTTCACTTTGAAATTTCATGGCACAAGAACTGTATTTCCAGGTACTTTTGTATTCTTTTGCTTGTCAGAAATGTGGAAAGAAAAAGAAGCAATGCTAAAAAAACCCAGGGACTTTTCTATACGGAAAGTATTGCCTTTCCTTCAGAAAAGCCAACTATTCAACCTTTTTGAAATCTGGTAAGAGAAAACCAAATAATTTTAGCCAAAGCCACACAGAAATAGTTTGGGGGTTTCCCACAAAAAGCCATGCAAGTTTCTAAGAAATGTAGATACTATCTGGAAGTACATTTAAAAAAGTCTTTTTCCCTTTCAAATAAAGATTCAGACACAAAGGTCATTTGGGGTAATCTCCTCCTCCTTATTTCATCAATTACGCTACCGAATCTAATTTCATCAGAAGGAAGCCTCTCATCAACTACTTTTTTTTTTTTTTTTAATTAAACAACTTTCATGGCTTGCATGGGAAAAAAAAAACAGCCACTTTTATTTGTCTGTTGTCTGCTGTAGAATAAACCTCTAAAAAACAAAACAACCCAGCATCACTGGTAAGTGTTACTACACATAAATCCAACTGCTGATTATAAATTCTGACAATGCTTAACTGCTCAGTTCAATCTCGGATGAAGCTAAAACCAGGCAGTGCTACTGAAGAGAAAGATGGTGACAAATTTCAAGTATCAAAATATCTTACACTGACCAAGAGGATTTATGAGCCTGAAAGCATCTGACCTCAATTTGAAGAACTTTGGAAAATTCTACTGTTGATTTGCTCAGTAGTATTTGAGGAAACAAGAATAAAACGCACACTAAACCATGATCGATGCATGAGAACATATCTAAACAGCTGAATATATAAATAAGAGCTTTTCTATAATCCAAGAAAAGACAAAAAAACAGACCAAGAAAAGAGAAAATTTTTCACTTATTTTTTCTCCATATCCCTAACAGGTTTAAAAGTCACACAGGGGTATAAAACTTATATTCAGAGAAATATAGAGAAGAACAAAGAGAAATATGGAGGAAAAAAATAAAACCAGAGAGAAAAAAAACCCAGACTTCATATACACTCTTAAATAAATTTCCATGCAGAGAAAAAAAAAAGAGAACTAAAATTTCAGGAACAGAGTACTTAGAATTTATTATTGCACTTCCCAATACCACAGATATAGGCAAAATCAGAGCATGTAAATGAGTTCATTTAAGTCTCATATTCCTGACACTTTTCCAACTAACATTTCAGACTCATTTTGAAAAACACACCCAAGACAGATTTTCTTCTGGTGTTTGCCTGAATGGCACTCTTGCCTCTGCATAAGAATGCTGCACTGTTTTCAGATCCATTCCAACACTTTTCCTAGTGTTTCACTTTGAACTGAAGAAAATGAGAATTCTCAAGATGCACCCTTTTAGAAAACTGAGTCACATCAGGTCACAATGATTTGGCTTCGATGGCTACATAAAACATTGCAGTTGGCACAGATGTATTATAAACAGCTTGGCAGTGATTTTGAACGAAATGCGTATGCTTGGAAGCCTGCTGAAAGACGAACATGGAGATGTAGATTTTCACTTTTCATTTCTGTTCTTCATGCTGGCAAAGCACCTGAATATTACAGGAAAATGCCAAACTCTGTTTGGATGCAAGAGTTTACCCCCTCCCTCATTTATACCCACTTTCATGGCATTTTCATGTAGGCTTTCTTCTCTGTTTATTCTCAGCTTAGTGCTGTGACAGCCTCTGGTGTTCCACCCCAACAGTAAATCCCATTTTCAAAGTGCCTTCTCAAGAGCCACACTGTAAGATGCATGTGTCTGTCTTCACCAGAAACCATTTTTAAGGATTAGCTGGCAAATCTGGGGTTCAGAAATTTCTGCCAATAACAGGAATATATCCCAACTCCTCTATGCAATAATGAGAAGCTTCCAGCTCCCACCTTGTCACAGCTGGGCATGAAGAGGACAGAACTGAAAGTATCGATGTGGTTCTGTGGAAGAAATTCATGCAAAAAGCAAGAGGGATGAGGCACTATTTTTCCCCCAGCTTTACCCTATGATAAATTCACTGACTTGAATGGAGTCACTCTGGAGTAGAATTAATATAATACAGTGATAAATCAGGCCTATTGATGCACTGACAGTGCCCCTGTAGGACCTTCTCAGGCCGCCAGCCTACTGAACATTGCTCACAGCATTGTCTTCCCAAGCACTGTGCCATGCCATTTCCACAGACAAATTGTTTCCTGACACAGCAGAGACAGATCTCCATGCTTCCTGCTTAGCTAATGCATTATAACCACATTGTTTTGCACTGGTTGCCCTCTAATTTTTGTGCAAAAAGATTTCTGAGTCAAACACATAGCCCTCAGCTGTGGCAAATCCATGCGGAGTTTTGACTCCTAAAGCATCCAAAGATCACAGAAGTTACAGATGCAAAATGTACTTCCCTAACTACTTCTATGATTTGATTATTTGAAAAGCCAGGAGAGAAAAGACGGATCAGGATACTGGAGCCAAGAATGCTTTCTAAGGAGGCAGTGATAGCCAAACTCTTGGCCTTGAAGTCCAAGGTAGCAAAGGATGCCCTGAGGAAATATTTATACATCTCTTAGCCCTTCTTGGACTCCAAAAATTTTCTGGTTTTTGTTTTCTGACAGATATTAAACCCAAGAGGCAGCTTTAGACAGTGAAAAATTATGTCTGGTCATAATTGCTTGGTAATTAGCAGCTCTCAGCGGCAGCAAGCCAAATAATAAACGTTTCTTCCAAGTATATCTAGTCATTGTTTTGATGACACCTTTCCAACTCAAGGCTTCTCATTTCTGGCCAGTGTCAAAAATGCCACAGGGGTGGGGCAATGTAAAATGAAAATCAGACTCCTCTTTGGAAATCAGATAAGAGGAAAAATACCTTAAGAAAAGAAAGTCCAAAAACCAGGACTGTTCCAGCCTTCTTTCAACAACTCCAAGAGATCTTTGATGGTGGAAACATTCTGGTTTTCTCCTGCAGATCCAAAATGTCAGTAGATTATGTGCTGTTCCAGGCACAGCTACAATGACAAAAAATCAAAATTTATGTTCAACAGACTTACTTCATGCCTACTCTGAGAAGATCTATCAGTGTTTAGAGGAGCAAAGGAAGGAGACATGAGAAGGAAGATAAAATATAGATCACCATCTCTACAAACTGTTCCACCACTGTAAGCAGAAGACAAAAAATCTCAGGGTGTTCTTCTTGCCTCAGTTCCCCTCTAATTAATAGATAGAGACACTGTTATGGACAGAGTCCATTTGCTATTTTATACATCTGCTCTAGGATATGTAGAGCCAGTACCTACAGTCTCTTGACTACATTGGCTTCATATCCACAGATTATATCAGAATGCTCAAGGACTACCATAACAGCACATTTGCATTTCAGATGCCTTTACATTTAATTAGACAAAGTCCACCCTCTTTCTCTAATCACAGAGGCCAACTGCTCTTGTAGGACTAATTGAAGAAGTCTCCTTCAGAAAAGAATGACTACCATCAAGGAAAAACATGGCTGTTTGTCCACAATCTTCAGGAAACACTCAGGGATGTTGGAGACAGAGAACTATTGGTCAAAAACTTGCAAGTTGCTCTGTCCCAAAAGGCAGAAAAATAGATGCAGGTCTAATACTAAAGGGGTAGTTCCAACACATCTATAGCTGTTATCTTCCAGACATCTGTCCCACCTTTTCTAACAGGAGTATATCTTGGGTATGCCCACAGTCCAGAAAACCAACTGCATCCTGAGCTGCATCCAAAGCAGTGTGGCCAGCAGGTCAAGGGAGATGGTCCTGCTCCTCTACTCTGCTCTCATAAGGCCCCACCTAGAGTTCTGCATCCAGCACAAGAAAGGCATGGACCTGTTGGAGCAAGTCCAGAGGAGGGCCACAAAAATTATCAGTGTTGGAGCACCTCTCCTGCAAAGAAAGGCTGAGAGAGTTGAGTTGTTCAGTCTAGAGAAGGGGAGGCTCTGGAAAGTCCTCATTGCAGTCTTCCAGTACTTAAAGGCAGCTTATTAAAAAAAAAAGAGGGAGGATGACATTTTAAATGGCCATATAGGGATACGACAAGGGGGATCAAAGGGGTTTAGTTGAAAAGAGGAGAGATTTAGATTAGATGTTAGAAAAAAGTTCTTTACTCCGAGGGTGGTGAGACACAGAACAGGTTTCCCACAGAAGTTGTGGATGCCCCACAAGTGTTCAATGCCATGTTGGATGGAGCCCTGAGCCTTTCTGTGATTCTATACTCTCCCTTCCCTCTCTACTCTTTCTATGGAAAGACATTTTGTGTAATTGCAAATTGGCTGACAAATAACCAATTTACATCAGGGCTCAGCCCAGATGTCCCTCACTCCTCAGGGCTAGGAAACTCCATCAAGAGGATGGAGAATATACTCCAGAAATGGGGGGGAGGTACCTATTGTGTGGCATTTCCAGACTCCAGAGCCACTCTCCTAGAGCCCTCACACACTGAACAGGGTGCTTCAAAGGTCCCACCCATCTTCTTGTATACACTTCCATTTGTTTGTAAAACAAAGAAACCTCCACAAACCAAGAAAGACAGAAGGCCAGGAGAAAAAAAAAACACAGATTAACTAGATATCCCATGTATTTACTTTAGACTTCAGTGCTAGTAATGGTCTCTATGTGAATAAAATAAACTAGCACATTGACAAATTATCCAAGTTTGAAGGAATAACAAGAGTTGAAATTATTGCAATTACACAATGTTCACAGAAATGCCAAACTGAAATTCTCTGAACTGTAAATGAGACCTGAGGGTCAGGTTCTGGCCCAGGAAACACATGAGAAGTCTCAACCAAATAAGCGAAGTAGCACTAACAGTAATCCAGTGCAAGACTGTGTGGGCTGCCTCTTCCCTGGGGAAATTTTCCCACCATTAGGCTCTGAGTCTCTGACTTCAGCATTAAAAGTACTGTCTCCTTGTAAACTCAGTCATTAAGCCTTTCTTGCTTCTCTACTTTCTTGAAGGAAAAGCTGACCCTCAGCCATGAGAACACAGCATCCTGAGCAGCCTGACCTGCACCTATTGAACTCCCTGACTTCTCCACAGAGACAGGTGCCTAAAACACCAAGGGATGCTCTGCTTTAAACAACCACAGTCCTTCTGAGATCACTTAAAAGGGATACCCTTCACACATCATTCTGCAGCTTTAGGTCTACAGTTTAAACTCAGTTCTACTTTAACAGCAGATAGAGTATGGAGAAGGAAAAGTAAAGCAGGACCTCCCTAAATCTAAGCAACGCTATATTTGCTCAGCCTAAATGCACAACAGATCCCTTTAGACATAATTGCCCATGGTTGCCACAACTCTCAATGCCTTAGAGAGGATTTCTTGGATAGTCTTCAGTCCAGGATAATCAACAGACACTTCACGTATTCCTCTGCCTGCTTGCTATACTTTGACCACTGGCCTGTTTTGACTTTACACACCTTCTGCACATCACCAGCATGATGGAGACAGAACTGTTTCATCTACTTCCCATTCCTATGCGACACAAACCTTTTATTTTAACTACTTTCATATGTTATAAGTTGGCAGAGAACTTACCTTGTGATCTTCCAAAAAGGCTTTTATTACTGAGTTTCACATTAGGTGCTAAATTCTGATTCTTTAACAGTTTTCATGTAACTTACCTTCATTAGTTAAATCAATGCTGATGGTATCCCATAGATTTGCAGGGGGTTGCACCTACTTATGCCTGACCCTGGAAGCCTTTTTAATGGGATGTTGTGGAGCATATTTTGGCAGGACACTGAAAACAAGTTTATTTTACTTGCAAGATCACATAATCAGCTCAGCAGTGCTGAAATGTGGCAATGAAATCCTCTCATCGCGTAGAAATGATGATCAGCAATACTAGCAAAAGATAGGAAAAACTAACCAAGTCGTCCTAGTCAGTGGATCTTACTTGCATTTAAGGCTGACACATACATAGCAATTTGCCTCTGTTCTACAGCAGCTGCAAACTATTAACTATGACAATGAAGTTGATTTTTAAACCAACAAATATGACGGCTATTATGAAAGTTTTACCACTGTCACATGGTGTGCAGTCTTTAAATTCATCCCTTGCTGTGTGGCTGAACTTTTATTGAATTTTTTTTTAAATTAAAAGAAGGTCATGCGAGGACAGAAAACCTCTTTGTCAATCAGACTGTGCAGTGCACAAAACTCTTCCAGAACTCTCATAAAAGCCAAGACCAGCACACTGCACTTAAAGCACAGTGTTGCAGAGATACCACAACTGTATTTGACAGATAAAAAGATACTCCCCCTCATTCCCCATTGCTTCTTTCCGCCTCCAAAATGCCATCATCTTTGCTGGGTTCCCAGAAAATATAGCTCTGAATGATCTATTTGCCAACTGAGGGAGTTTTCAACGTAAGAAGCCTTCAAAATTATACCCATGGTCCAAAGCACACACCTTTGCTCTAATGCACTGATAGAAACAAATTGAATGAACACCAGCTTCCAAACCAAGACTTACACAGAGAAGAAAAAGAAGGATTTTAGCTTATTTTGACAGCATGGGGTGCATTTGAGGAATGCTTACAGCCAGATATCACACAAAATGTCTCTCATCATGTACAAATAAATTGTGGCCAAATAAATTTGTAAAAATCAAGATGTAACCTTTAGATAATGTTCTATTTTTTCCCCTATATGCCCAGTGAAACAGGACAAAAATTTTTGAATTCTAGAAGCACTTATAACTATTCAGCTGAAGAAGTGATTCCTCCTGGTTTCTATTTCCATTCATCTTCTTTCTCACCTCATCATATGAGCTACCCTTCTTCAAAAGAACTGTGCAGAAACCCACAGGCAGAGCAGGGGGTGAGCCTCACTATTTTACATAACAAAATCATATGCATCAAAACACACACACACACACAACTTCCCAAATGTCTGAGGTTAGTTATCCTTCATGTCCTGACAAGTTACACCCACCTTTCCCAGAGGAACTAACTCACTCCATAACAAATCCCAGATTTCTGTTAAAACAGCAAATAAATTAGGACCACCTACCACCCAATCCTGCAAGCACTTACTGGTAGACATCCCTGCATGCCTACTGCCATGCACAACCTCAGAGTTTCAGCTGGCCTGTCCATGACACAAAGTGCCGTATCTCCAGCAAATGTTTCCAGAGTTATGCTCAATTGCTAGGTCAAAGTCAGCTCAATTCTCTAACCCCTGTTTACAGTCAGCCTCCAGCACTGGCTTATGCTGGAATAATTCATAAGAATTAAACACAAGTTTGGATTTCAGGATAAGGCCCCCAGTCAACATGTGGGAGCATTTATGACTCTTTGAGACCTATGTTAAAAAATAACTTGAAAACAGACAGCATGTCCCTATGAGTGTCCAGTTTTCCCATGTTCCAGTTTGCTCTTTCAAGAAGACTAGTAGGCTGAGATACTGGTCACTATGTGAAAATGACAACATTCAATTAAAACAATAGCAATTTTCAAGTGATGCTTTTTTTTCAATAGATGTATGACATTCCTAGACATTCTATTAATTAGCAGGCCCCAGGCAACACATTTGGAAAAACAGAACAATCTGGCCTTTGATTTTTATCCAGGCCTTACCCAAGATCACACAGAGGTAGCCAGACTGCTGATAGATCCCCCACACAGAGCACACACCCCCAGCAAACAGCTGTGCTAAGAACTGTGTGTAAATCACTTTGAAGAATTCTCAATCTGCAAAGAAAGAATGATTTATTCATTAAGAAAAAACTGCTGGTGTTGGACTGGGCAATCAGAATCTGCTAAATGGACTCTACTAATAAGTCCCAAATTTTTTTCTGTGTCCTTTTTTCCAGTTACCTGTTTTAACTTAACTTTGAAAGCCATCCTGAATGAAAAACATATCCTGGATGTCTTCTGTATTTCAGGACCAGGAATTCAAACAAGCCCATTACTTTCAAAGTATGGAGGTTATTAATATCCTAATGAGCATCTGAAATTAGCAGCATCTCACATTCTGCACCTACATGAAGGTTATCTAGGAAACTGGCATCCTTGTTACACCTTTTCTGGGCAGCTATAGTCACAATGCATCAGTACACTGCATGAAAAACACCATCTCAACAGCTGTTGTAAGATGCCAGCTGAAACACTCTAGCTTTTGATACTCCCACCTGCATTAATAATTCGTGGTTACATTGGATAAAGATCTGTGAGTTCCTCCACTTTTAGGAATTTATTAAGGTAATCAAAACTTTGGAATCTTTCTTACTGGTTATATTATTCATTTCATCTGTAGACAATAATGGTCCTCTTACATTAAGGATAATTAGGGCCTTAGATGGGCTTTCCACATTTTTCAGTGATGTAGCTGTAATTAAAACAAAATCCAAAGGGAAAAGGGGAGGAGTATTTGATCTTGAAAGAAGCCAGACTGTCTGGAGGATATGTATTGTGAAGGTTTTATTGGTAGCCCTCAGAGAAAGGCAGCTACAACCTAAGCTTGGAGGCTAGCAAGGGCTATGTGGGTTTGTGTGGGAGGGGGTTAAGTCTAATTTGTAAATGGTGAGTTATTAGCCCTGACATTTGAGAATAGACACTGCATTGTGTTGATGATGAGAGCAACCCTAGTTTTCTCGTTAATGGCAGTGATTCATTCTTTCCCACTCAACTATTGTTCCCATTTACCTGGCAAAGAGAATTACTTGTTATGTGTTTCCAATTGCTGATTTCTGGAGAGACTGTTCAGATGAGCAAAAGCACAGGAGAAGAAATGCACAAAACAGGCAGAGCTCTGGGAACAGCACTAGTGGATCTCTGAAAGGCTCTGTGGCCTTTCCCCCTCCTCTACTCCCCTTTGCACCTGAGAAAACCCCAGTTCTTTTCTGCTTTACTCAGAGCTTTCAGGCTCCCTTCCTTTCAACTCGGGATTATTCCCATAAATTCATGCTTTCAAAATTATTTAAAATACCTGAAGATTTGTAAAATATTTGGAAGCTTTAAATTACTTTAAACCTATGTGTAGTCATACATTAGGTGACAGAGCAACCAGCCTTGCATTTTCCACCACAGCCTTACCCAGCTGCACAAAAGCAGCTATGCCAACAACTGGCCTCCTATACCACATGAAACCACCCAGAAATCCCACAAGGGGTCTCAGCCAATTATCCTCACAGAAGTCCATATATTAAGTTTTCTTTTAAATTGTCTGAAAGCCATGGAATATCAGGACAATGACCAGGAGTAAGTAAATCAAGACGGAAACCTCCAGAGAGAGCTGTCTCTCCAACAGTGTGTTTTGTAACATGCCTGGCTACCGCACTCAGATTCTCTGTTTGTCACTCGGCCAACTACAAACCCAACACTTCTGAGGCTGCCTCCCCTCCTCCCCAGCAGACCGTGACACTGGTAGATGGGCCTGATCCCTTGCTAAAGTGGAAGAGCTGCATTGACGTCAGTGATGAGACTTCTCTTTCTTGCAACTACCAATCTGGCCCTCCCACTTTTACAAATGACCCCGAGGGGACGATATGAAACACAAAGCTTGGAAAAGTACAGAACTATGACTTGGGAACAACCCATGGCACAGATTAGGGGACAGTAGCCATAAAGAGCTTGAATCCAGATGTGAAATTCCCCAAAGCCAGGACTATTCAATCCCTGTCTCATATGTGAGGCAAACAAGCAAAATTAACTATTGGGTCAACCTTGCCCATAAGACACAGCTTACTGTGAGCAGCTCCACAAGAAGATCTTTGGGAGCTGTTTACTTTCTGGACACGCAAACAGCTCTATGTCTGTGAAAAGGCTGAAGCATATTCCACCCTCGGTGCAGCCAGCCAGGACCACTGCAGCAGGCAGGGCAGGCCAGCTGACTGACACACTGGGGTTTGCTGTGAGCAAATACTTCTTGTGCCCAGGGAGCACAGAAACCACAGTTGCAGCTCTGCCAGCAGGGTGGAAGGTGTCACGTCCAGAGGCAGCAGCAGGCACTCAGCTGACCTCAAGCAAACAAAGCCTAAGTGGAATGTGGTATCCTCAATTCCATCTTGGGTTTCAAGTGACTAAGTGAAGAGATGCATGAAATTCATACTGAGTCCCCAAGCTACTACATGCATAGAGCTACAGCTCTCTCCAAGCTGCCTCAGCCAGCCATAAAGGTAGCTGGGCTTTGGCCATGCAGAATTCCCACAGATTTCAATGGGAATTTCAGTGTTCCAGTCTGGACTCCAAGAATGTGGTGCTGGACCCAGAGCTCTGACGGCTGGAGCCGTATTCAATATCAGTGTCTGGCAACACCCATTTGTAAAACAGTGACTCATTCACAGGCACAACTTTAGAGGGACAGACAGGATGACTTTAATCATACATTTCCATTTCGTTAACAAAGCTCAGTAAAACCAGATGAGCATCCTGGATGATAATAGTTGGTATTAATCTAATGATTGCAGTGATCCACTGCCACAGTTAGGAATAGTTTTATATCCTAAAGAATGCATTGTTTTCATTCGCTTCCAGAACATAGCAACTAATGGACTCCTGAGGCTAAGGACAAAATAATTTTTAAAGACTCATGAATTTATTTAGGAACAGGGTTTTTTCTGAAAATCAGAGACATGGAAATAAGTTACAGAAAGTAATTGGAAAGAACATCTTTGAAAGTACCTAAGTGACTCAGGAGTCTGAGACAGATAAATCAGCTGTCATTAGCACTTCCATTCATTGTAAACAAGGGAGCAAGTGTTTTGTGTAATGGACTGTACAGGGAGGGACATTTAATTCAGGCAGCTATTACTGCAAGGTGCTCATTCGTGCACAGTCTTTTCCGTGGACCAGTTGGGTTTACATTCAAATATACAGTTTTATGTCTTTCCCTCTAACACTAGCATACATCAATCCTCAGAACTGACAGAAAGCATCTGAAAGCAGATTGCTAAAGCTGGAATTTGGCACTGGATTTTTACTCAAGGTTCCTTTTAAAAGAATGTGCTGCCTTTAGGGCACCATTTTTCCAGATCACGTCTGGCTAACCCTTCTAACATATTAAGGATGCAATTCCATGGCAGATTTGCAAAAAGATGCAATTCTATCTGCATCTATCTCCGAGATGCCCAGATAGAATCCTACCTCTGATCCTGAAGTCTTGTAACTGCAACCCTCTAATTCTGATCCCAAACTAATATACCCTGCTTCTCAGCAGAACTTGGGTTCAAGCTCAGTCACATACTAATGATGGCTACACAGCTTCCCATTCCCAGGCAGCTTTCATCCAGCCAGCTTGGAGCGTGGACAGAGCGAGTTCATATCTGCCTGCCAAACCCTGAGTAGACATACCTTCAGTGACTCAAGCAGTTAGGAGTAGAAATGCAGGATGAATCTTGAGCAATATTCTCACAGTTCAGTAAAGGCTGGCCTTGCTCACTAGTTTGGAAAGCCTGCCAGAGCATGGTAGTTTCCTTTGCTTTCTGGATTGATATGACTATTCCTTACTTTGTGTATCAAAACTCTTCCTGGTTGACATTTTCCCAACTTTACAGTAAGTCTTGCTCCACTAAGAAGACAGAGTAATCTCCTGCTCAAAAGCATGTGTTCCTTCAGGATTCGCCTCCTCAAGAAAATATAAAATTAACATGTGCTCTACCAAACTCCTTTCACTAATTTAATTTCCCATATTCTGTAGGGTGACAGGTCCCTAGGGAATACCAGCACCTCACAAAGAATTATTGAATGAATGAGAGACATATTTAAATTCAGCTTTGCAGTCTGAAAATCCTCTGGTTAAGATCATGGCAATTAGGCAACACATGAAATTTCCTACAACAGCACCTATCTTAGAAATGAGATGCTTGGATAGAATTAAACTTTCTATAATGCACACAAATCCTATTGCTTTGTCTTTCTATAGTGAAACGCATAAATGAGAAATAAAAACTGGATTGCTTCCAAATGTTGTCCACTTCCACCTACAGCCCCAACCTGCTGTGCAGTCCCATCATGTCTGTTCCAGCCCTTTCTAGATCTCAGGCTACTTTTCACTCACCATTTTTATAGCAAAACACATAACAGTAAGTTTGTTCGCCACCTCTACCCACTTGATATCTAGGTTAATGCAATAAATTAAGTGGAAACTACCTGCTTGAAGATCTGCAGCACTTCTGATCTCAGATGGCATCAGGAGTTAAATGTAAGACAGAGAATTCATACAAGCCACTCCTCTCTACCCTTCCAAACATGTCTTCTGCTTTCTTCTCAATTTTCTCCTCCACCGTCATAACAGAACTTCATCACAGTTACATCCTATGACCGAAACCAAAAAACCTATTTAACATTTCAACCACAATTCATCTAATTTTGTTCTTTGATGACCCCAGTATGATTCGTTTTCCAAGTAATCTTAGTAATCTTTGTTTTTTCAGTAGTATATTTGTCTAGACTCATTATTGTCCATACAAGTATCTGCAGTTCATTTATTATTTATATTTTTAAATCGTAGGGATAATTTCTCCAGGCTTATATAACATTTCTAGTTGGGCAACACCAACCTGTCAACACCTTCTTTTCCTTTTCGCAGAAATTCTTCCATCATGACTGCAGCATCCATACATATTCCAACTTTTGCATAACCTTCTCTGCTGTCTCTAGTATTCACTTAAATTTGAGTTTGTCATTTCCAATTTGCTTTAAACAGAGTCTGTAGCAGTCCATCCAATTCAGCAAAATCTTTCTGTAAGACTAGCAATGGTATTAAGACATTGGGATTTTCATGCTTTGCTTAATGCATTTTCTCCCACATCTCTTGATTTCAGTCAGTTTCTGCTAATACTTTCCTTCCAGCCTGGGCAGCAAGGCAGTGGCAGATCTTACTGCAGCAGGATAAAAATATCACTTATTCAGTTTTGCACTGTGACAATAAACTAACAGGTTTGAAAATTAAGGTGTGTGAACTCTTTGAATACATTTTATACCTACAAATTCTTTATATTCTCTGACAAAGCTGTCTAGGAACCCTAATCAGAAAATGTGCAAGAAATATAAAGACAAAACTCCCCAAACTCTTAATATCCTACAAATATGTGTTTAGGGGTTGAAGAAAAAAGAAATACTGCCTTCTTCTTTTACTGTCCTATTTAGCTCTTTCCTTTCTCTTGCCTCAGTTAATACTAAAAGACCTGTGGAGATGAAAGCATGATGTCTGTGACACTCTGATGTATGGTCCAGGTGCAATACTCACTGATCTCCTGCATGTAAGCATGTCTTCCTCCATTGCACAAGCTGAGAAACCATCTAGACTATGGCTACTTTACCAAAGCTTTCTTTTTACTCAGCCCCTGGCTTCATAAAAACAATGCCACGCAGCATTTGTGATCATGGTTCATTGTATGTGGCGCCTTGTTTATGTGCAGCACTGTAAGGTGGGCAGCACACACTGCCTCTCGCTTATTTTCATAAGCTGAAACTAATTAATGTTGTTTCGCATGCCAGGGATAAGAGGACAGCTGGAAACCATCAAGGGGAAATGCAAGCAGTACATGAGCTGTTTCTTCAGTCAGCTGTTTCACTGCCCAAGGCACACACAGGCAACTCACAGCTTCGTCTCTCAGGTCCAATCCTGCTTTGCTCTGTCACTCAGAAGCCAACTTAAGTATCCCAGCTTTGCAGTGGTATAACAGAGAACAGACTTGGGCCTAAATATCCTATTGGTACTTCAAACATTCCTGTTCTATCAAAACTTGATACTTAAAGCCTTCTGGGGACATGGACAATCAGGATAAACTAGCAATTAATACTACATAATTGCCTTAGACTATGCTCAGAAATCTCATCCAACTCACAAATAAAAGTTCACACACTCAAGCCACAAGTCTCGGAGTACATACTCCATCAATAGACATATCTTTGTCATATCTCCTGGAGGCCAAACACAGGGTTTGTCCTAACCATGAGGAATAGAAGCAGGGAATTGAGGTTCACTGAAAATGCTGTCTTACTGGTCTTCATTACTCAGGCCTGGGAACAGTTATCCAGAATGCTTCTGCTGATCTCAGTTTCTGGTTAGTTCTCCCTCACTTAACCCTGAACCTTTCACACACACATGAAGATAAACACCCAGAGTTCTACATGCTAAGACTTAAGCAAACACATTTTGTGCCAGGTGGCACAGGCCAATAACCTGCAAAGGTCCACACCCACACAGAATTACACAATGGACCACACATAATTTGGAGTATGCCATTTGCCTATCGCTAAGAATTATCAAGCACCAGTCATTTCCAGAAAGTGTTTGCTGGTCTCAACGGATCAGTTACACTGCATTTATTTTTGCTCTAAGCAATACCTTCTATGCCAGTCATTCATACCAATTCGGGAGTTCGCCCAGATCCATCACTAACCCTTTTCCAGGTCCTCAAGCTCAATAACATTTAATTCACCAAGTGGAATTTCTCTGGCTCTTCTCTGCAATCCTAATTTCAATTTGTATCCTGACAAGCCGCCAGAGACAGAGTCTACTCCACAGGGATCCCAAATGCTACAGCCCACTGCAGCCCAACACTACATGACAGCAAATCTTTTGAAAGAAAGAAAACACTCCATGGAACATCACTGGAGCTCTAAGACTTCAAACTATGAATTCATATGTCACTTATAATATGTTCAAGCCTCAACACATCCCCAAAGGCGGAGCATGAGGTACCTCGCTGCTGTCGGGTCTCAGCTTTAATCCAGTGGATGGCAAGCGGGCTGAGTCCAGCAAGGCCAAAACTCCAGGCAAGACTGACACAAGAACTTTTCTTCCTGCACAGCAAACAATACACCATTTAACTGATAGCCTCAGTGATTCTTTCAGGACAAATACAGAGAATAGTAGTGAATTTCCAGGAAGTAGCTTCTGATCTCATCCAGAATATTAAATTACAAGGTATTTTGTAGATTTTCAACTGACATCAGAAAGGCCCAGCTAACAATCCAATTAATCTCAAAACAATAACAGCCCTTAATCTAACATATATCAGCAAATTCCTGTTTCTCTCTTTTCTAACAAAAATAACAACACTGTAGTTGCCAGTGCATTAATAAGATCCTATTTCTGCTCCAGAGACTGAATCGAACCTTTGTTCTTCACAGCAAAGGATTAAGAAGGTTGCTATTTTGGTAATGAGATGTGGAGAGGTACTTACTTTGCAGCTGAGATCCAGGCTGGATGCCTGAGAAAGGAATAAACTGTGTTACCTCAGATGAACTTTATTTGTATAACCAGTATATCAAACTCTGTTAGTGTGATGCATATCACTAGCAATAAAGAGAGACTATTCATGAATAATTACAATTCGATAGAGTGTTTAAGCTCATTTACAAAATATGCCTTATGTTGGAGATAAAGTCATGAACGTAGATTTTAAGATAACAACATGCGCACACATAAGAAATTAGAAAAAGTAAAACTACTTACTTTCTAGATAGCTTATTGGTCAGTTGGTTTTTTTTTTCACACAAAGTCTAATTTTTTTCCAGATATCTCACCTCTTTTAACAAGCACATCATGGAGAAACACTGTCATAAAATGACACATGAAGGAAAAAAAAGTGTCAGAAAAACAGCACATGGACAGGGACAAATAGGAGAACACTGAAAAGAAGATCAAATCATATGACACAGATCCAAGTGCTGAGGCACCAACTCAGTGCCCAAAATGATTGAGAAAACTGTTTGTGAGGCTGGAAAAGGAAGCAGTGACCTGTGAAAATGAAACCAACTTCATGAAAACATTAGTCATATAAAAAATATGTTGTTTATAGTTATCATAACAACATTTTCATTAAACAAACATGTTTGGTATATAAAGTTGTTGCAAGTAAAACATTTCCAAAGGACTAGGGTAGGTAAGGTAGTGTGGTTAGAACCTGGCATCATTTCATAATTACATAGGGATCAACTTCTTGCACTTAGAAATGGAAATGTTTGGGGCTTACATCAGAGGAGGTCCGAACTTCTAAATGAAAAGTATTTTTGTAACAAGATCTAGGAGCATCTTCAGATATAGCAAATACAAACAGAAGTGAAGGCAAACAGAGTCTCAACATTTCACTTGCATCCTGCCTATTGGCTGTTGACATAAGGAAGTACTTTGAAAATATGACAAAAAATTAAACTATTTACTAACTCTCATTTCCAGTCTATCAGGCCAGTGTATTTCAAACACGTTTATCAAAGACCCACCATGATGCAATACAACCCCAGAAACGGGCAGAATGTCAGAAAGAAATTGCTCCATTGGTCATTGCTGATATCCTCTGGGAATGATGTTTTGCATCTGATGAAACTTTCTTTTCTTTCCTTCTCTAATGAATAGTAAGAACAGAATACCAAAAATCCACAGAAGTTCAGATATGTCTAACAGCACAGGTGCCAGATTTCCTAGGGAAACAAACCTTATGCAGTCAAGCTTTGTCTGCATGAGTGGTCCCATGCATATTACCCCTTCAATAATTTTTTGGACATGATCACCAATTCCAACTACATCTGATAAAAGCAGACACCTCAGAAACAATTAAGCTCTTAACATGCAGGAAAATCATTGGATGGGTGAACAGAATGGTGTTAATAGGGGTACCAATAAATTAAAGGTTTTAGTACAAACACAACCTATTAGGCTTCAGAGAATCTACTAGTATTGAGCCGTCAGGAATTTCCTAGACACTGGAGAGGCTCCAACTAGAGCTTGTGCCTTGTTAGAAAATCAGAGAATACAGTGCCATAGGATATGACACTTTATTCATTTCGAGCTCAGAGCAAGAGTTTTTCAAAATCAACATCAGTACAAATGAAATTGTACAAGTTTACATTTACAGGTAATACTTTAATCAAACATGGAGGGAATTGGGCTCAGTGCAGATGTGACAGAGGAATATTTTTTGGCCTGTAATATGCAGGCAGTCAGAATGTACAAATAAACAGTCCTCACTCATTGAGTCTACAGAACATGTTGATTTCCTTTTAAATTCTCCAGCAGGGTAACAAAACAAAATATTTATTTACAGGAGAAAAGAGGATGAAGTTCTTCAAGGACTGACATCTGAGTATCAGTGTAAATTATGACAGGAAGATCTACCCATTAAAGTTTTCCACTTTTACTCTGTCTAAAAACACCAGTGTTGAGAATAATTGCAGATTATAAAATAACTCCCTCTTTGAATAGTTTAAGAACTTTCAGCATGGTTTCATTTTCATATCATACTGGAAATATTTTGTAACTTAAGTGTTAACTACCAATAAAAAGTGTTAAGGGCCTGGACACTGAAGGTTGATCCACACTGGTCCAACTCTGATAGGTCTCAAAGACAGCTAATCTTACAGAAAAGAAAAAGGATCTCATCCATGCAAGACTGGACACTCAGATTTAATATGCAGATTTTGCACAGACATCCCTAACATTTAGGTATTCAGCTAACGAATGGAAATTCTTTGGACTCACCCCTAGGAGGAAGAGGCACTGTGGTTGAACAAGATGACTGAACACAAAATTCTGGAAGTGGCAGTTTCATTAGAGGGGAAAAAAGCATATTTGAAAATTAAATTTGGCTGCCATATGGTGTGGGGAACTCAAACAGAAAAAAGTGCTGTCCATGCTTCAGCTGAGTTCTCTGATAGCTGTCTATGCCAGCCCCATGCAACCTGTGGACAGTGAATGGGCTGAATGGACACCCCAGGAGGAGGCAGATACACAGCTGGGTGACAGCTTTAACAGCTGGCTTCCATTTCCAAATGTACAGTCTGAGTTCTCAGTGGATGACTGGATACACAGATGCATGAGTACACGTACACACATTTTTCTTTTACAAGGCACAGATCATCATAAAATCACCTAAAATGCTCTGTCACTCTGTGCATAATATGTCTACAGACTCTGTCATTTTTATGACAATAGCCTTCTTTGTTCAAATTTCATATTATCTCAGATTTCAAGACTTCGTAGAAGTGTAAAAAAATAAACCCTCTGTGTTTAAATGAAATGGTTTAGTGATCAGCAGTCTCTCTGCAGCAGAGTTAGCAGATCCCTCAAGTCTCTCTTTCCCATATATATGAGACAATACCAAAGTCAAAATTTAAAATTACGCCTGGTGCATCATTCTAGGCAGCAGGGAGAGACCCAGGGTTCCAGATATCAGTTAGAGGTTGTGCCAATTTAGAGCAGAGAAAATGCAAGTTAAATTCAAGTTATATGCAAGTTATATTTATATGTATAAATAGAATAACCATGACCTTTCTCTGGCTTAGTGACCCTTCATAGAAGCTGCAAAGTCAATGCATCAGTGCATCGGGGACACAGAGGGAGAAGGACAGACCTGACACTGGGTCCCTGCACTTGCAGCAGTTTGGGAACTCTGGCAGGAGGCAGCCTAGGTCCATCTTTGCTTGAATCAACAGGTGTTTAGAGTGCCCAGACTTGCTGAAAATGAAGCCATGGTTGTCTCCACTTGGGCAACCACACTTAGAAGCACTTTCTGAAAACATAGCCTGCAGGGAAATGAGGGTTAGCATGAAGCTGTCCTCGCTCCCAGGCCTCACACGGAGGCAGCTCTTTGACTGTAGGACTCCTTTTTCCCTCACATACCCTGGTCCTTCGCAGTGAGGTGGGGCCAGAGGGAGGCATTTTCAGCCTTCAGAGGACCTTTATACTGTATTAAAAATATGGTTTCTTTAATGTTTCCTTTCTCAAAAGTAGTAATATAAACTAACTGAGTGTGCTCTTAGGAGAGCTTTTGGCAAGGGTATGGGACAATCCGGTGCCAAACCTCATCTTTGGCATGAAGAAATAAACAGACTGTGGTTCTGCATAAAGACAAAACTTTTGGAAAGCCTTTAGAATATTTCTCATAATGAAACGGTGGGGGGGGGTAGTTTTCTTGAAATTCTGAATACTCTCCAGAATACAAATCCAACCTTTAAATGTTTTGGTCTCTTCAATTATGAACTCAGTTTCTTCACTAAAAAAATTGAAACAATTAAATGATGAATGATGGATATGCTCTGATTTTGAACAATCCTCATTAAGGCTATTTCCATACCATTTCATCTGTTTATTGTAAATAGAAATATTGTGTCAGATAAGAATGAAATTATTCTCATCACTCTATATTACAGAAAGGGAAGCTGAGATTGAAAGATCATGTGCTCTGTCTGTCTAAAGCCACAAATGATCCACTGCCCAGAATAGAAGTGCCAGATTACTTTGTTCCAGACTCTGGCTGTTGAACCCTATGGTTCTTGATGGATTAGGTTCCCATTCACAGTACCTGAACAAGAATATTGTCCAAAAAACAAATATGGGAAAGACAGGCCTGGTCTTGGATTTTATTTCTGGTTGCTCCCAGTAGTGTTCCACAATAAACTGAATGGCAATGCAAATTGTATAGAGGATCCAGAAGAAAAGCAATCATAAAATTTCAGAAATATCTTAGTAAAAGGGTCCTGACAATGAGATTTCTCATTACATCACACACAACTTCTGTGCTATAGAATAGATCAGCCTCCCATATTTAGCTAATGAGGTTTATCACACATAGATCTGAAACACACTTAGCTGAAGACTGAGTGTCCAAAAGGCTACTGTGGTTTGCCAATACACACACAATCCTTTTGGACTACCCAACATATCATGAGTGTTATTAAAAGAAATTAAATACTTTAAGAACAACTTTAAGAACATTTTAATAGTGTTCCTTTTTGATTTTGGGTGGAAAGGGATGCTGTTCTCCTCTTTTTCAGGATTATTTTTTCTAAGTACATTTCTAAATCCTACTTAGTTCTGTTTAACTCCAGCCTTGTAAACCCTTTGTGTGTTTCTTTCACTCTCAAGCCTCTTTAAGCACTTTTGTACCTCTCGTTCCAACAGGGATTTTGCTGTATTTTTCCTTTTTGTTCTCTCATGAATAAAGTCTCTTTGCCTACAATTGGAAGAACTTCTCCCACACACATCCAAGTCCACTGCTGTAGGCAACAGAAAAGTTTCAGAATTAACAACCAGTGAAAAATGAATGAGGCAATTCTCAACTCATAAAGCTTTAAAGTTCTCTGCTTACTCCAGCAGATATGTCTGTAGTGGATTCATTCATGCCAGATCATCAGCTTTTCTCTGAAATAATGACAATAACACAAAAAATGTTTAAATATAGATGCCAAAGTTCTGATGTCACCATGGGACTGTTCAAGCTGGAGCCAGGACTCTGCTGGAGGTCAATCTAGACCTTGACACCAGTCTACTACTTCCAGAAAATGGACATACCTCAACTCCACAGCCCTCCATTACAGCTACATAGTTGACATTTTTTTCAAGCATATCACTGCAAGAAGCCGTGGTTAAGCCCAAAGCTTCAAGAATTTCACTAAAAAATGTACCAGTATCTGGTTATGCAAAGGTCTTTGGTTAAAGAATACATAAACTGCAAATACCACTGAGGCTTGCGGGTTGAATTTTTGGGGGTTTTGAGTTTAAGAATTTAAGTTGCATCTTACTGTGAGAAAAGAGAAAGCAAAAACAACTGAGAAATGGTACTAGTCCACTAAAAACTCAGAGTCATAAGCTGTGATGCCACAATAATAAAGAAAAGGTTCATGTAGGACAGAAACATAGGCTGTGACCTCATTATCCACTAATTATCACAAAGCTGTTTGCTGCATTTTTATAAATGCTTTCTTATCTTCACACTTAGTACACTTAGTTGCAGTGTGGCTCCCCTCCATTATTTAGACCCCAGTTTGATAGGTGACCAGTCCAAGCTCTTATGTATGTCCAAGTGCTTCCCATCAGAATTTAGCACTTCTTAAGCAAGAAGGTGAGAAGTCGTCTTTAAAATTTCCTCCTTATTTTCACCATAACTCACTGCAGTGTCTGTAGACACCATGTTAGCATACAGAATAGGGCAGTATGGGGGATTTTAAGTGTAAGATGCATATGGCAACATTTTAGGCTGTAAGTGATTCAGAGGCATTACTGGAGAGGTATTTCCTGTAAGTAGCACTATGAAAAAAGTGGTTATTTAAAAGGGATTAACAAAACAACAGAGTGGAAGTGGCTGACCTACTGGGAGGTGTAACACGAGGGTGGCATGAAGGCAAGAGCACGAGACAGCTGCGTAGTACATTAAGAAGCAGGATGATGAGGATCAAGCTGGATTTATACAATAAAACCAGGGAAGAGGTTCAGTTGAGAAGAACTTTTCCTGCATGAGTGAGAAAGCTCAAGGCAATATTTTCAACTGAGTAAGCACTAGTTGATGAAGGGGAATTCCAAGGCCTGACCCAAGCTAATGAAAAACACTTTACTGACCAGAGTCACCATCAGGTGATATAGAGCCCAAGCCCTCCAGCGCATTTGGATCCCCACGGTCAGGTAAACCCTATCAATAGAAGTGATGCCAGTGTTCAACCAAAACACAAATGTGAAAAGGATATTTCTTTCAGAAGTGCTTTTTAGGCAAAGCTTCACGGCCTATCATGCACGTGCACTGAAATACACAGGCAAGTACAGACTTCCACCGGGTAAACATCTCTAAGGGCATGTGCACGCACAGTAGCTCTGAGGAGTACAGCTTGTATTCACTCCACTGACCTCATTCTCATCCATCTATGTTTAATGTAGTCCACCACAGCAGTTGAGTTCTTTACTTGCTAAATAGACAATGTGCATAAATTTTGGCTTTTTCTAAATTGCCACAGAAGGTAAATTCACAATTTATTTCAGGATAAAAGCGTGGGTTTTATGCAAACTTATTTTCTTAGCAGACAATTGAAAACACATTTTAAATATATTTGTCTACTATTTAACAAAAAAAAAAAAAGAGCAGATGTTTTTTGGATGAGCTACATTGTTTATTATTTTCCTAAGACGTCCAAAACATGATACTTATTTAACCCCTAGAGTAGTGACACAGAAATGACATGATGTGCATCATACATCAAATAATGGTCACTCCTGCTGTTCTTTAGACACTTGGGGCTTAATTTGCAATTATTTGCATTTATAGAGCAAAGCTATACAATAGAAATGGGAACACATTTTCTAAGTTGATACAGAATTGATTTTCAAAGGGTGACATGCACCAAAAATCCTATTGCGTGATTAGTATAAACATGTAAACAAAAGAATGAGGAACAGCGTTGTCTGCTAATGGATTTTCAGTTATGAATTTCCATTGTTACAACATGTGATTAATTTACATGTTCAAATTAAGTCTCCATTTTTGCATGTTTAATTATGAGGTATTTAAGAGCATGGTTGGGTGTGTTTGATTATAAGCAGCATCTAGGAAAAAGCTTGGCGCTCACAATTTGCTTGTCCTCATTTAAAATGTTCTCATTACATCATGGAATGAACAAGTTAAAAAAAGGAATGTCTCTGTTCGCAGCTAACAATGCACACAAGTCAAGAGCTTTCCTCCTAATATTTCCCATAAGGATCAAAGGTATCTTTTTGACAAGCGAATGGCAGAGGGAATCTGTGAAAACAAAAGCATGTCTTTGGAGAGTCCAGTAGTGCACATATTGTGGATGCCATCATTTAATCTCACTTCAGAGTTCCCCCAGTTCCAAAACTTCAGACAACCCTAAATTTTAGTGGGGTTTCCATTTCATGCCTCTGTGCCATGCATGAACAGCTCCAGGGACTAATGCTACAATTTTCCTAGTAAAATACGAGGGTCCAACTGCAAAGGAGGGCTTAGGGCTGTCAAATAACTGGTTTTTCAGTTCAGCTGCCAAGCCAAACAGTTGAAAAAGAATGTTGGTTCAAACTGAACCGAATTCACAATTTTTCCAGGTTTCCACACCAAAACCACTACCATCCCCACCCAGCCCACTGTACTTTGTTTAACATGAAATGTTCCATGTGTCTCAAGAGGAAACATTTTTGGAAAATGCAAACATTCGGCAAATGCAAACATAAAAGACAAGGAAATACAATACAAGACTTACAAAATCATTGCAAAGGGATTGTTCTCTCTGGGTTTTTATATACAGTTCACTCTTTGTTATACTAAGACTCCTTCCTACTATATTGAAGCCACAGCTTCCAAAGTGAGTACCACTAACATCAGGCTGGAGAATCATTCTTACTCTATGGCTCTTTCACTCTCAACTATCATTGAAGTAGTTTACACGAAGTGGCTTACTGGACCAGCTCTATTTTGGAATTATACAAAGAGTGATTGCTGAGATACTCCTATGAGGAGTTAGGAACACAAATTCAAACTCCCGTCTTGATTGGACAGGGCATGGGTTTGAGCTATGATCTGATTTTGCTTGTGTGACTACTTACTGGAGGATTGTGAGGCAGGTTCTCACCCCTTGCATTGAAAATGCTTCCTTTTGCATGCAGCACTTAAGTGGCCACCACCAAACTGAACGCCTTTAAAGCCAGCTGATTAGCACAAGCCCCTGGCAGGGAGGGCATCAGACCCACAGACAGCTCCTCTGAAGCAAAAAAGTGTAAAGAGGAACAAATGAGAACACATTGCAGCAGACCTCACTGCTGCTAATTGTTCATGTCCTGTCCTGAGAGAGTACAGAAGGATCTAAATCTCCAGAGCAGAAGGCAGAATTAAACCACAGCATCCATTACTGCAGATGAACAACTTAACCACCAAGAGAGGAGGTAGAAGGCCTCCTTCCCACTGCTGCCAGTATTCTCAGATTAAATTTTCTGGTAGATAAGGATCAAATTATTCTAAATAATTCACTCAATGCCAGAAGTTACCTTTTTTGACACTACATTTTTCTCTTATTTTCCTAGAAGATGTACACACACTTTTGAGAAAGAACAGTCCTTCAAACAGGAATATCCTGCCTCTAGCAAAGCAAAAAGTTTGGTAAATATAATACCAAGCTCTTCTAGATAAGACTTATTATATATTATGAATCAAGTTGATCACACATATACTCATGGTAGTATACATATTTGGAAATGCTTGTATACCTGAAGTATCAAGGCACTGCATCTCAGATCAGCTGCCTGTTTTATGGAAGAGTTCTGGAGAAAATCCAGCCTTCGCACCATTCCTACTCATTTCTACAGTCTGTGCTGTTTTCTGCATCTTGGCACGATTTCCACAAGGCATTGGCTGGACAAGCGGCAAAACATAGTATCAAATACCTGAATTCATGAAGTCTTGTGAAGAAATGGCCCTTCTGTTTGGTAAGTTTTGTACATCCATAAAGATGCCATAATCACAGAATCATAGAACTTTAAGGGGTTGGAATGGGCCTTAGACAGCACCTAGTCCCAATCCACCCTGCCATGTGCAGGGACATCTTCCACTAGACCAAGTTGCTCAGAGCTTCCCTGCAGACCCTCTCAGATACCAGAAGGTTGCTGAGTTCCCCACACAACCTTCTCCTTTCCAGGCTGAAGAGCCCCAACTTTCTCAATCTTTGTAGGGGAGGTTCTCCAGTCCTCTTAGCAACTTGGAGGTCCCCTCTGGACTTGCTCCAACAGTTCCATGTCCTCCTTGTGTTGGGGACACCAGAACTGCATGCAATGCTCAGGTGGGGTCTCACAAGGGCAGAGGAGGAGAATCACTTTTTTCAACCTGCTGGCTACATTCCTTCTGATGCAGCCCAGGATTCTTGGCAGTCATAGCAGTAGGAAAATATATTTTAAATACCTTTATCAGAAACAATGATTTCTAATACGACAGAGATTCAATATTGAACATTTTCAGGTAATACTAGTCACTCACACTTGCTGAATAACGAGATGAATCAAAGCAGTCCCTGTCCCAGAAGACAGATCCTAACTTAAGAAAAGATGCTGTAACTATATACCTGAGCTTGCTGAAATTTAGTTCCAGGAAGAGACAGTTAAAACCTGTTAAAAGCCAACACCAACTGCCATGTATTTTGGCAATGTTTTCTTTGAATGTACCAGATAACTAGAAGGTGACGCTTTTCTTTCAGCATCAGCGGTTGAAAATATGACAAATAGAAATTTTGTGAAGTAGCAAAGTTTGCTTCACAAAATGCCTTTTAAGACATGTTGAGCTGGATTAAACCAAGAAATGACATTTTTACTCAAGTAGTGAAGATGAGAAGGAAATATATTTAAAAGGAGAAAAAAATAAAAAGTGAAAGTAGTGTTATTTTTTCTTTGACATTATTAACACATGGAAACATTGCTTTTGAAATTGCATGGAATTAAAATTATTTTATAAATGTGACTGAATACACTTTAATTTCCTTTGTTCTCTTTTTCATGGAGGCTTAACTTCTAATCTCTGGCAGTTATCATTATAGCTGAATCCTGCATTTATTGCTCAGGGGCAAGAAGCTATTTGAAGAAGGTTATTAGGTTTATTACTAAACAGTAGCTATGTGGAAAAAACACCATGTCTTTGAAAGAAGACCTGGCATGCAGATAACACTTATGACTGAGTAAACTCCACTAATACTTCTCTAAGCAATTGTTTTTGCTTTCTGCCATGTTTTTGTGACTTTCTGTGTGCTTTTCACTCCATTTCAGGCATTCGAAGTGTACTGGTTAGCTTCTTGACTAAAACGATGAATTTTAATTTCCAAAGGTTGCACACGCAGCTGGTATTCTCACCAATGCTTTACCTGCCACAGGAACCCAGCTATGGCTGAGGGCATAGTTGGAGTGCACAGAACTCCAGCCATTCCCCAGCAGACACAAACAGCTTCAGTCACGGAGCTGCACTCAGAACACACCGCGTAAAGACAGACAGGACGTTCAGAAACTAGCAACAGCAGTTACGCGAGCTGAAATACCACACTGGCACAGCCAGAATATTTCTTGTTCTGTGCTACCTTGTTCAGCAACATCTGAAGAAACTGCCTCTCACTGAACTGTGGCACACTGACCTCCCCAAAAACCCAAACAGACTATGAGAATGCCTTAAAACACAGCTGGATCGCTCACAGGCAGAGTAATACATTCAGAAAACACCGCAAGACCTCTAGCTTACACTGCTTTACTGCGGGAGGGCTTTAGTCGGAACTTTTGAATATTAGCTAAGGAAAAGAGCTGTTTATATCATTTCAGCACAACTCTTTAGTTATTCCATTTGGAATTTAATAGTTGCTTTGCTCTTGTTCGGTTAGGGGATCATCAGAAATTTTCAGTATTCTGGACATTTTCAAACATTTCACATATTTTTGTGTTAAAACTGCAGTGGATCACATGACATGCAGCTGTGTTAACATATTTAGGGTTTGGATACTTACAGACTCCTGCACTCCGGAGTATTATTTTTCTACTTGTTTACATTTGAGAATTACTGGATTTTGTTGGGTTTTCTAACCACAAGGTCAGAATTTATGGGGAAAAATTAAGCAATAAATAGGTACAGTGTCTTACCTTCGTTTTTCATGTCCTGCCTGCCAGCAGAAGGATTAGAAAGATAAAGCTGGTTTTCTTCTGTGAAACTGCAGCTAGTCCAGTCATAAGCTCACAAACACTCCTTTCCGTTTCAGCTATACTTTGACCACACAAGTATGGTTTACAGATCGTGGGAGTTACAAAAACACATAGCAAAGAGCACTCGACAGCCTGACTTATGTATCAGCAGGAAGAGCTTCCAAGGGACCTCTCCATCCCTGCAGTGCTGAAAAACTTCCAGGGAAAATCTTCCTGGATACTGACAATCTCGTCTAACTCAGGGAAAACTACTCTCAGCCAGCTGCTTCATTGTGGGAAAGCATCAGTTCACAGAAAAATGATCCATAAACACAAAACTTTACCTCTAAAACACAGAGCTTTTACCTGCTCAAATTCTGATAACAAAAATAAGTCTCAGACATGCCTCATCACTCAGTTTCCTAGAGAAAACAGACCCCATTTTTCTTTCTAAAGATGCATGACTGCACACAAATAAACTAAATGTACATTGTCTCAGTTGAGAATATATTTTTCTTTCTTAACTCCACAGGTTTTCCTAAAATGCCAACAGCCTCAATGATGGAATCTGAGGCATGCCAGACACTGATACTGATACTGGATGCTGGTAACATGATTTTTATTCCAGATAAATCTGCAATTAGACATATAAAGAAGAAACTAATTACACTACCTTTGAGGGAAATATCTGAAATTACATAGACAACACTTCCTAAATAGAAAATTTACAACGGAATTTTTTCATAAAGATTGTTGTAAGTGATCTAATTAAAACAGGATGGGTCAGTCAGTTGAGTGCAGATGATTTAATGGTCAGTTCTCCAAAATCAGCACTGTGAAGTTTGGAGAAATAATAGCAAATTCCATGTTTGGAGACACTGGAAGGGTATGTCACCTGCCGTCTCACAGCAAAAATGCCTCAGCAGAGACTCAGTAAAGGAATGGATTCCACCTATCCTTTAGCTGCTTCTAGAGCTGTCTCATAGACTTTAGTTTATACCTGCCACTCTCAACCTCAGACACATTTCAGCATAAAAAGTTTGCATTCAAATACTATCCTCAATCCAATTTCAAAGAATAAAAAAATAAGATTTTTTTTTAATGCCAACCCAAAATTTATTACTACCTCAAGCATTCTCCGAGAGTAAAGGGAATGATACAAATGATTATTCTTAAAATTGTCTTATATGAGAATAAGAAGCACTCTTCTATTATAGAATGAATGACTCCCATTAGTTAATCTATTGCTCAACACTTAGTTCTAAATTAGAGATCAACACAATTTAGGGCATAATTTTGACTTGATCTTGCAGATATTTCAGACACTTTGTTTCAGCTTGAGATACCATGGCAAGATAATCATTGCATGCTCATTAACTTGCCTTAGGAAAGGAAAAAATACCAAAGTTTTTTAAAATGCAGTCATTTGTCAAGGAAGAGCAAGACTTCAGGAGACGCTGTGAGATGGTCTGCTTAAGTGACTCAATGATGCTTCTCTCTTGACCTTGACATATTGATCTGGCATAAGGTCTCCATTTCCAGAGAGCACCACTGTTCTGCAACAGCTGATAAAGACTTGGACATTCTGCTCTGTAGGGAGGAACTTCCCACATTTCCAAAAAAGTCTTCATTCTAAACAGAAGTCCAAACACAGCACCTCCAAGTTTCCTGCAAGAAGGAAATGTCAACACATTCTGTCTTAGAAAAATAAATGCATTTCATTGTTTAGCAACAAGCTGCTCCAGGGGAATCCCGAGATTGCCCCAAGACCTAGAATTACTTGAGGAACACCCCTAGCGAGTAGGCTGCACTCAGCCAGGGCAGATTTTCGACATCTTCAGAAGTAGAACTGTTTCAGCTACAAACCCATCTGGTTTCACACACAGCCAGCTTTCATGCACTACACATTCCGAGCAGCCTTTGAGTTTTGCTCATACATATGAAAGAGAATCTGCATTTGGGCTCTATTTTCACCCAATATACAACCTTGCTTGCCGTTTTGTTTCCCCTTCACCGCACTGTCTGCCTGCACAAAGAACGGGATGTTAGCATACATGCTCAATAGAATTATTCTTTTCTGAGACAATGCAGAGGTTTATCTAGTCTTCCCTTTAGTCTCAGTGGCAATTGATGACTTCATTGAAAAAAAAAAAAAGAAAAACAGTCCGGTATGTTCACATGAACCCAGACAGAACTTATTTCTTGCCAAATACAATGTCACCATCAGGGTCAAAGCTTTGCCATCAGACACCACCTGTCTCCTTCTACTCCAGGTCAAACCTCTATTTGAATGTTAAAAAAATAAAAAATAAAAATAATAATTTTTTTAAAAAGCCTGTCCAATCCAAACTATAATGCCTCAAGACCATTTAACAGAAACTTGTAGTGTCACAAACAGTGCACCCGTCTCGTCCTGATCCAAGAAGATGACAAGCAAGGCAACACCAAGATAAACCCCTTCATTTCATATTTTCTGATTCTTTACCTAGTAGTATATCCTTACTATTACTACAACTACCACCCATCAAGGATCAATTCTGACAGAATTCCCATTATACTTCAGCTATCCAGTTACAATGATTTTGCTTCTGCTTTGCACTTCTGTTTAATTGCCTGATAAAGGTCCAGATGCCTCTTCTGATTCTGGACAGACAAGAAAAAAACACCTTATCCTAATACCAGGACTGTAATGAAAACTGAAAAAGAGACAAGAGCTGCCACAGGAGCTCGAATCACAAGTGGGTGCAAGGAGCCAAGATACACAGGAAGAAAGGAGCATAGAAGCATGAGCAGGAACAGCATGATGAACTTTCTAAGTTCATCAGTTTGGCCAAATCAGTTGTAGCATTATCCAGAATGACTAGCCTCTGTTCAGAAAGAACAAAATACTTGTCACAGTAAAGACTGTTGGAAGACACATTAAATATTTCTGCTTCCCTAGTAGTCGTATCCTGCATTCCCCACTGAACAGGGAACAATGTGATTGCAAATGGACAACAGGATCACAGATGGGAAGCAATGATGTAAGCAGCTGTGAACAGAAGGGATGTGTCCAACAGGAAGCATTTTTCAGAAATGGGTCATCCTCTGAAAGTATTTGAAAACCTTGCAGCACACTGAAATGATTTAACCCATCTCAGAAATGTTTAATGGTCTGTACAAAACAGTGTCACATAATATCAGTCCTAACCACTTCGAATGAGGCAAGTTACAAAGAAAAAAAGCCTGGACAATGCAGATGCCAGAAATATACCATCTGAATTCCAAATACCAAAAGAAGTGACAGGTTGAATCTCCAAACTCATCCTTTTCTGTCCTCAATTAAATCTTTATTCCACATTCTTTGCTATAGTACTGGAAGTAACCCAGTGCCAACATAGGTGAAAAGGTTCCTAACAAGCACCTATCTAGAGACTGCGAGCTAGAGCTTGCATGGTCAGTGTACAATTTGCTTCGTTTTCAGGAGCACAGCCTACTGGAATTAGTTATCTGAAACAAATTAGACTGGGTTTTGCAAGCCATTAACTTGGCTGAAGATTAAAAGTGTTTACAATGTAGTCAAGTCTGCCAATCCATATGCTGCTCTGTGATTGTCCTTCACAGGACTGCATACTTCTCACCTAGATTCGCCATCTCCTGGAAAGCAAGGATTCCTTTTTTCACCTGGAAGGCATAGCTATTAGTGTAGCATCCACAGTGAGGGAATAAAGGCAAGCCAGAAACCATAGAGCACTATCTCATTTTAACAGACACGCTACAGTGGTTCAGAGGCCAAGAACTGAACATTTCTATTGCATTAAACGAATCAAATATTTGCAAGTCACAACAGCTGCAGAGGAAACCGGCCAACACGCTGGTAAATACACAACTGGCACTGCGAGCTGTCCCAGCACACCAGCGATAGCGCAGCTCCCTGCCTTCCTGCCTGGAGCCAGGACCTCTAGGAGGCACTATGGAACTGCAGTCCGGGCACCTACGGCAGTTAGAAAAGCAGCCACAACCATAAATCCTCTTTTCACATGTTGTTGTTCATCTGCTCTCTATGAGGAGATGATTTATTTCTGTGGTAGGGAGCTACTCAAAGGAAAGCCTCAAAACATCCTAACAAGGATAAGTGTGACATATGTGTTATGTCAGCCACTACCCATTAGAAGGCCTATTTCCTAGAACTGACATAGATGCAAGTATTTTCTGTAAAACAGTCAAAGTACTGACACCTTCCCTGATATTATGGAGGTCATTGTGAACTAGAAAATGCAACTTCTACTGATCTTTTTGTTGAGTCTAATTGTTCAGAACATTCTTCATAAAACACGCCATGTCAGGATACATCATGTTGTGTATGTGATTATACATACCACGTGATATACATCCTCCACCTCTGTATTCTGGGCCAAGCTTTTCTTCACACTCTTGATCCCCATGGATAATAATTCTCTCTCCACAAAGAGTGAGCAGTGCTCATTCTCTACAAATCAGCATTCTGCTCAGGGACAGAATGAGACCCCTTTGCTTCAGATAGTATGGATGGTAAAACTCCATCTCTGTTCAGTTGAACTGATCTAGTGCAGAACTGGAGTAACATAGTGGTGAGTCAAGCTCACTATGTTTGCCCATGGAGTATTTTATTGTGTTCCTTTTGTCTGTGGTTCATGTACATAATCAAAAAGGTCACTTTACACTGAAAGCAGTTGTTTTGCCTTTGCTAATGGAAAAACAATTCCCCATCTCACAATCCATAACAATAAAAATAAGAACAACAAAACTCCACCCACATGAAAGAACCAGCCAGCAAGAACATCCTATTGCACAACATCTCTCCATCTCATAGAGGCCAACCCATCCCAATTCTCCCTAGATATCTGTTCAAGAAGCTGGGCCATAAAGCATGCCCTGAAGGTGAACAGCTCCAAGAGCTTTTGGTCCTTTGCTTGATCCAAGCAATTACTGTGACTCATTGTTCTTATTTCATGACTGACTTTAGTTTAAGGTCAATGTGACAATGAGGTTGTCATGCTTGGACAGTAAATGATGCACAGAAAACAGATGTTAACAGGTATCTGCATATTACTCCCAGTTGCCACTGGATATATATGTTTGCCGCATGTTACGGTACAGACAAAATTGGATTCTGAGCTTGTTAATTTGTCTTTGAAATTCTTCATAATTCTTTTATTGGAACTCCACTTTTATTGCAACTTGTGACAGTCAATAAAACTTTATGGCTTTTTTGGTAAAATGGTCAAATATGCATAAAGCATATAATTTAACTGAAAACTAGAAATAACTAAAAAACACGTTTCTCAGTAGCTTTTAACAGACATTTGGGTTTGATGGTTCTCTTCTGATTTTTCTCCTATTTTGCTTTGGTTTTCAACCAGAAGCTAGTTCACAATCTTCCAAAGGTAAAAGACATTACCTGGAGAGAAAAAAGTAAGTTAAAAAAGTCTATTTTTATATCAACTTGGAAACAAAATTTCAGAATGTTTTCACTTCTTTCACCAAACCTTCCATTTATGACACTAACAGAGTTGACATACATCACTAGCAGTAAAAGCTTCAATCTCTTTGTTGAAGCACTTCAAGTCTTTATGAAACACTGTCAAAGTCAGCACTACCTCCTGTGAAGGAGAGAGAGTCCAGGGTAAAATCCAAACACAGCATGGATATTACTCTGTACCAGAGGTCTGATTCACTGCTTGGTCACACAGAATTCTGCAGCCCTCCATGGCACCTCTCCCCCTTTCCTCCATCAGGAGATGTTTTGCAATGGCACAAATCAAGCTCCTGAAACCTTCATTGCAAATCAAAAATTAAGACAGCTCAAGGCATATAATTTGGGTTATGACTTGCAATATTCATTAAGAGAACAGCCAATTCAGGCAAAGAAAAAAATATCCTGAGCTAAAATAGTGAATACAGAGTTTGTTACAGCAACAAGACTGATGGTCTCATCTGTAATGATCTAACAGTGGCTGCCTTTATATGGTACCTTGTTTTGATTTTCATATCAATAATTACATTATGTGCCTCAAAACATCTGGCTGGCTGGCTGGCTTGATTCATGTTAAAACCATCCTGTCTGTGGATATGCATTGGCATAGGAGCTATTGCAGAATCACATAACAGATTTCAGGAGCAGCAATGATTCTTCAAAATTTTGTGCTACACCACGACCAGGGAGCACTCACTGCACTCCCTTCTGCCCTTAGAAGTTACAACTTGAATACATGAACTGAGCTTCCCAATGCCAAATGAATGCACTGGCACAAAAATTCCTCTTTGTGCTCTTCTCCAACAGCTTCCCCAAGGCACAAAATCAACACTGGAGCTAGTACACACTGCATGATGTCACCTTGTCACCTAATGAAAAGTAGAACAAGAATTTCTGCTGCACATTATCCTGACAATTTCTGGTTAGTATGGCCATGCTGGGTTCCAACTTTCAAATAAATTGCACTTTTCTTTTGGTTATAGGGGTGCACGTGGCTGCCCATTCACAGGGTTTTGCATTTACTACTTCATGTGTGGCCTCAAGCACCTATCAGGCAGCCTTCAACTAGGTCAGCCAGCCTAAAACATTACCATGGATTTCTCTGGCTTCTTCACTTCTTGGTATTAAATGGATTAAAACAGTTTGAGGGACTATTGGATATTTCTCTAATTTGTTTTTAAATTACAACATACTCTTTCTTCATATGCAGAGCTACAGAATCTCATTGTGAGCTAACGTGAAAAGTAACTTTAAAGTAATCATTAAAAACGCTGTATTTCCTTCTCCCTTTTTTCTGACCTCCTAGACTCCAACCTATACTCTCAAAACAGCTTTTTCTGTTTGGGGTTTCAGTATTTACCACGTGTTTTATCTGCTTGTTCTAGGACCAAAGCACAGGTTTGTGTAGCATCAGCTTTCAAATATCTCCTGACCTAAGGGCAAAATGTAAATTTGCAAAAGGAGGCCACAAGTAAATCATTATGTTATTTACTTCTCTCTTGCAATAACTGTTTCTTACAGCTGTCAAATTTCTCAGACCACCAATTCTAAGTCTATTTACATTGCAGAGGGAAGCTATAAAGTGAGTAGGCAAGAAGAAAAAGTGGTCTCTACCTACTTTACAGGTTGTCTTTTACTACATTTTTAATATTATCTTCCATATTTACAACCAAAGTACTTTGAAGCCACAAGATGTCTCTTCTGACATCTCCACTAAAACAAATACAAGTAATTACACAGCTCAGCATAGTGTATACAGTCATTTGTGTTTGCCCAAGGTTGTTATCAGGAAAACTAATGGGTGTTTGGCATTCTACAGCATTTGAGTTTCCTTGTCAATACCTCAGAGCAGGTAGTGGCTGACAGACTTCCAAGAGTTGCTCCATGCACATGTGCATCGGCCACTTCACAGCACATGGTCCAGGGAGAACACTTAAGCTTACAATTGGTTGAGCAGTGGCTGGTTTTATGTTGGAACCACAAAGACTTGCAGCACTGACTTGATATTCTGGGAGAAGAGATCGTTTGACTGGAACTTCCTTCACTCCTCCCTAAAGCAAGAGCAGAAGCCAGGGAGGAAAGTACAAGTCAGGATCTCCACTAGATCCCTATTCTGGCACCAGTGGTGCCAGATACATGGGACACAATGCAAAGACACACATTAGTTCTAAAGGGAATGATTTTAATTTTTGCAGGACTTGTCTGGATACACAATTCATTCAGTGGACCAACAATCAGGTATCATCTAATATAAACTCATTGCTTATTCCAAAGTTAAATCTTTGCCTGAGTTCTGATTTCCACAGCAATTTTACAATGTGAGGTTTTAAGAGTCTGTATTTTCTAAAAAGACACATTGTAGGTCACAGATTAAGAAATGGTTATAGACATCTGAGTCAAGATTCTTTCCACTTAATTTTTTTTTTTTGAGACATACGGCTTTGTGCAAATTCACAAGCTTCTGACAGTCTCTGATCAAAATCTCCACTACTCTTCCAGTATATTTTCCTCTCCCTATTCCCCACTCCTCCCTGTACCCTAAGGCCAAATTATACAAATGAATGTCTTGGGTTTTATGACATAGACACTCTTGAGAAATATTAACCCAAAGTCACATTAAGTTTTTCTTGCTTCAAGTTCCCTGACAAACTTGACAGACAGAGTAGTTTTTCAAAAACCTCACTAAGATACAAGTTATCTTCCAAATAAGTGCTAATGCGTAATAAGGCAAAGCCAAAACAATGCTATGATTTTGTACAGGGAATTGTGCAAGTCATGGCTTTTAATGATAATTAAGTTTTTTTCATTATCTTTAATTCTGAAAGGGCCTGGTTGAGCATGTAGAGGCAATAAAACTTTTCATTTAAACTCCCTAATAAATGAAAATTGTCAATTACGATGTATGAAGTCTGGAGTGCCTGATTCGCTAGACCTTAATGTTCAAAGGAAAAGGAAGGTCCTAAGTCCAGACAGATCAAAAGCAAAGAAAATCCTAAGCCAGCACCCTACTGTGAAACTATAGAAGACCAAAGGACCTGTCAATATTTGCAGGGCTATATATACCCACCTGACTTTATTGTGCAAATCAGTGATATAAATTCACAACCCCTATCAGACATATGCATGAAAATATGTGTTTGCACACACACCTATATATACAGCTACTTGGGAAAAAAAATCAGGCTAGCAGAGCTACCAGGATTTAGGTATGCAGTTAGAAAGAAACTAAATGTCATACAAAAATTATAACTTTGACTTGTTCAGAGATACAATGCTGCTGAATTGAGGACTTGTGGTACCTTCTGTAGCCCTTATATTGCCATGGTTGCAAAATTGATTTTCTTTTCCTCCCTGAAAGGACTTTCCATTCCAGTCCTTACTCAGTGAGCAGCCCCATTGAAATCAGTTTGATCTGTATTTGCAAAACTTAGAGCAAGACCATGTTTCAGTACTGAAATTAAGACATACCTGCCCAGAGAACCTGATCCCGTTTGCCTCCTGCATGAAAACAGCTTAGTTAGGAACAATGAAACCACTAACACAGCGGAGGAAAGAAGTTCTCACCTGAGAAGGATTAGTAGGAAATCACAGGAAAAAAGTTTTGAAAATCCATTCCTAATGCCCAAGGTATGAAACTATTGTATAATATAATCAAGACCTTTAGGAGCAGCAACCAAAGACACTTGATATGCTCTGATTCAATTGCAGATTACTGGTTGCAATCGGCAATCTGTTATGTAAGTCAGGGCAGAAGGTCACAAAAGTTACCTCTGACCTTAAATATAGCTGAACCCTAATGAACTATTATGAGCATTTTTTTTCTCTCAATTTCTATTAACAAGAAGAAATATATTTCAGGTTACCTGTATTTCTCCTGAGCAACTTGTTTCAATTACTACCTGTCTACCTCATCAAAACTCCCTCTGTCTTCCACTCATCAGAACACACAAGATATCTTCCGGGACACAGAAGGACTGCCACAGGACTGCAGTGAAAACAATACTGAAGTAAATTCAAGTTACATGTGTCATTCCTGGCCATTATTACTTTAATATTTCATTCTGGAGTTAATATTCTGTCTGATCAGTGTCAGCTGAGGATGTATAGTTACCATACCAGCAGTGTTGTTAGGGTAAGGAGAAAAGATTTATCATTCTTTCAGGATGAAGGTCATGAGGTTTTGGGTTGGGGCATTTTGTTGGGGGTCTTTAATTTTTTGAAACAAACAAATTTGTCTCATCATATAAAAAAAAGGTCAATAATAAGTAATAACAATTTTTTGTCCTCATTAGTTCTTCACTAACATCACTGTGATGTTTTCTCGGATACTTCACTTGCATTAGAGCAATTTTGTTGTTTTTCCAATTCCAAAGCAGAACAATAATGACAGTAGCATCCAAAAGAGTTTCTTGTAATTGCCTAAATTGTACAACACCTTACCAGGATGTTAGTAAAACAGCCAAAGAATTTCACATTATAAAACTGGGCATATCATCTGATATAGCAATTTTGAGCACATTTTCAGACTAGTCGGAGTTTATAAGCTTTCCCAACTCTAGTTTAGCCAAAAGTCTTTCATGGGCCATCTGGTTCTAATGAAACAAAACTAGAATATTTGGTGTCTCTTTCACTATGTTACATTGAATTAAAGCTTCAAACATCAGTAAAGCAAAATCCGTTCTTTTTATATTATGTTTTTTAAATTAAAAATTACGTATTTTGGCTAAGTAAATGTGTTTATTTTAGTAAAACTGTACAGCATATACTATATGATCCAGTCAGCAGAATCCTTAGTTCACTTACTCTTGCATATTCCTGGTCCATAGCCCACTGAGGCAAAGGGAAGTGTTTCCATTGACATCAATGGGCTCTAAACAAGGTTCCTACTGAGTGACACCACATCCTTACTCATCCTAAAACGTGAATGAGGTTTCAATGCTTCTCCTGAGAGAAAAGGCTCAAATTATGCTTACAGTAGCTCTTCCTAAATGAAGTAATAAAAGGACCCAACTGTGTTACCCATACACACTTGGTAACCCAGCTGAAATCCAGTGAAATCAAAATATTAAGGATGTCATAAGAGGTTTTATAATGGAAAGGCACTGTGAACTATATAGTCTTTGTATATACTCTTGCTGGCTATCAATTGGCACTTCAGGTGCGACTTCCATGTGTGCCTGAAAGACTATATCTTCCAGCAGCTGTTGAACAGCAATGGAGTTTTGAGAATCCCCCCCTAGATGTGGCTCATCACTCCTGAACTCTGCCACAACAGGCTACAATTCCTTGCATTTCACTATCAGTCTTAGAAGTTTGATCTGCATGAGGAAACACAGACCAAGATTTCAGAAGACGTGTAGGAGAAAAGTCCATTTTTGATAACAAAAAGGCCTAGGTACTGTAGATTCAAAGAGGCCAAATCAATCTGGCAGTCTAAGCAACCAAGGTCACCCAGCCACTGCCTGAAGAAGCTGCCACCTTCCACAACTCAGCTAAGGTCAACCAACAGCAAATATGATATCTTAGTTATGAAACCAGTTTGTTTTACTATAGCAAGTGGCCATCATCTTTTTTCTGTATATTTTTCTTTGCAGTTCCTACCTCTATAACCCTCATTGCAGAGATTCATCCCTCTTGTAGGAAACCAAATAGCAAATATCCCACACATTTCACAGAGGCTAACAAAGATGCAGGTACTATCCAAAGGGGACATCACAGCCTGTTCTGTTCTAGTCACTCCCTCAAATCTAAATATGCTGGTAAGGTAGACTGCATTTTGTTTCTTCTTTCTGCTTTCTTCTCCTTTCTCCTTGGTAGTTTCCATGTTATTATTACAAAATAGTTAGAAGAGGTAGTTCCAGCCCTGAATTCCTTACAAAGCCCCCTAACAGGAGTTTTTCTGCAGGAAGAAAGGGCTGAGAGAGGACTGCATGAATTGGCCCATACGGAGTTACATGCTAACTGTTGTTATTGTTCTCAGAGAGTGCATTTAAGGTTTTGGGAACAAACAATAAAATGAACAGCTGAACAATTTTAATCATGGCCCAGTTCCTAGTTACAATTATTTTTAAGCTGTCTCACCATTAGCTAGACTCTTTTTTTATTTTTTTTCCCAGTGAAAAAATACATTATGTAAAACTCAAAGAAATACTGGCTTTAAATGACAGAAAAAGTAAAAAATAGATTCTGAAATGTAGCATGCTATGACTTGTGCTATTAGCCCAACATTACTGTATGAGTTACACATAATTTTTAAAATGTTCCATTCTCTATATACCTCATGTACAAGCCAGTTCTCTAGGAAAATATGCTTTCCTAGATAAGTTGAAAGACTGGCCTCTGAACCATAAGACTAGACAGAGAATATCAGGTTTTGACCACAGACATGTCTGAACAAAACTAGAATTCATGCTCATATGAAAGGCATATTTCATGGATTCTGCATTTCAAAATGCTACAGCAGGGACACATCAAACCAGAGTAAGATGACAGCTCACACAAGCAAATGGGAACAGGAGAATAAGATGGCACAAGGATGTGAAGACATTTGGAGAGACTACTGACCAAGAATATCCTTTTAAGATCCCCTCTTCATTCATTCAAGGCCTGATTCAATTACTTCCACTGGAGTCAACAGGAAGACTTGTGGTCTTCAGTGTCTGTTATTGTGGCTCATTACTTGTGTTACAGTAGCACACTGAATATTCAATTAAGCTCAAGCACTGTAATACCAGGTGCTACATAAACACCCACAGTGGCATAAGCCCTTCTTACCAGAGCTTGCACTAAGCAAGACCTTGAATCATGTAGGGGGGAAAAAAACACAGCAAACAAAACATGGGAAAGAATCCAAAGGGAGCCCAAGGGATTTAAACTGGATTACAAACAGTCTCAGTGGCAAAGCAAGGAAGACTGGTTGCCTGCCCTTTCTATTAACCCATTCTGTCTGTTGATGAACTTTGGGCCAAACCCACACCACACAATATGAATGATAATTGAGTGAATGTAGCAAAACGCTTACCTGCCGAATGAAGTGAAGAACTGCCACTGTGTTTCTACTCATGGAGATTCCATACACTGCAGTAAAAATACTTAGTGTGCAGAGGGCAGGAATCACAAGTGCTCCACTTGCAACTCTTGTTTTTTAATAAGAATTCTGCAGGAAAATGTCATAAACAGAAACACAGAATTTCCCCTCATCCCACAGTACAGCAGGCTCAGTTATAACCATGTCATTCCCAACAGATGTTTGTCTCATCTGTTGATGGATGCTCTAAGCTAACATTAGGCAATCTGTTCCAGCACTTCACCTCCCTTGTCATTAGAACTGTTTTCCTTACTTCTAATCACATTTCTTGTTACAGTTGATGCTATTAGTTCTTCTCCCACTATGTCCTCTCTTCAGTCTTCTCTCCTTTAGGTTAATCAACCCAAACACATTCAGATCTCTCCTTAAAAATCATCTTGTCAACTGACATTCAGCTTCAGACCCACTGTCCCCTTAGTGCTTTTCTACAGTTTCTACTTGGATTGTCCATTCTGCATTTACATGTTTGATTATTCCTAGCTAGGTGCAATAACTTCTACTTGTCTGTCAAACAATCTCTGAACTTCATTTCTAAATGTATTTTTGAATTCTAATTATTTTCTTTAGTGCATATAGAGTTAGTGTCAACTGCAAATTTTATAAGCCTATTCAATACCATCATAAAGGACACTACTTAAAACCTTGAATACTGGGAGGCCTCAACAGATACTCATACAATACATCAAAGAACTACTGAAAAGTGCTATTTAGATACAGTTAGTAAGCCCCTTTTGCACCCTCTCCACAGTAGGTTAATTGGGAATATTTGCCTTGATTCTCATTAGAATGCCATATAAAGCAATATCAAAGATCTTACTAAAATCCACATAGATTGCTAATTCTTCTGTATCCCAGGTCTGCTGCTCTGTTGTGGATTGGCTTGACACCGTTTGACAACTGACACAATTTGTTTCTGACTGTTATTCATACATTGGGTGCTGTCCTCTGTGTATTCTATGTGTTTAAATTTAGGTTGTTTGCAATTTCTCCAGAATTTGGAGGGAAATTGTATTTATATTGATCAGCCTATTCTTTCTAATATTTCTTTCCCCTCCTTTCTAAAGCTAGTCACTACCTCTCTCCTTTTTCTCACCTATCTTCAGTGAGTTATCAATTACTAATTATTCTGAGCCTCATTTTCTTTAAATATCTCTAAAGGTGTTACATAAATTCCAGACAATCTGAAACTATTAACTTAGTTAAATACCATGCAGTTAAAACCTCTAACTTAATGAAAGTACACAGAGAAGCACGAAGGTTCATTTTGCAATTTCCTGAGTTTTTTAAGTGTTTTATTTTGCAATTTTAATTGCCCCTTCAATAAAACCTTTCTCCCCTTTTTAAACAATTGGGGGAAATGGCTGGTTATTTTTAGCAGCATGTGTTATTTATTGCCCAGGAACAAAGCTGGATCATCCACATACAGATTTAGTCTTATGGCTGTGAGGAATAAATATCCTGTTTGGATTCTCTGATGACTAAAATAAAAAATTAGTTCACATCATTCCTTTCTAAAAGCTGTAGCACTATGCAGAAATATCAGTGAAATGCTGCACGTGAACTAATTAAACCTGTTCCACAGAGCTATTTATCCCAGACACAAAACAATGTCACAGAATCACAGAATCAGGTTGGAAAAGACCTTGGAGATCATCAAGTCCAACCTATGACCTACAACCACCTTATCAATCAAACCATGGCACTAAGTGCCACATCCAGTCCTTAAGCATCAATGCTTTTAGATGGCAAATAAAATCTTCAAAGACAGTTCAGAGGGTTTTATTGCATGGTGAGGCACCATTGACTTCGGCCAGAGCCAGGTCAGATTCAAAAATGGCAATGCTTTCTATCTACTGCCTTTCCTCACAAGCAAATTAAAAGCCAAGGTTAATCTAAGTAGACCCTTAAGCAAAAGAAAGTGTTGGTTACACCCTTGTATACAGTCTTGACACCAGCTTACTACTAAATTCCGTGACTGTGCAATTATGAGAGTCCAAAAATTCCTTCCTACCTTGGCAACACAGGCCACACATTGAAAGGGGAAAAAGAATCAGCAGACTTAGTCATAGTCATCATCAACCTCATCTGATACTTTCCATCCTACATTCAATGTGGAGAGAGTAATTAACAAGTCACTTATTTCTCAGTGACTCTATATTTCAAAGAATTTTAAAAAATAAAAAAGGGTTCATTGTGAAAACTTAAATCATTGTCATACTGCATAGTAAGAATACTACATGGGAATATTTAGGTGGAATTGCCTCATTTATTTTATTCTTTTTCAACTGTTGATAAACATGTGTCTAATGATTCCAAGTTCTATGAATCTCCTGCCCACTAACCACAACCTTTCAGTGCAAGGCCCAAACTACTTAATAGCATCCCTGTAAGTAGAGTTGTTTTCAAAATAAGAGATTATGGAATAAACTCTGGGCAGGAGGACAAACCTATAAACAATTCAGACAATTTTATACAAAGATTAGCTGGAATATCAAATAAACTGCCAAAAGTCATGCAGCCAGCAGTTAAAGTGACATTAATTCAAGAAAAAGTTGGATTATTCTTTGGAAAAGAAGGAAATACTACAGTGCAGCAGCCACTAGCTTTTTTTTATTCTCTTTTTTTGGTGCAGCTGGGATTATGGTTAGACTGTTCCACATAGTTAACAAATATACTACAATTAGCAAACTTTCTTCTTTCATTTTCTGTAATCTGCAAGAAAGTTTCCCATGGTTTTACAAGGCTGACCAGTTGGTTCCTTTTGCAAGACTGCATTTATATCTCTACTTGCTGAAGTAAACATGTCTCTTTTTTTTTGGCTTAAGAATGCCTAGCAGCACTTTAAAAGGAAATTTGAGCCTGAAAAAACAGATGAGAAAGACAAGATAAAGTAGAACATCTTAATGAGTAGATAATTCAATAGATACCTGGAGAACAGAAAAATTGAAAAAAAGAGCATCTTCATTTGTTACATGTTCTGTCATGTTCCACCCTTTTGTGGTCATCAGGACTTATTACACAGCAGGAAAAACAATTAGATACAGAATAAATAGTTCAGGGGAAAGAAAAACAACATGAAAAGTCAAATGCAAATTCATTCTTCACCGAACTTTTGTGTCATAATAAAACTGATAAAAAATGTTTTTGTTGGAGAAGTGATCGCTAAGTTTTCCAGAAAATTAAAACACTAAGATACTCACCAACCCAGGAAAGAAGAAAAAGAAAAAGGAGAAAAAAAAAAGAGATTTCATGAAGTTTCAAACTTTTCATTGGGAAAGAGAAAAATAAGAAGGCTCAAAGATTCCTAGTTTCAGTAAAGTCCCGTCATTTACTCAGGCTGTCCTCCTGGTGCCACAAACAGCAACAGTAAATACAGAAGAAGTGGTCAGAATCCTGAAGGTTGGGTGACTTGATGGCAGTGACCGTGAGATGGTGGAATTCAGGAGTCCGAGGAGAGAATCAGGCAAGAAGCAGAATCACAACATTAGACTTCAGAAGGGCAGATTTGGCCTGATTAAGAAGCTGTTGAAGAATCCTGTGGGAGACACTCCTGGAGCAAAGAGGGATCCGGGATAGAGGGTTAATTTTCAGAGATCACCTCATCTATGCTCCAAAACTGTCTATCCCCATGTGCAGGAACTCAAGCAAAAGTGGCAGGAAGCCTGAATGGATGAAAAGGGTGCTCCTGACAAAACTCAAACACGGAGAAAGTATACAAGATGTGGAAACAGAGGTAGGTGGACCTAGGAAGAATACAATAACACCATTTAATCACATAGAAATCGGATTAGGAAAGCCAAAGCCTGCCAGCAGCTGAAGGATGGGAAAGGGAACAAGAAAAGCCTCTACAAGTACAGTGGCAGAAAAAGGAAAACCAGGAGAAAAGTGGGCCAGCTGCTGAAAGATACAGGGTACACCAAAAAGGCCAACTCACTCATCTTGACATAGGGAAGACATTTTTCACAATAAGAACAATTAGTCACTGGAACAACCTCCTAAGGGATGCAGTGGAGTCCCCATCACTGGAGCTTTTCAAGACACAAGTGAACAGGGTGATAGACAATCTCCTCTAGACTCTCTTTCCTGCAAAAGGTTGGACCATATATGTTCTTTCAATGTCTCTCTCAACATGTGCTGTTCTATGGTTCTCTGATTCTGTGATTCTATGATTTTATACTCAAAGCCTTCTTCACCTCAGTCTTTACTAGGAAAGAGGTTTACCTTGATGAATCCCAGGCCCTAGACACCAGTGGGAAAGTCTGGACCAAGGATTACTCTTCCACCAAGGGTAACATTAGGAAACACTTAACCAAATTGGACACCTATGAGTCCATGGGACTTAAAATGCACACATTCGTTTTGGCCAATGTCATTGTGAGACAATTCTCAATTATCTATGAAAGCTTATGGTGCTGAGAATAGGTTTCTACATGAGAAAAATTCTGATTCCTGTCTTCAAGAAGAGCAAGAATGAGATTTTGGAGAACTACAGATCAGTCAGCCTCACCTTGGTCCATGGGAAGGTGTTGAAGCCAATCTTGGAAGCCATTTCCAAACATACTCAGGCCAAAAAAGTGACAGACAGTTATCAGTATGCATTTAGAAAGAGGAAATCACCCCTTCTATGATAAGATTAGTCAGGTGGACAAGCACTGGATGTAATTTGTTTTGACTTTGGAAGGGCGTGTGACTATCTCCAATACCATTCTTACAGAAAATGAATATGAGCTAAATAAGTGGAGATGAAGGTGGACTGAAAACTGGCTGAATGGCTCAAAGGGCTGCAGACAGTGGTAGGAAGTCCAGATGAAGAAAACAGAACCCTTGTTACTACACCCACACTAATTAGTAAACAAGCCAGAATGAGAATAGAACAATGTCTGTCAGGTAGCTGCAGTGTTACATCATCAGATGACGCTCTGCATGCTGGAGGCAAAATCTATCAGGTTTAAATTAAGATACAGAGTAGATTTACTAGAAAGCTTTTGTTTTCTTGATTCAAGCATTTATCATAATTTTAGACTAACAGCTGAAATGATAAATTATGGCTGGATGAAACTTTTCTGGGCCTGCCCTTTATTTCATTCTTAGTTGCATTCCCTTAGTCTTTGAGGAACAAGTAGGCAAATTAGGAAGTCCACTTACAAAATGGTTTACAAGAAAGCAGGATTATTTCTGCAAACAATAGAAAAGTCCAGTTGTTGAATATCTATTCACAAGAGAGGGAAATAAAATGAGGTTATTTGGAAAAGAAAAGAAACATGCCAAAAGGTCTTCACACTGATGGAGATGCCACAGTGAATTTGTGATCTACCTTGGCATGAGGTAAAAAAATTATACACAGAAGCTCCAGAGACTAAAAGATTCACAGTTGCACACTCAGGATGTTACTAGAAACAAAGTTGTAGAAGAAAATACAGATCAAATACTAAATTGTGTACAAAGGTCATGGAGAAAGGCAGCATTTTTAAAAGAGAAAGCCCGAGATAGTATCTGTAAGCAATGCTAGCAACAAGGGAAAAAGGGAGGAGAATTGCGCCTGTACATGTTTATTATTGCCAAATAGGCTGAAAAAAAATCAACATCACTGCTATGGTATTTTCTTTCACTGGACCTAAAGGACAGCAGCAGCGGAATCTGCTGTTTGTGTTAAAGTGTCAGGAGGAGAAAGATCAAAGACATGGAAACATCTGCTTTTAGAAGCCACTTGAAAAATAATTATGCAATAGCCTGTGAAAAACATCTGTTAAAACTGCTGCTGTCCACCCATCAAATAGAAGAAAGACACTTCAAGAAAATATAAGAGACACCGGAAGAAGATCAGGGCTCACTTTTCTCTTGAAACAACCATTACCTCAAATCTAAACTGAAACCCAAAGGTAAGTTTAGCAAAAGAAATATATGACAGAAGCAAGCAGCATGATAGACCACTCCCGAACAGATGGTACAACCTGTTATTACATAATCAATACAAATAGAGCCAGAAACCATGCTTCACATGTACTCTTTCTGAAGACAAACAAATTGCTTCCTGGGAATTTTCAGCCCTCCCATTCACAGAATCTAAGGCCTTGCATTTAGAATAGACCCCTCAAATTCATTGTGATGTGTTGCTGCATTTGCCTCACAAGTGGATATTTGTCAGTAAAAAGCAAACCACTTGTTACAGATACAATATGGTATCTAATATGCTTTGAGATCCTCGGGGGTAAGGAACAAGACACAGTACTGTAAAATATTATTTTCATATCAATAAAAGAATTACTTCAAAATATAGTCACCTTACTGCTTATCTGTCAGAAGAAAATATAACAAAGGGATGAGGTATGGCTGTAAATATGCACAAAATAACTTCAAAGCAGATTTTTAATCCATAGTAATTCACAGAAATTATATTCTCGAAACAATGGTTTGTAAGAAGCATCAATGCAATGTTTCCTGAGCTTATTTTTACAAATAAAGAATTTTTATGAAAAGTTTTAGGCTCTGTTACTCCCAGTTCTTTTCTGACCTATCAACAGTTCTTAATGCAGATGGTTTAATAATTGTTTTGTTTCCTCTAACTTCTTTTAAAGGAACATTTAATGAACCCAAAATTCAACCTCAGTCTTGAGGGTTTGGTAAAAAAAACATCCATGGTTTTCTGCCTAAAAGCATTTACAGATGAGGAGTAAAATGCACTGAGTATGACAGATTTAGGTATTTGTCAAGGAGTGGGAGGGCAGGTGGGAGAAAGCTATGAGTATGTGCTGCTGTCCTCAAGTGTTTCCTTGAAATCCATAGACTCCCAGCAGTGTTCCAAAGCAAGATCAGTGTCAATCTTAAATATTTTCTTGTACATAGAAGATCTCTCTTCTAACTCCCGTGGAAGAATACATGTTTTGGAGATCTGGGAAGGACATTTATGAAAGTACAGCTGTTCTATTCCCTACGTTAATATGACAGAGGAAGAGCTCTGCCTATCACTTCACTCTAATTTATGGAAAAGAAAAAAGATACTGAACTATATTGCCCTTTGAATATTTTGCTCAATTAAACAATGCAAAATTTGGCTCAAGTAAACCATCTTCAAATTCCTCTCTCCTGCAACTGGAATGCAGTGAAGACATCAATTGAAGAGCAATTTAAATATTTCAAGAGCACGATACATTCTGGTTTTGTGCTCCAAAGTACATGGAAGTTTATATTATGGAATGGGATTCCCGGATTAGAGCAGGTTTGCCTGTGGCATTTGGGAAGTGTAGCAATTGGCCTCAGTATAGAATTTCCGCAGCTAACATAGGTCAAGTGTGTCAGACCAATTTCCATGTCAGTCGACCAGCATATGGATGTAAATGCTATCTGATTGCTCCCTGACTGTAAATGATCTGGTACAGCTCATTACAATGCTGCCACTGACTCCCAGTGCCAGTTAATTTAACAGTCAGTGTAATTTATTCAAAACCTTGGGCACCATGTAATCGGTATTAAAAACAGAAATTGCCTTCTAGTGACAATTTCAAGTTGCCTAGGATGGGGGGGGGGAGGAAAAGAGGGAGTGAATAACTATGCTCACTAATACATTTTTGGGGTTTTTTAAGAATAACTAGAAAAGGAAATTTCAAAATCTTGACAGATGTGAAGACTGACCTACACAGAGAAGCTAATTTGGATTTAAGTAGAGTATGAATTTAAATGCAAATCTTCCTGATTAACCCCGGAGATACCAACTTCTGGTATGATTTGTCTTGCACAGACTTGCCTGAGAATTCGTGCAGATTAATCTGAGGCAATTTATCAGAAGGAGATTCTCTGGAATAATTTCCTATAGCAAAATCCCTGAGACATCTTGTTCAAATGATGTTAGTCTGTACATTCCAGTCCCTTCCCACACCTGGCTGGGCTGTCACCTACACCAGTTGCTCAGCTCCACCAGACTCTGCTCCCCAGCTCTACTAGTGAAGAAGCAAAAGTGGGATGGAGGCTCCCCTGTGCAGAGGGTCCCACCCACATTTTCACCCAGCAGTGCTCTCTTCACAGCTCGCAGCCAAACTTCATGCACGTGGGCTAACACAATCCCTAGAAGACACCGAGTAAAAGAATTAATCACTTTCTCACATATGAATGAGATGCAATCAACACGTCAGTGAGACAAACTGTGTAATTCCTAACATATTTAGCAGGGATTGCTCCTGTACAGCAAATGGACTTTGGTCCATGCTGTAAATTACAGCAAGCAGTGAAAATCCTTTGGCTTCTCTTGAAGAAACAGATTTAATCTGGTCTTCAGACATTTGGGTGAAGAAAATACAATGTATAAAGCTGCTCACAGAAGGCCATAAACCACTTGTATTATGTCATGTTCTGAAAGCAACACCTGATAGTCAGTTAAATGTACTTAGAACACATGAAATCAGACAGTTTTATTTCTGTCAGCTGCCTTATGAATCCTCTAGTCTTACCACTTGCTCATCTTATGGGTCTCAAAAAATTATTTTAAGTTAATCAGCCTTCAATTATTCTCCTTCTATCACTTTCTCATTTTCGTTAAGGTTGAAATAGGTCTTGCATCAACAAAAGAACAAGCCTCTGCAATTTGAAATAAAGCAGTAACTGCACCTAGGTGTAGCAGCACCAAATTCTTGTCCTCTGTGGACTGCACATGTTCTCTACCATCCGAGGTCTGTAACGCCAAAACTATGATAAGCTGGTTGTATCAGATCTTCTACACCTCATTAGCTACAGCAGTTCATTCTCTAATACCTACTGTATTGCCACACCTGCATGACACTGCATCCTCTATGCTAGAGACAGCTCTGTGGAGCACGTGCATCAGCAGAACATCGGGCTCTCAGCAACACCAGAAGCCTCAGCAGTGCAGTCTCTGGGTCTCTGCACAGAGCATTTGAATCACCCCCTTGGATTTGGGTATCTAGATTCTGCCTAAGTTTTTCTTTATGCACCTAAGTGCTTTTTTGGATCTCACTCTAAGTTCTTACACATCATAAAACGTTTTCCAAAAACTCCATTAATTTCTCCAGCAATTATCAAAAGAACATGAGATTATTTCACTAAACAACAAAATAAAGAACGTATTAAATTGTTTTTCTGGTTTTAAATGAACCATGAAAGAAAACACATCTACAAAGTAAACCTTAAACACTGGTTTGAGTGCTTTATAATACCACTTTATAATAAAATATACATGTAGTGACTTCTGAGACCCTACTAGATCATAAAATCTATTGCTTAACTGCTATCAACAAATGCACAAAGACACCTAATTAACCAGTTATATGCACACACTTTGCTTGTCCACACCAAGAAACACAAACGCTGCACAAAACCCTTTGCAATGTCCTCCACACTACTGAGAGATTACTCAGCATCTGCAGGAAAACACACTCCTTTTGCAAGAGAGCACAGGATTAAATAAATACTGCATGATCTAGAAACAGCAGGACATCTAGTCCAGGCAAGTATAATGACTTTGCTGTGTTTTCTTGGGAAACAAAAATACTGTCTTTTGTCCTTTGAGAACCCCAAGATGGAGATAACCAGCATCATTTCTCAGGGCTGATGTCATAAAATGAATTAAAATAGTAGGGACAGGTTGCTAATATTAAATAAACCTGTTGGAATGAGAAAGCATCTGTATACATAGGGCTTAATAAAGCCATTCTTCCCTTCTCTTTACCATGTAAAATAAGAAAATTCTAAAGGTTTTCAACTCATCACCCTTACAGGAAGTATCTTTTATTCCTCCTGGCAGACTTTTAGTATTCAAGCTGGAAGATGTGGGTTCCACTTTCATCTTCTTTTGATTTATATAATGATCCTGTTTGTTTTCATGAGCTCAGTATACTGTCAACAACAACAGGACTCTCAGCTGGGCTTTGGGGATGCCGATGCTGAGCTGCAATTGAATTTAAATGGCTCTGAAGTTTGTCTGAACCACAACCTTCAGATTCATGACTAAACTTAGGATGGAATGAGACCCATGTTCTGTCCCAGGGCCATTCTTCTTCTACATGGTTGTTTCATTCCCTTGACACTCCAAGGATAACACCCCCCCGGAGGGATGGAGGTTTTGCTTCTCTCAACAGCAGAAAAGATGTAATACTAGGAGAGACATGCCCCTTGGAGCTGAAAAAGGATGGCTATATAGACATGATCCCATGTTTCTGACCTTTTCAATGCAGCAAGGGAAGTAGGTGAGCATGTCAAATCTCTAACCACAAAATTAAATTTCAACGTTAGTATTTTGGATCAGTGTTTTAACTAAAAGGATGCATAAAAGGTAAACTTGGAAGAGAAAAAAATCAAGGTAACATACAAGATCTGCAAAAAGTGTCCTCTTAGGGGAAAATATCCATTAAGTCTTTATCTGCCATGGCTCAGCCTCACTTTCCATGAAAATACCTGTAAATGAAAAAAAATCTGAAAAAAAACCCCATAAATCAGGGAAGTGCATGAAGCACTCTTGAAAACACAGAGTATTTGGTACAGACCTCCAGCACTAACTGCTAACACAGCTAAACTGCTGCTCGTACTAAATATAACAAAAGACTTTCAAAGACCCTGCAGAACGTCTATAGTCCCATGAGGAGACTATACCAACATTGTAAATAAATTACTATTGTAATTTAACCTATTGATAAAGTCATTGCAAACCTCACTAACGTGATATTAATTGCTGTGGCTACATTTTTTAAAGAAGGAACCAAAAATACCTTTCAACGGTAGGAGCAATATCAACAGAGCATTCTGTGCTCTTCCAGGTTGCGACACATAAAAACAAAAAAGTTCTTGTTTTGCTCTTCTGCTAAAGAATGTTTCAAGCACAAGTTCCAACTATTTATGTCTAAGTCAGGAGTTACCTCCCACTAAATTCAATAGCACCAAGAGATGGACCTTCAAAAAGCTTCAATTATCAGAGGATGCTCATGTCCATACGAAACCAACGGTTTTATTTCTATTCCACATCCAGTTCTGCCATACCTCTAACATGCTGTACTTACTCTCAGCTTCTAAAACATACTGTTTTTTAAGATGCAGGGTGTGGAGGAAGCAGAGAAACAGGGAACTCCAGATTAAATTAAGATCACGAAACCATACCACATTTTCAGAAACTAGCTGATCTCCTATGAAACAGGACTTCAAACTATCTTTGGATTCCCTACTAACAATTTCCCAAGAGCTTTCTGTGTATAATGATAGCAAATTTTCCTTTTTGTTTTTTTAAATGATTCTTCAGAAAGGGCACAAACTGATCCTTTGGAGAGATAGTGCTTTTTATCTACAGGGACTTTGTAAACAAATTGATCCAGATGTTTTGCTTTAGAACTCTCCAGACATAGTAAATTATTCCTTACTACATCAACACTTCATTTCCTCTATTTGCAACTAACATCTCAAAACAGAACGCTTTTCAAAAGACAAATAATTGAAATGTTGTATCAGCATTAACAAGATCATTTGGACACTTTATTTTTAAAAAATCTGTCTTCTATATATGGATGCATTTGGTTACATATAATCATTTCCAGAAGGGATCAAGATCAAATGTATTAAGAATGTATTTGGATCCTTTTCCTAAGCCTCAGAATAGGTATATGGACTAGGTAAAAGATATTTAAGAATATGGAACAGTATAGGCACAAATTAATGGAGAAGAAAGAAACTGGCTACCTGTGTTTCTTGGTGGCATGCTAAATAGACTGTTTCTCAGAAATGCATATATAGATTTTTTAATTAGATTTTTTTTAAAACCAGTAATAAAAAGAGTTAATTTACTTTAAAGATATAAGGGCCTTCCAGAAATAAGAAGACGAACATATTACCTGTAAAAAGAGCTCTATTAAATATATCTCAGCTGAATATACTGCATCAAAACACATTTTGCTGACTTCCTTAACCATCTTTGGATGTTTCTCTTTAATTTTAAAATGTTAATGTTTCTCCATAGCATTGAAACAATCTCTCCTATTTACATGTTTTCTGAAGATCTCATGCTGTCAGGTACAGCAACCAGGTTTCCATCCTAGGCTTCCTGAATTAGAATATTTGCTTTAAAATGAAATTATTGGTAGCTTTCCAGTTACTGTAAGGACAGCGGGATCAACTGAGTGCACAGCAACAGATTATGAAGCAGGTGGCTTGAGGCTAAATCTAAACAGTTTCCTCACATAGCTTTGCAAAGTGGGGTGCAGATAACTCCTAATGAGTGTTAAGGGCTGTCTAGTCACTTAGTTGTATACAAGGTCTAGACAGGTCAAGGTCTAAGGATCAGAGCTTCTAATTACATTCTATTAAATACTCGTTAGTTGTAAAAGATGTCACTAGAAGACCCATCAGAGATATAGTGTCTAATTATTAAATATTAGTGCCCTCATAAGACCCTCAGGACTTGAAAAACTACGATAAGATACTGAAAAAGAAAAAGAGACAGCCAAAAAGGAGGTGAATCTGAGGACACAGCTGAAAATTGAGGTCATTGTTCTATATCACATTCCCCATGTAAAAGAGGAATTTGAAACTCATCATCTATTGAATCAGTCGGTGTTTGGCAGCATCATTTCTAATGTTGAGTTAAACCATTTAGGAGGCAGATTCAGAGAGTCTTGCATTGCAAAATGAGCAAATAATGAAATACGTTTATTTCATAACCTGTATTTGTTACAAACACAAATCACTGAACTGTTGCTCATTCCCTAAAAGCTAATAAAAAAGAGAAATAATTATGACTAAAACCAGCATGCTTTTTTACTTCCTTTAAATAAAAGCCTCGTATGAAAGCCCTTGTGGTTTGGTGGCGGTGTGCTGTTGATGACTGGCAGGGCAGGATTTGGCGATGCAGCCCCCCAAAGGCCGTTTTTGTGCTGTTCTTCTCCCAGCACCCACACTAGGAGAATACACCAAGCCGGACAGCTAAAAGGGACGAGCACCTGTTAGGCATGAATTCTGCAATGACATCTTTTAAAACAGCAACAACCCAAGCGGGTAACAAATAAATAACAGGCCCAAGCTTTGGCTCACAGGGAAAGGCACCCACAGCCAGGAAGACCAGCACCCAACTGGGTCATAAGCAAAAGTAACACTTGTGTCTCAGGTCAAGGACAGCAGTATGCAGTGCTAAGGACTGATCTTGTCCAGCTGGGAAGATGATCCCAGGAGACAGAAAAGTGGTCCCCAGGGTCAGGAGACAATTTCCTCAGGTTCCCTTTAAGGGCAGCACAGCATTGCTGGAATAACTCCAAAGTACTCTGACATTTCCCTTCTTTTCTTTCTTTCTTTCTTTGTATTTGAGCACCCAAAAACATGACACTGTTCAGACCTCTTGGACCTAGGAAACATTTTGGAAAATGAAAGACTCCAGGTTTTATCATGACCTCTGGTGCTTCTCAGTCTCCTGACAGCCCTCAAATTACCTGGACTGCAGCCTTGCTTGCAATATCTTGGCTCTGCTGTTCCCTGTCTGCCTGGAACCAATTAATGCATTAGCATAGAAAAAAAAAAAAAAGGGGGGGAAATTAATCATCCTTTTCTTAACCTCAAAAGATTCAAGTTTTGGACAGACCTTTATGGAGACGGGGCAAGATCTGAACTGAGTTACCCCTTCCTAGCTGACAAAAAGTTTTGCTATTTATTTCCCTTCTTACCAACCACCATCTAAGTTGTGGAGCTGCATTTATCAGGCTTGCTTCCCTTCCCTCTGTCCTTCAGAGCATCCTGGTAGAAGCTAAAAAGGGCACCACCTTCTATTCACACTCTCCCCTTTTCTCTCCCAGAATTCAAACTGTCCAGTACAAGCTGGCAAGAACCTCCACTTTGTCATCTTGTCTTTTGGAGTGAATCTTTCTTAGCTTCAAACTGCAAAGTATCAATGCCAACAGGAACATACAACCTCTTTTACCTCACTCCTAAATGGAATAACATCCTTCTTCTGAGGTGAATCTCAGAACCTCATAAACCTCTTCAGTTCCCTATAATCCTATCTGTCCAGAAAAGCATCTTTTAGCACCATTCCCTTCTCCTGACGTAGTGCTTCATCCTCCCTGAGACTCACAACCACTCCTCCTGCCCTGACAACCCTCCCCCAACCCCTCCCACAGGCTCAGGGCATCCCTAAGCACATACTAAGGCTGAAAGAGTCCTTAGACTCAAAATCTGAGGATACCCTCACTCCTGACAAGCCTCTGCCTCCTCCTCCTACTCCGTTCTATTTCTGGTCCTTGATAAGAAGAAAAGGAGGCTGCAAGGAAAGCCTGTAAGAGCAACTCATATCAGCAGTGCACCAAACACTGCTTTTGCTCTACCAAATCGCTCTCTAGATGCTCCTCAGGGCCAGCACCGTTTAATAAAATCACTCCATGCCCACAGCAAGCAGAGAGCAGCACAGGCACGGCAGGATGGGGTTCAGTCACTCCTGGTGCCAGGAAGACGTAGCTGAACCTCAAGCAGCTTAGCCACTCTGCAGGTCTCCATGTCCTGCAATCCCAGAGCTACCAGAAGGCCCTGATCCCAACTACAACTTCTTTTAATTTTTCGTCCTTTTACCAGATTTTCATTTCTGTCCCAAAATACTCCTGTATTTCTTTTTTTACCCTTAACACAAGAGCTGGCTTTTTAAAATGCCAATTAACCAAGAACAGAGGGGAAATGACACATCAGGAGTAAAATGGAGCACTCAATTCTCTGGCTTGCTAATTAGGATTTATGTACTGGAAAAATCCAATTCCTGGCACCGGTGAGTTAATAAAGAAATGAAAAAATGTCTGGAAAATTGGAAAAACTGGTATAATTGTCTAAAAAACTCGCACATCTGGTCATTTCCCCACACATTGTTATTAGCACCACAATTATTTCAGCAGGAGGCAAGCCGGGAAGAAGTAATACATGACCAATGAAGAAAAGCAGTAGCAAGAAAACCTATCATTCAGGCACTAACTCCTGAGAGAAAGCAGACTTGGCCCTAAACAGAAAAGTCTATTTTAACACGCACCTCTTTAAACAATGATTTATAGTGTTTAAACTGGAGATAATTATTTCCACTAGGGGTATCACAACTGTAAAATTACCCTGTTCTTTCTGTGAAGTCATTTACACCGGTACATGAATCACTAATGTTCGGTACTTACCTGCTTTTTCTAGGGGTAGGGAGGAAAATATGAGGTGCAAAACAAGATAAAACAGACCTCCAGATAGCAATTCATACAGCATGTGTGTGTGTATGAAGAGGATTCACTTACATGCTCCTGAGACTATAATGCTCAGCATAAAGATTTCCCAGACTATACCAGTGAATCTGGTAAGTTACTTGTCCTTCTTTCATAATTGTTTTTATGAGGAAGGCAAGAAAAAAAAAATCCCAGGAATAATGCCAGTAACAGTTGAGCTTTATTGATTCTCCTTTGAGTTTTGCACCTCTATATATTTGCATGGTAATGTTTCATGATATGATCATTTCGACAGTTCAATGTGGTTCTCTTGCTTATTCTGCAGCATAATTCTTCAGGTATCCTACACAGAATAAGCCTCTTGCTAATATATTGATTACTAAGACCTTTTTCTTTTCAAAAATGTGCATAAAATTATCAGCCATGCTTCAAAAGAAAAGTGTGTTAATTTACATTGTAGCTAAATTGGGCAAGATCCAGTAAGGGAGTTAGCCAATTCAGTGCTAGGCACTATAACACCTATCTTCCAGTAACTCAGATCCCACAGGAAAAGTCAAAAAGGAAATGGAGTCTCGGGCTCTCTATTCAATTCAGAGGATAAGCTCATGCCTCAGAATTTAATCCAAAGCAGCCAACATACCATGCAAGCAGCTGATGGCAACATATCCAGGAGGCAACCACCTAGAAGTGGCCTACATGAGGGCTGTGCTTTAAATCCTGATCATTCAGGACAGCAGTTTCATTTACAGACTCTCTGGAGCCCAGAAGTCTCTACTCATGTTACATCTCTATCTCTGGGAAAAAAAAACCCAAAAAAACAATAACAACAACAACAAAAAAACCCCACCACCAAACAAACAAATAAACAAACAATTCCATGGTTAATGTTTTCCTATTAAAAGCAAGTTAAGAAAACAGATGGGTTCCTGTCTTCATATAATCACCCAGTAATTGCCCAGGCAGTAAAGGATCTCAGGACCTCATTTCTTCTCTTAGCTCAAGGGAGCTCAAAATCACACCTCCAAAGAACAGTTCCCACTTGCAAGTATCCTCAATCCCTGAAGCACAGTCAAGAAGCTCTGGACCCAAAACAGACAGCAAAAACTGAAGCGCAACAGATCAGCAGCCTTTTTTGTAAGGAGGCGTCCCTTTTCCTCTTCTACCAGGACTTTTTCTTTACTTTATCAAGCAGCAGCTTCATGGAAAATGCACAGTGTATCCTGGGAGCAGGGAGAAGAAACACATCTCTCTGTGTAATCTGAGCCCTTCTTCACTTGCATGCTCAAGTGAACAGTGAAACAACGCAAAGTGGGTAGTCGACACCTGCCTACTCAGTGGCAAAGCTTCATTGGGTAAGATGGAGAATGCTCTGCCACACAAACCAAAACTTAACGACAGCCTAGACACCAGGTTTAACGCATTCAGTGGAAGATGTAGGATTTCACCTCATTAGATAAAAGGGAACTGGAGCATTCTCACTCATTCTGCTCAAGTATCTCAATCTTCAGGCTGGGTGAAACCCCTTGTGGTGACCTTTAGAAATAAGTCAGCAGCTGCTACTCTTTTTTTTTTTAATGAAATGACTGAATGTCTCAGCATGTGAATACCCCTTATAGATTAAGCCCTTCCTGAAATTCACAAACCTGCAAGTTTTGCCCTTTCCCACACTGATATATCATCTACCTCTTTAATTTCAACTTCTTCTTACATGTCTTCTGACATTACTTAAACACCAACTAATTTATTTCAAAATATGTTGCTTCAACATGTTTGGTTTTATCTCTTGAAACTAGAAAAACATTCTTCCCTATCCCAAAATAAAGTGGTCAACAAAACCCAATCATATTCATCTCAACCATGTCAAGATTTCACTGTTAAGCATACCAAAGAGACACAGAGAAAGAAGAGAAAAGTATGAACTTGGCCTAATGGGCTTGCTGTGCTTCAACTTGGAATGAAAAAGAGCATCTCAGCAAGTCCATACAAAAGACATTTATTTGCTGTTTACAGTTAATAGATAGTACGTTCCCATCCACATCCAGAACTGATCTACTTTTTTATATTCTATATGAATATGTGAAGACATAAGCAGAGGAATACTCTACTGCTAGATGTGTCTCAGGTTAGTATGCGATTTAGATATTGAGATGCTTTGTCTTGTCCATGTTAAGGTGCGTGTACAAAAGACAGCACTCGGGCTCCTGGGGAATATGTAGACAAGACAGGCAGTGACTGTTGATCCCTGGATGATGGTGAGTCACAGCTGGACGGCAGAAATCCCCTGTTATTACTGCTCCTTTCTACCCACCTTGTTTTTAAATCAACAGCCCATAGTGGCAGAGATGCTCAAATTTTCCATGAAACAGCTCCTCAACTGTAGTTATCCACACCTGGAAATTTCTGACCCCTTGCTTCACCAACGACCTTCGGCTCCTCAGCAGAAGCTACCTACACACTTTAGCCATTTCTAATGTCCAGATGGACAACAAATTCCATGGGAAAAGTAGAGCACAGAGGTCAGCTGGAATATTAATCATTTCACCATTCAGTTTAATCCATCTGTGGTCATAAATCAGTGCCCATTAAATGTAGGACATTCCAGTTTCAGACGGGGGCAGAAGGGAAGAAAGCGTTCAAGATTCTTTTGACATTTTTAATTACAGTAGATTTGATTTTTTTAATCTTTATTAAGATCATAAAACCATATAGCAGCAATTGCCTTAATGTCTGCTGCGCTTATAATTAGCCTTTGGTCTCAGACATAGGCCAGTGAGTTTTGGATTCCTGAGGCATTATTTATGTGGTAGTTACGCTGTAATTAGTTTGAAATCAGTCTCTTTGAGACACTTGTACTAAAGACCCATGTCATTAGAGAGTATCCATGCAGTTGAATCATCACATTTTATGAGGGATCATTTTGTTGTTTGGCCTCCAGTGCTGACTGTTGCCCCATTGAATGTTTGCAGATTCTCATCAGCTCACACTGAAAAACCAATATTGCCAATAGTCAGAAATGCACTTATCCCTGCATTACCCCTCCTACCATGCCCACTCTCATCCACAACTGATTATTGGCCAAAATTTCCAAAACTGATCACTGGTGTCCCCTTCCCCAGAGGTACAACTGGAAATGTAATACCCCCTTAGATAACCTGCAAGAATCAGATGCTTCAAAGGGATAAGATGCAAGAAATCTAATTTTTTTAATCACTACAATCGAACACCATTTTAAATCATCAGATTTGCTTTTTACCACTAATGTAACTTGTTTACTATGTATACTTCATGTGCCAACAAGGGCTTATAGGGCTGCATCACAAAAAAACAGAATCAAATTCCACTTCTCCAACACAAAGGAAGAATAACTTGTGAAGAATTTTACATCTTCGTATCTTAGTGCACTTTGACAAAAAATAGCGTAAGTGTTCTCAGCCCTACTTCACCTAACAAGGAACTGAAGTGCAAAAGGGTCACCAGGTGTGTTCCATTCAGTGCTGGAAGCACAAAGAACAGCTCCTCTAAATATTAGCCCTCTGCATATGTTTTTCTTTCCCTTTACTTTTCTCCCTTTACATTAGAAATTCTGCTGTCAATGACTCTCATGATTGACCACATCATATTACAAAGTCAAGAAAGTGAAAACTAAACAACTGCCTAAAAGAAATTGTTTCTTTCGAAAGTGAGACTATTCTAAAGTCTTTGTTTCTTCTTTTTGTTTTAAATTACTCTTTATTTTTTCAGCAACTAACACAGGCTTTGATTAAGATTTTCTTTGTTAAAGAATCCACATTTTCACTCCTGCTATTCTTTTGAGAAAGAAATGAATACCTATCCACTGAGATGTCTGGGAAATCACCGGGAAAACCATAACAGAGCAGACTTGGCATTTCTTAAATTTCTAAGTAAAAATCAAACAGCAGAAAAAAAATCAACATGCTTTATAGAACATAAAGCAGCAAAGAAGACTTATGTCAAAGCTTAAAATAAACTCTTTCAAATCTTCCTGAGAAGGGGGAGGGGGGTAGGGGGAGCATCATTAAGCTGGATTCCATGGAAAGAGAGTTGTTGTGCTTTGGGGGGTTTTTTGTTTGGACTATTTTTTTTAAGAGCTAAAAGAAATTCCAAGGCTTACACTTGCCTTGGAGCCTCAATGCCAATTTTTGTGGTTTTACAACCACAGTTTCTTATTTTTCTTTGTTTTTTCTTTCCTTGGTTTTTTTTTTTTTTTTTTTTTTTTTTTTTTGGAGAGGGGGGGGGTTGTTGTTTTTTTTTTTTTTTTTTTTTCCTTTTTTTTTTTTTTTTTTTTTTTATTTTTGAGAGAGAGGGAGGAGTTGTTTGTTTGTTTTTCTAAAGTACTTCTCTCTTTCCCATTGTCATGTATGATACCCACACACTAAACAAGGGAAACTAACACCAAAGGGCATACAGAGAAACTGTCTATTTAAACCAAATGGCATTTTCCCTTCTTCATCACCAAAGTCTAAAGGCTCTAACCAGCAGGACTGTTAAAGTGAGAATGACATTTCACCTCTCTTCCCAAACTGTTACTGAAGTCCTGCAGGACCTCAACTCTTCTGCCAGTTTCTTTTCTAGCCTATTACAGAGGCATCATCTCCAAGACAGAATTCTACCCAAAATGCATATGAATGCATAAGACAAACAAGACGAGGGTACAAAATAGAGTACTTTTTCATTCCTCCTTTCCTTACACTTGCAATTAGGTTACTGTTACAGGCATTACGTCTACTATGAAGGAGAATGTGTAAATTATCATCGTCACATTATAAGAATTTGACCACTACTGGCTGGCACCAAATAAAACAAAAGAATCTTCTGCATGCACAACTTGAAAAGATTTATGGGGGTCGTCAAGGGACGGCCAGGTTCTGACAGTGACACTGTGAGCTCCTTCATCCACTGTCCTGGGTAGCTTCAATATTTATGAGTTTTATCTTAAAAACTTCTGTAAAGAAAGAGCAAAGGTTTGGGTTTTTCTGATTGCTGCAGGCTTCTGCTAGTTTGTCATACTGGGGTTTATGTTATGGCGGGGGAAAGAGAACATCCTTTGCTGATTATGATGCCCATGATTTTGCAATCTTGTTTGAAGTTTTGAATAAATAACAGCTTCTTAACAGTAGCTTGAAATAAACAGTGACATTTTCCCTGGCCTGTGTACAGCATTTCTTGGTTTAGGTGGTGGGTTTTGGCAAGGGGAGGGAAATGAGAGCAAGATGTTCACCATTTCATTTTTTGCACACTGCTAGAAAATCTATTCTTACCTGTCAACACCTGCAAGGTTACAGAGATTGCTCCCTTGTATTTCCAGATTATCTCAATGAACCCAAAGTTCTCCCCAAATAAAAGGGGAGACACAACTCAAAGCTTTAGAGATACCCCTGCTTCAGTCATGGGACCTACCCGGACTCATTGCCTACAATATCTTTGGGGACAAGGGACCTTTAAGACAACCATCCTTCCCAAAGGCCAATATAGGAACAGTCAATTCCATATCATGTTATGTGGTTTGCCTGTGATTCAGACTTGCTTGAGACAGTCTGCACTGCTCTCACAATCAACATACCACAAGGAAAAAGCTGAGCTGTTGATGGTTCCTAGTGACTAAAGTTTTGACATTCATAAAGCATTTTACAGTTTCTTGGGGTTTCTTTCCAAAGTGTTTGACTACTTTTTGGTTAAACTATAACACCACCATGGCAGTCATTCAAGCCAGTTCAACTGATGTTCACTACATCACAAACTGACAATCAGCAGGGGTGTTAGTTTCCCTCTGCATTCTAAGGACTGCTCATGCTTTTCCTAGCTAAATCAAGGTGGGACTCTCAGAAGAACAGTTTAGAAAGAATTAGTTGGTTTAAGACTTGGTTGCTTACTTCTTAAGCCCATGAAAAATTTATTGCTCTAATAAAAACTGAGTAAAAATATATAAAAGGAGCAGTAAATTAAAGGAACTTAAGCTAACAAGCTTGACTAACCTGGTCTCTTCTATGACAAGGTGACCCACTTGTAGATGAGGGAAGGCTGTGGATGTTGTCTACCCAGACTTTAGTAAAGCCTCCAGCATCGTTTCCCACAGGACTGTCCTGGACAAACTGCCTGCTTATGGCTTGGACTGGCATGCTCTTCAGTGGGTAATGAACTGACTGTACGGCTGAGCCCAAAGATTTGTGGTGAATGGATTTATATAGAGTACAGCCAGTCATCAGGGACGTCCCCCAGGGATCAGTGTTGAGGCCAGTCCTGTTTAATAACTTTATCAATGACCTGGCTGAGAGGTCCAAGGGCACCCTTAGCCTGCAGATGACACCAAGCTGGGCAGAAGCGTGATCTGCTAGAGGGCAGGAGGGCTCTGCAGAGGGATCTGGACAGGCTGGATCAATGGCCCAAGGCCAATTGTGTGAGGGTCAACAAGGCCAACTTCTGTGTCCTGCCCTTAGGTCACAACAACCCCTGCAGTGCTGCAGGCTGGGGACAGAGTGGCTGTAAAATGGCCCAGCAGAAAAGGACCTGGGGGTGCTGGTTGACAGCAGCTGAACATGAGCCAATGTGTGACCAGGTGGCCAAGAAGGCCAGTGGCATCCTGGTCTGTATCAGCAAGAGTGCGGCCAGCAGGACCAGGGCAGTGACCATCCCCCACCATACTCATCACTGGTGAGGCCACACCTCAAATTCCACGCTTAGTTTTGGATCTCTCATTGCAAGAAAGACATTGAGGAGCTGGAGCATGTCCAGAGAAGGGCATCAGAGTTAGAGAAGGGTCTGGAGCACAGGTCTGATGAGGAGAAGCTGAGGGTTGTGGGGGTGTTTACTCTGGAGAAAAGAAGATTCAGGAAGGACCTTATTGCTGTCTACAATTCCCTGGAAGGACAGCGTAGCCAGGTGTGGGATCCGTCTCTCCTCCCATGGTAAAAGAGATAGGGCAAGAGGAAATAACCTCAAGTTGTACCAGTGGGGGATTAGATTGGATATTGGGAAAAATCTCTTCATGGAAAGAGTTGTCCAGCATTGAAACAGGCAGCTCGGGGAAGTGGTGGAGTCACCATCCCTGGAGGTATTTAAAAGACATGAAGATGTGCTACTTAGGGACAACCAGCTTGGCAGTGCTGGGTTAACAGTTGGCTTCAATGATCTTAAAGTTTTTTTCCAACCTAAACAATTTTACGATTCTATTATAAACCAGAACTAATGCAAAGGCTTTGCAAGTCCTGAGGAAAGGGTGGTTTTCTTTTATATTTTAGAGTATTTTTAAAGTTTCTGGAGCATAAGCAATGTGTTCTACTCCACAACATCATACCCTTTGTTCCCCAGTTTGAGAAAACAAATTCTCCTTTTAGCCATAGCTTTTTCCAGACCACAGGAAAAATACCAGCAGTGAATTTAAGATTCATGTTCCTGAAGAAATATACATGTTGTTATGATCTCAAGTATGCTACTGCTTGAGAGCTTGATCACACACTTTATGACTGTTTGTGGAAACAGTGACATTTTCCTCTAAAGATGAGGATTTACTACGAGTGAAAGGGGTTGACTTGCAACAGCTTACCCAAAACAGAAGTTCATTATCATGGCATTGAAAGGATAGAAATAGACATTTTAGAAAAGAAAATTAAGAACCATAATCTTCCCATTTCTCTTTCCCATTATCACTCATTCCCATCTTCTGTAACATCTTGCCATCTGTATTCAAGCTCCTGTTTAGCTCCCTTTCTTCAGAAAACCAACTTCCTAACTTATCAGTGTTTCTAACTTATGTCTTCTACCTTTTCTTTCTTCCTCTCAGCATCCCTTGCCTGTTGCTTCTCTTCCCAGTATCTCACCTCCACATTTCTTGTGGTACTGTCTTTGGATTTCAGGCTCTTGAATCAGTTTGGTCTTAGCATTAGAGAGGTTTTATCCCTAGGTTAGCATTTGTCTGGGTAGCAAAAAACCACTAAACCTGGGCATAAAAGCATCTGTTATAAAAACACAAAGTTCATTTGCAGGTAACATTCCTATTATAAAGACCTGGAGTTTGGTTCCACAGCAAGGAACGAGAAAACATAAGAGTGAAATTGTCATCTCATATCTTCAAAATGGGGACATTTTTCTAGGTTCCCTGCAGCATAGCCTGATCTTGAGCTTAGCTTCTTTATTTTTAAAGCACATATTTTTCATCAGCTGAACACTAGTGATCTCCAATCATGCTAAGGATTATCTAATCCTAATTGTCCTCTGTTTTTCTTGTATTTTGAATACTTATCTACACTTTTGCAGGATTTCTCCCGCTGAAGTTGTGAATAATCCCACTACCGTTCTTTCCCAGATGTTCAGATGCCTGTCTCTCAGAGAACCCACAACTCTATTGTCAGAGATTTTGTCAGTGTGCTTCCACAGTCCTTTTGAACTTCTTTTTATATATGACCTAAAACCCTAGTGCTGAAGATAGCCAACATAATACAAGTGTTCAGTGACATACTTATCTATCGTCGCTCCAAAAGAAGCTGAGGCAGCAGATGTGCACTGGAGTTTTCTCTAGGCTGATGCTTCCTGCAAGAGAATCAGTGCCCAGAATCAGTGAGGACTGGCACTTTGAAAGTTCCTAACATGCTGAGGCTTATCTAACCTTGCTTCATGATTAGTAACATTATTTAGGGATGAAGATTCCTTTGTGCTGGGTGCTGTGGTAACATAAGCAAAACATACATACTCTGTCCCAATGAAATTACATTATGGGCATAGAAAGAGTAAGAAACAAATAACAAAGGCAACAACACAGCACCAGGTAGTCCAACCTATGAGGAACAGTCACTATAGACCTAGTTTTTGCCAAGGTTTCCCTTAGCCATCCCAAAAACTAAAAAGAAAAGTTTTAGGGTGTAGAGTAAGACTACATACTTGTTTTGTGGCTGGTTACAGGAAATTCTTTTCAAGCATTTAGGAGCAGCAGAAAGAAAAACACAAAGGTACTTGCTTGAAATGAAGAACTAGAAATGAAGGTTGGCATCAGTTGCAAACTGGAAGGCCAGCTTGGAGATAACATCTGAAGGTGAAGCTGAAAATACAAGAGACCACAAAACCAGAGCAATATAGTTCACATTTGTTAGGAGACATCTGGATGATTGCAGATAAAGGAGAATGGTTGATCTTAGATAATTCTACTAAGAAAGGCATGAAGATCTGAAAGTGATGACTTAAAAGAAAGCTTCTGTTGGATATGACTTTCCAGGCCAAAGCCAGGAAAGATGGTTTGGCCATGGTGGACTTGTGCTGGTGGCTAATACATTCAGGAATTTCTAGACGCAGGCTAGCATGCTTGTTATCAGCTCTAGTTGAGGAAAATAAGTATGTTAATTGTCTGGGGAAAAAAAATCAGAAGTTAAATTCAACCCTGGATAAAGAATAGGTCCTTCTAATTTCAGTCTGTTAGCTTATAGGATTCTTTTGGCTTCATTGTAAAGTATATAACTTCTATTCTATGACTCCCACCATTGCTACATTCATTTCATGACAATACCAAAAAGAAATAAAAAATATTAAGTCTATTAAAAAGAATAGTCAGTGGCTCAGAAAGAGGGATTCTGCAAATGAGAAGCATGGCATACATTGGCAGAGATCCATTGATTCTAAGGGAAACCTCCCAATCTGTGTCCGAACATCAACTTCTCCCTGTTTCCAAATAAATGAAGTGTTTCTGACCCCCAAGTTAACTCTGATATTTGCAGTATTCATAAAAACGTTTGATATCCTGGCTTTCTCTATGTCTAGATATGTATGGCAAGTTACAGAAATATCTTACAGGTGATAAATGGACAGACAGAGGGTATCTAGAAAAACTGGACAGCTCCAGAGGCTTTCTGTTGTTCCTGTTATTTTTCTCTCTTCAATACCTGTCAGGATGTATGGTAGAACACAGAAGATGCTCCTGGTAATGAGCAAAGAGAGTGCACCACCTGGGAAAAATCTGGTTTGGCGCTTTTTTTCCTCTTTAACATGTACAGATTTAGAGATCAAAAAATGCTCCATATAAACAGAAGAGAACCAATTATAGTATACGTGGTCCCGGTGTTGTATCTCTCCAAACAGTTGCAAAGCTAGTTTTTCTTGCAGCATTGGCATTTTGAAGATATTGCCTTATGAATGATCAATACAGCAATAAGGAACAAAATTGAGATATTCTTTTTTACCCATTACCATGGGTAAATTGAACATGGGTATTGAACAGAGAATATGTTTCCCTTCAACTTAAATAATAAGGTACTACTACTAAAATAATCCAACTAAAATATCAATTAACTGAATTTCATTCGTCTCTCAAAATTAATGGCCTAGTCCCAAGCATATCCAACAGTGGCTTGGAAGAAACACTGTTGAGCTATACATTTTGAACCAAACATGAAAACTGTCAAAAGTATCTACCAAATCAAAAGCATCTACTAAATGATAAGTATTATGACACGGTACTTTGCAAGAATTTATGAACTACATGAATCTTCTACTCCTCAATCCTGAACGTCTTACAGCTGTCTATGTCTGTGCAAAGAGATTGCGAAACATACAGATATGATCACTTTGCACTGATGCCAGTTACTATACAATATGTAAAGCAGCAAAAAATCAAGCCTTGTGTCTCCCAGTCACCCAACGTGGATACCCAGCGGTGTTTACTCATTGACTGCTCTCCCTAAAACTTCAATATACTTGTAAGACTGCTATATGAAAAACACATTCCCCAACGGCATAATACTTTAAAAGATTCAACAAATAAATTAATTTAGCATGTTATGAAAGAATTAAACAATACCAACATATTTTTACTGCTCCCATGAGAACTACTATTTTCTTATAGTCCTGCTCTTTGCCTCTTGCCAAAATTCAAGATGGCCCCAGAGAAAGCCAGGATAAACCTGCTAGTCATTTACGTGAATGGCAATTGCCATTTCTGAGCTTACAACTGGTAGAGGCCACCTTCCTAAAGGCAGGACAGGGTGACATTTCTGACACCAAGTCCTCTAAGAGTTAACTACAAACATATTTCCACCTTGTTTTAATACTGTTTTAACAAGCAGAAGCAAAGTATCAATATTTTTCAAAATATATTTCCTTAATAAGATTAAAATTCTTATGTGATTATTCTGGCATTTAAAATAATAATAGCAATTTTTTTAAAATGGTATTTAGATCTTCCTACAAGTTTTTAAAGGGTTTTGTTCCACAGAGTCACAGAAGATGATAAAATGTGACTGTGCTACTAAACCAATGTGGTGACGTGTCACTTAGTTAAAAGAATTGGTATATTTAGGGATAAATTCTTAAATACTTAATCAGAAGTTCTAAGATACACCAGATAACATGATTCATCTTCTTACTGGTATTTTCATAAATGCCTGTTGGTTTCTATGGTCCAGAAAGGAAGTTTTCAATGAGCTGCTCTTGGCCCTTTGCAAACCCCTTCATCCCGAGTCCCAGGCCACGGTGCCACTGGAGAAGAGTCCCATTTGCACATAATGCTCTGAGAAAACAGATCTTTGTACATATTGAAATAATTTTTACAAATTCTGAAGCCATCAGAGTCAACGGCAAAACCATCATTGACTTTAACTGGGCCTAGATTTGTCTCTAAAGTCTCTTCACTGCACAGCAACTTCGCTGGTTGACTACAGGTGACTTCTGTGAGATGGCCACCTTGACTACCATGGTCTGAATGGCCAAAACACAAGGCAGTTCACTCATAGGTAAGTGAAATTCTAACATTTTTAATTGGATGCACTGCTTGAAGTAGGGGTTATTAGACTTTAAATGGGCAGAAATTAGCCAGATTCGGATTTTGTAACATGTGAGGAAAGGGCCATGAGTCCATGAGGGAAGTATGCTACAACATGATTCCCCCTCCCTTATCTACTCAGCATGAATACATCAACCAAGTGTCACAGTGGCATCCCGTAAGTACACAGTGAAATGTGAATTATCTCATGGAAATGCTGCTTGCAAACACATTTGTACTTTGTTCTCCAATTCACTTCAGTTTGCCTGTTGTGCGGTTGAGAAGATAGCCTTGACACAATAGTTAAAATTTTACTCAGTGTGATTCTGGCAAATAAAGGGCCTGATATATGGGCTTTTTTGATTTTTTTTTAACTGGAGACAATGCTAGAGCTACATTTGTAATGTAGGCAGTTACAAACTAATCACAGAACCACAGGAAATGTACTGTTCATTGCTCATGACATCCTGAAACTATGAATACTACATTTTCTTACTTTGATTAGAGACAACGGTTGTTTTTGTAGCCCAATACACAATGGTAGAAGGGAAGTAGGAAATGAAAGCATACTGAAAACATATTACTAATATACTGTGATTTGATACACATGTCCTGTAGCTGTTGTGAACAGCCTGGTAACAAATTTTAACGCGATTAATATCTTTTTAAAGGGATTTTGGCCTTCCATTGACTGAATATACAATAACGATCAGAACTAAGTCCATGAATAAGAAGAATATCATCACAGAAAGACGTGGAAATCTATAATTTCAATCTGAAATATCACTACAAGACAAAGTCAGTAATAGCAGTATGTGTATTTCCTATGCAAGAAGATGTATATGATGCGGTTAGAAGTAAAACAAGAATATCTACATTTAGACCAAAAATTACCTGCTCTGAACTACACGATCACTGAAAGACTTTTTTTTGAAAAAGTAACTTCTACCTTCACAAAAAAAAAAAAAAAAAAAAAAAAAAAGTTTAAACTGGCTTATTAGCAGCTACGCTCATCTAAGCTTGTATGTTTCACTTTTTAGATCTTGTCTTTTGACCTTGCATACACGTAAAGCCTCAGGTATTATTTATAGCACTAAAGAATGCATGGAAAAAATCAGTAATCCATATACATATATATATTTGCAAACATGAAAGAACACAGAAATGCAGGATATTTACAACAAAAGGGCACAGGATAAAAAAGCTGAATGTATTAAATATATCTGAGTGCCACTCCCTCCCTCAAACATTACTTCACTACAGGAACAATAACAGAAGAACAGAAAAAGTACTCTGAGTGCAGTTGGAGAAAAGGCAGAAAATTGTTTATGTTTCAAAAACATGGACATTTTTCACTGGACACAATATAATTAATGTATGGCATGTTCTTGAACGCACATTTTTGAGCCACTGCAGGTTATTTCTTCCTCAGAGGAAACAGAAATCATAATCAATGCAACAGTACAGTAATCCATAAATTAGTAAAATCTGAGCACAAATAACTGGATAAACACAGCACCAAGGTGTCTTACAGAGCCAGGAAAACCTCTGCATGTGAAAAAACCATGCAAGAATGATACTGCCCTTTAAAAAAACTTGGGAAAGCTTTTCTAAACTATGTGATACACCAAAGCTCTAATAACTTCTTAGAAATGAACCTTCTGACTGTTTTGTACTCAGAAGCACTAGCAGCTATAAACGTGGCTAGATACATAAATGCCTACCTCATGGGTAGGTTCTCTACTGGCACAAAAAATAGTGTAAAGCATAGCACAAATCTCTCTGAGATAATTTTTAACAAATTTTAATAATATGAGCAATTATTTATATCTGAATATTTTGGAAATCAGGATAGCTTTGGCATTTCTGAACCACAAAAAATAATTTCCTTTGCACCAGCCTAATCAGAGAGCCTTTAAGCAGGCAAAATCTAAACAGATAAAATCATAAATTAAAAAAACAAGGACATCACAGCATTGAATTTAGTGACCTGAGCAAGTAAATCCCCATTAAAAGTAAGTTTGTCACCAGATTTGACAAGATGGTGGTTACTAAGCACAGAATTAAATATTTCAGGCATTCACTGGAAGACTATTCAACAGTGGCTGCATTTTTGTTATTAATTCAACAATCCAACCACAGAAAAAGTAAACAATTTAAAGTATTCTTTTGAAAAAAGGCATCAGAGAAGAAAGAGGTACTAATTACTGAATATTTCGGCCTCATCCATAGATGTGGCTCCATGATTGAATCCAGCCCCGCATAAGGAAAAATAAAGAGCACAAATTAAATACACGCAGGAGAGCTGCGCTTGGCTTCATGCCCAACGACATCATAGTTAAACTCCGCTTCCAAGATCCACCATAACACTTTCCTCTTAAGCTTCCTCTGGGTCACAATGACCTTTGTTAAACGTTATAACAAGTGATAAAATGAAGACTGGGAGTTCATTTGTTGCACAGTTAAAATTGAAAGGAACCAGGGGATCTGAACCAGATTGCAGATAAATATAATATATTGCTCAGCCACATTCCTCTTTGTTCCAGATGTGTGATTTGTTACTAGTTATAACAGAATGCAAGCTGTATTTTGTTAAGACTAAAACAAACACATTACAGAATGCAGAAGCACCATCTATCAATTTTCTAAAAGGAAATTGCACCTGCCTGCAATCTTGTCCTCATTTGACTGAGCCCTCTGAGAAGCACAATGATTTAATGCAACAGCTCTTCACATTTGAAGGGTGTGGTTCAGCTCTGGCTTTGCAGAAATGAGTCTGAGTCTAAATTTAGCAGGTAGTAAAAGTTTATCCATGAAAAAAAAATACAGAAAAACTCTCTTCACATAACTGTGTACATCAGTGTAATTCACAGATTGTGCCCTGCCCCTTCCCTAGGACTGACCTACATCAGTTGTATTTTCAGTCTTGCAGCTCTCTCAGGCAAAGTGGGCAGCGTATCCCCTGCTTTGCATCAATGCCATCCTTCTCATCCTTTCAAAAATATTGACCCCTAAATTCCTATTAAAAAGTATGGGAGTTTAGCCATGTAGCTGTAGCCCCGACTACTGGCCCTGATCAATGTAAAAGTAAACAGTTATTTAAGGTTACTCTGTTAAAATGTCCCGGTTTATCTTCAGGCAAAAATGTGAAGCAAATCTTTGTTTTTATTTGCTCTTTCCAAAAGAAAAAGATAAAGGATGTAGTAAAAATAATCGTTCTGCAAAAGGAAACAAGGCCTGCCATTCACAACATCTTAATATCAGGAAAAGGGAGACAGGTGACAGGGAAAAACTTCTTTAATTTGTTATTACTATGGACACTGTTACAATTTTCATTTTTATCTGGTCTCAGCTCCTGACATGTTTTGATGACTTAACACAGTCCTTACCAAAGCAAAATTTACATGGGGTTCAGTAACATTCTTGTGAGAGCAAATTTAAGTAAAACAAGGAAGAGCTGCAGATGCAGATGACAATGGTCCGGCAGCTGGGTTACACTCAGAGCCATCTGCTGCAACGAATGGGGCTATTTGTGCCCCAAGGAACTGTTCAAAAACCTGTGTTGGCACATTACCCCACATGCCCAAGTAAACCTCAAACGTACACATGCTGTCTCCAAAACACAGCAGGAGCTACCCGCGACACCAATACAGTTCAGCTCCTATCCATCACAACTGCCCTCCCGTTCTGTGCAGGGCTCACACCAGGACAGGACTTTCTATTTTGTGTCCCAGCGTGTTGCCACTTTGCAGGGAGAAGTGTTGCACGCAAAACACTTGCAGGAACTCAGCAGGAGTCAGTGCCTCCCGCAGAGGCGAGACTGGCTAACAGTGGGGCTCGCTGAGGAGGGGCTTGCCAGCCTCTTCGCAGCAACCCACCTGTCCCTTTCTGCAGATGCAGAGGAGCAGACTGGTTCACGAGGAAATTTGGAGCCAGATTTTGAATTCCCATTATTCTTCAGACTGTGTCATTTTCCAAATGATTTACTGTGGAAAGAAACACACAGCTGATCACATATGAGGGCAAGCATTGTGCCAAAAGTCGTATGCAGAGCTACTTACTGGGGAGGCCACAAAGAGGCCTGCCAGAGAAAAGGACTTGGGATTGCCTTCATCCTACATGAGGCAGATCCTTGAACAGGAACTAGAGAACGAGACAGTAACTCTGAGAGAATGCAGAAGTCAGCCTCAAGAGATCAGGTGACTGGTGGCATCATGTATTGGTATGAGGCAAAGTCAGCCAGCTCTCATCAAACAAAAATCTCAGCAGGAACACACAGGCAGGAACCCCTGCGCTGAAACAAGACTCCATATCCCACTAAGATACCACATGGGCAGAAGTTGCTGCATTATATAATGATGAGCTTGGCTCCTACCTCTCTGCATGGTAGGGATTCTCAGCTCCCAAGGAGTTCACAACTTGGAGGAGCTGTGAGATGTTTCCTCTGGCCATGGGTGTGGCTTTAGCACTACCATAATTTCCTGGCTCTTCTGTCTCTGTTGTCCGTGTCAAGCATTTTGAAGTGGCACTGTTACTTATTTCTAAGCGCAGTTGCCATTGATGCTGAACAGTGATCCATTGTTCCTATTGTTGCTTCCGCACTCAGTGGTTCATAAAAACAATGCTTAAGATGCAGCTTCAGCACAGGGAGTCCCAAAACTGCCGAGTGTCAGAAGCTGGAAGAATCACTCTGTACTTGCCCTGCTCCTTATGCTTCTCCCTGAGCACCTTCTGCTGGCTGCTATCAGGAAAAATGTGCTGAGACCTTTGGTACGAGCATGAACTGCTCCCCTTATACTCTTCCTCTGACATTTCCCCCATCAACACTAATAGCTAAAGTTCAGTTATTCTGACTGACAATGTTAATGCTCTTCCTCCTGTCGTATAAAAACTGCTTTCAAAGTCTAACACCTTGATTTTCCATGCCAGCGTCCTTCCCAGATTGCACTGCATTGACTGAAGTAACCACATCATGGGAGTGAAGCAACGTTTACTTCACAAAGGAAAGTCTGAAACAAATATTGGAACATATTGATATACTATGGTTTGGACATTACTACCGAAAAAAACCAAACACATTCCCCCATGAAAAAGAAAAAAGAAAAAGAAGAAAATCCTATCTGCATTCTGTCACCTGGTCCTCGTGAAGATTTACAAATTCAACAATAACAAGGGGGATTTTTGGAGAAAGGGAAAATTAGCAAAGATAAATTTTACCAGCATTTTCCATCTTTTGATAAAATGTCAAATGGGTGTTTATTTAATATTGTTTTCCCATTTTGAAATCCTAATTTCACCAGCTGTTTTCTTTCTCCCCATGGGAAAATGAGATAAATTATTCAAAAACATAAGCAAGTGGCATTATTTTCTACCAACAGAATTCCCCATTTCATTAAGAAATTCTGAATCAGAGGGCTTCTGGTTTTTAAAAATAAATATTTAAAAATCAGAAACTTTATATTTAAGAAACAAGTAAACAAGCATTTTTCAACACCCTTTGCTCATAAAAAAGTAAGAGTATGATGTACTATATGTGGAATAGAATAACTAATGATCAGAGCTGCACAGCAACTCTGAATTTTAAACATATGGCAGAAGAGTATATAGATTCCAAAGCAAAATAAAGCTTACTAAAATGACCTGATAATTTTGAAGGCAGAGAATTAAGATGAAAGAAATCAATGCCCACAGGACCCAAACATGCACACCAGAAAATGTGAGGACTCTGGGGAAAAGCCTGTATGGTTTCTGAAGGGAACTTTTCTTTAAGCTATTTAATGAAACAATTGTTGAATAGATGCTTGTCTTTTTCTTGAGTTACTCCCAAAGGAAACAAAGTTCAATATGATTCAAAATATCTGTAAATTTATATATTTTGAACAAACAGAGGCATGTATTTACTAAGGAATGGGTAGCTTATCTAAAGGGAACAACTAATGAAATTTTCTCTATCATTTGTTATCACAATAAATGGCAATACTTGAATATAAAGCATATTCAAATGCTTTGTCACGGTATTTTTAACAATGTAACTGTAAACTGCATATGCCACACCAAACTGACTGAAAAAGAAAGATACCTGTGTTATTCCTGAACTAGGAAACAAAGTTAGTTTTTAAAAATACATGAAATTAATGACAAATTAAATCTTAAATCTTGAAAAAGGAATTCATAAATACTTTACGTCCATTTAAGATTTTTTTAAACAATAAGATTTGTAAGAAAGATACTTGCAAACAGATATTATATTTGAGATTATATTAACCAAAGCTATCGTTGCATATTTAAATGCTGGCAGAGGTTTGTTTCTGGCTAACAATTCAAATCATACGTCATACCACAGTTTTGGATAAACAATAATCAAAACAGGCTAGAAGAGCAATCAGACTGTTAGAAAGGACTAAACAACAGAGAGAAACGATAATGATGAAATGTTGATTTGCCCCTGTGTGGCAGATTAAGGAACCTGTACAGAGCGGATGTCACATTTTTTTAGCAATGCATGTACCCAAATTTGCTTTTGGCAAACATTGCTTAACTGCTGCTGTTTTTCATGAAGTCAATGAAGACTGGGTTAGATAATGAGCTGGCATGCACTTTTGAAATGTTTACTGTGTTCCTTAAAGTAAGGGGAACATGCTGGTTCTTAAACTAATTTGTTTTTTGTTGTTGGCTTCCCCCATCTCTCCCCTAGTATTCTGTTCTCCGTGTCTTTGGAATAAACGGAAAATGACTGAATCTTTTTATACTTCTTTTTTTCTCTTACAATTATACAACTGAAAAATAGGTAGTTTCCAAATGGCAAACAACTGAGCCATGTCAAGAGCCATGTTAATCTCATGTGTTCACTCCATTGTTAACAATGAAGGAAGGGGGATGGGGAGGACAAAATAAAATCTGTCTATTCTGGCCTAAATGCAGGACATGAACCAGGAGACATTCCACAAACAATGTAGTCTTTTTCTTCTGGCAGGGGGAGGTGTCGGGGAAGATGATGGTAGCAGGACTGCTGCGGAAGGAGAAGCTGTACCCATCTTGACAGTCAATACAGCATTCAGAAAGCTTACACGGTGGGAAGAATTTCCCACCCATTGTTAACTAGGAACTTGATTTGAAAATGCAGTTTTTAATTAAAATTGGCACTTCCAAGCTTCATGCTGGCACCCACCATCTTGCTAAACACTGAGCTCATTTGTGGTTCCAGCAGTTTGCAAACGCAGTCTCGGAGGTGACAAACCATTTCCCATCCCACCACCCTTACTCAATCCTTAGCCCCCATCTTATCACAAGTACATGGGAATTTACTGCAGTAAGACAATGCAAGGACTGTAGGATGTGGCCTCATTTGGCTAGAATCCACAGATCCCACTCTTTATTACTTTTAAGGCATTATTAACAGAACAGAATTCTTCAGAAATGTTTGGAGGAAAACAGGGCCAGTTATTTTTGAGGCTTCTACATGCCTCACTTCACTCAGACATTCACAACCATCATCATGGATAGAGATCCTACTGCTTAGTTCACATTTCATTCTCTTCCCACCTATGCTTCCAGACAACAGAATTCAAAAACAGAAATTCCAGACTACTACCACCAACAAAAATTCCTGGGTAGATAAGATGTAGAATTTATCTGTTTCACATGGATGGACAAAATGGCTTTTTTATTTTGTTGATTTAATGAATAAATTTGCATGTGTAATGCTTTCTGACTTGAGGGACCTCAAATGAAAATTCAATTTACAGGTCCGCTGAAGAAACTAGCAAAATATGTTCATAATATCTTCATTAAGAGATCATATATCATTATTTAGGACCTTTTTCTGAATAGTCCTCTGGGGGAAAAATATAAAAAAAAAAGTCTATTTTCTAGCTGTGCATATTCTGAAATGTTGAAGAACAAGCTGGGAGGGCAGTTCTTCTGGTTTTTAAATTTTATTTGGATTGATGTCTTTACAATGTCTAACATTGTTAGGTTCACTACAAAGGATTTCACTTCATCTTACAGTAAAAGAAAAATATTATGCAAATTGCATAAAGGACTTCACAAGACTATCCAGTTCATGTGAATACTAGTTAGCGAAGCAAGCTGTTGTTGGCTTTTGAAAAATCTGTCAACAATTAAGCTCATCAAAAGGAAATTCATAAGCCGATTTAGCAGAAATGTCTCACAAAGCCTGAGCCCTGTAAGGTACATTCATGCATTTAGTTCAGTTAAAGTTGTATTCAAGAATTAAAGTAATTACCAAAGATTCAGATATTTGTACTAAAAGCTTGCCGAATGTACAAATCCAAATATAGAAAGAACCTCAAGATTTCTAAATTACTGCAATTTGGAGTCATTTGCAGAATGACTTTCCAACAGGAATAAATCAGTGTTCCAAGCCTTCTCACATTATTCTGAGAAACATCATCTTTCAAAAACTAGTACAAAAAAAATGAAAGATATCTAACACCTAGGTTCAGTGTCCATTTACCAACATACATCCTATGCACTCCTGTAAAACAAAACCCAGATCTTCATTACTGCATTTAGAGCATTCTATAGTCTTTATCTAAGCCAGAGGATAAGGTTTTAAGAGGGTTCCACAGAATATGAGAGTTCCTCAATCCTGACACCAAAGAAAGTAATTGAACAAAAGAATATGTCTGCACTGCAAACTGCCTCTCCATCTCCCAAAATCCTGTTACAGAGCATACAGAGCCTTGAAAAAAACAGGAGTCCTTTTGTCTTGTGACTTGTCCACACCATGCTTAGCAATCTAGAGAAGTCTCTTCAGGAAACTACAGGCTCCATTATGGAAATTCTCTCTTCGCTGCATGTTAATTTGATTATTTTTATTCAGAATTTTGCACGTATACACCACTTGACCAGATCTGACTCATCACACTTGCCCTGTGTTTAAGATTTTATTCTAGCTTATTCCAGTAATGAATTTGTGTTGATTTTGTAAGATCCTGTTCATGACCTTAAAGCTAGTTCATAGGGTCAGACCTTTCATTTTTCTGTGTTCAGCTATTACTTTCTGCCACTGCTCCTCCATTATTCAACCTCCAGTCTTACAGGAATAGGACTTGGCTGATACTTATTTTTGCGAAATTCTTTGCTTTCCGATCTCAGGAATTTTGTAACTCTGTGCTTCAGAGTGTCTGATTAAATCTGCATTAGAATTCTGTCCTTAATCTAGAGTTCAGCAAATGTTTCAGCTTCAGACTGAGGCAACTTATAAGAACAACACTAAAAACATTTACATTCAGTTGAGAGAAATCTATCGGGGAGCAACTGCTACACTGTCTTTCCACATTTGTAGATGACACTTACTCATTGGCTACTGTTTGTTTCCTTTTACACAGGAGCACAGTGCAGATATTGCCAGAAAAAAAATCAATGTTGAAGTGAATTCAAGGTTGCATGGCTGTACTAGAAGTTTCAAAACTCAGTAGTAATCGTGCCATTTCTCCCCAAATAAATAGTTCAATACCTAACTTGATTTGACTGAGTCCAAATATTAAGATAGAAGTCACATAGGTGTGAAACAAGCAATTTCCATCCCATCCTGTAAAAATACTACACATGAGCTGTACAGCTATGATTAATCACAATACTGTTCATCGTTCCAAATCAGACTCAGTGATTTTTATAGACATCTGTTTTCTTTCACATTTACCACATACATGGATGTAGTGTCACTATTACAGAGATTTGACTCATCGAAAAACATCACAAGTCAACCACTAAATCAGTGAGGAATATGCAGCCCATCACAAGCCATGCATAATATAAGATCCATATGGGCTTGGCTAAAATTATTGAATTTGCCAGGCCATCAGGCTTTTTTCATCCTGCCTTGCTGGAGATGAGGTGGTGCTCAGCAAGCAAGCCTTCTGAGCAGCCAGCAGCCACAAAGCTTGTGGAAGCTGGTGGACATAACTATCTTCTACCCAGTCTAAGTGAGGGAGCAAGAAAATACTCCTTTTGTTTAGCAATAAATATAACAATAGAAGCTACAGGCTAAAGCACGAATCAGCATGACAAGGTTGGAGGAGGAACTGGGCGGTGCAGCCTGAGGGATCTCCTCCAGAGTCAAACGCAGAAGCAGGAGTCAGACTTTGCTTGTTATAACAACTACTTCTTGTCAGAAGAAAAAAACATGCAGGAGCATAAGAAGACAGTCCAGAGAGGGGTTTGCAGAGGCTACTGAACACAGCAGTACGACCCTCAAAGAAAAGCAGAAAGCTTTTGGGGAAAAGTGATAGCTGCTGGAGGACTGATTGTGGTTGGGACCAGAGACAGTACAGCCACTGTGCTGGCCAAAACAGGGACATGCTGTGTTTGAGCCAGCAGTACTACACTGGAGCTGCTGCTCCTGCCTCCACAGCGCCAATCATTCTCTTCTGCCATGACAGAGGGCCTGGGCTGCAAAAGTGGGACACCAAAGACCCAGGTAATTCACATCTGACTGTTCCTGCCACACTTCTCCTACCAAGATACCACCACGGATTATACAAGAGGATGGAGGCAGGCTGTGCTCAGTGGTGCCAAGCAATAGGACAAGAGGCAATGGGCAGAAACTGAAGCACAAGAGGTTCCACACAAACATAAGGTAGAACTTCTTTACTGTGTTGGACAGATTGACCAGAGAGAGTGTAGTTCCCTCCTCTGGAGATATTCAAAAGCTGTCTGGACACAATCCTGAGTAATGTGCTGCAGGGCACCCTGCTTGAGCAGGGAGGTTGGACTAGATGACCGCCAGTGGTCTTCTCCAACCTTACTGATCCTGTGTTATACTTCTTGGCCCACAAATGCGCTCACACCAGGAGGAGTTGGCACCAAGCATATGCTTTCATTGGAACTGCTTATCTGGGTTCAAATCTGAATTCAAAGTGGGAACTCCACCCTTGGAGTATTCTCCTCTCAAGAGAGAGCATGATCATTACCAGCTCCAAGGCAACCAGCTGGCACATAGCAGCAGGGGATACCTGCGTACATCCTACTTTGGGGCATCATATCCCCCACGTCCCTCCGTGGGTCTAGCTGTTATTTCACAATTTGTGCTTGAAGCAATTGAAAGACTCTCACTGACTTTACTAGGTGTAGATCAGATATTTAACAGAAATTCATAAGGGAGAACAACTACTAAAGGCTACAGGACTTAGCAAGTATTTTTATGAGGGAATGCACAATTGCTACTTGCTGCATGCCAAAATGCATACCTGAGAAGCATAAAAGTTACTAAACACTTCAGGTTTCAAAACCCTATTTTATCTCAGAATTCAGGTATTTTAACCCAAGAGACAGCAAACAGGTTTGAATTTCTTTTCTCTAGCTTTTCCTACTGACTTTTCTCTGAATTTTTCTAGCATGCATCCCACGCTGAGGTACCTCTCTCTGCCCCCAGTCAGAGCACAGTGTTGGATACTTAATTTTAAGTTGTTACCTTTGTGATTCTTTACTGCCATAAGTTTCTTTCCAAATTACGTAGGTTAATGTACTTCTACTAGTACAACAGTATTCAGTTTTTACAAAACAGCTATTTGATATTTAAGCTGTGTGCAACTCTTGGCAGCCTACTGACATGGCAGAGAGACCAGGTTTGCAGAAAACTGTCTCCTCCTGCAGATCTTCTAAGAAGTATCTCATATTGAGCATATTAAAAAAAAAGCTTTGAACATCTTCTAAAAGTTAAGCAGTTATGAAGGAAAGGAAAAACTGATTGGAGTAACTAAAGAATACAGAGAAGGCAAGTAATTTGTGCTAAGGCAGTCAAGAAATCACAAGCCTAGAAAGACCATGCAGAAAACTGTGTATTTTGCCAGTGCTACTGAACAATACCCTACCGCCTGGCTTTTAAAATAGTTTTTAACATTTAGCCCTTTTTAAATGTGTAATTGTATTATGGATACTAATTTCCTCAGAACCAAGTATAATTATTCTTCTAAATATTTGGTCCATCTCTATTGTAAGCTCTTCTTCAGACAGCTACAAAATATTGCTAATATTTTTGAGTTAATAGTGTATTTAGAAGGTCGTGTCAGGTTATTGCTGGGAGGATTAAAAGATTTTCTTTCCTCCAGAGCCCTTTGTTATAAGAAACCAAGGAAATTTAAAACAGGATTTATTCCTTCGAACCACGACAAACCAACAGAGTACCGTGGCAAGAGCATGAAGTAAGAGCACTCTGGGCCAGGAAATTTACAAAGACAGCTTTCTTCAAACTCAAAAGTTGAGTTGAAATTTTAAAGCTCTTAATGGTTCTACATTAAGGGCAGCAAAAGACAACTGGTTTCACAGTCATTCCCACTTACAAGTTCTCTTTCAAAAGACTCTGGTACAATAACTGGTAAGCTAGTGGCTGTCACTAACACGGGCAGACATTCCTGGCACATATAAGCTTCATTTGGTACTTGTCAAGCCAAGCCCTGTTGGCTGCTCCCACTGCCACTGGCAGGAAGAAAAGATAGTGATGAGCATCATTTCAGTGGAGAAACAGGAAAGATAGATAGGCAGGAAGGAAGAAAATAAAAAGGAGAGCCCAGGAAAATCTGGCCTCAGATGTCAAAACAAATCCACCGACAGATATAATGGATTTTCCCAACAGATGTTACTTAGAAACAAACAAGTCTCTCAAGCCTTAGGATCATGCCTGTAGGAAGTTTTAAGTCAGGTCTGCATCGTTATAGGAGTGCTGTCATTGTCACTGCTAAGATAGAGTAACGATGATATCAGGGTGAATGGTAGGCCAATTGAAGTGGATGTGCCCTCTGACTTAGTTTAAAAGTGGAATACATTAGCTCTATGAAGTGATTGTGGATGTCCCAAAATCCATTGCTCAGAAGTAATTTATTTGGAGCATGTCGAAACCCAGCAAATCCTACCATTACCAAGGCATTAGGTATTGTGGTGGTTTCTTCCTAATCTTTTAGAATGACCTCTCAAATAGACACAGCTTAGACCTTGCTTTATACATGTACCTTATTCTGAAAAAAATTCTACTTAGATTTTTTTTTCTCTGTCATTAAAGTTAACTTAGAATGACATTCACTTCTAAACATTGCATCAAACTGGTTTTTTGAGCAACTGAAAGTAAGAGCATTGGTCACATGGTCATGTTCTACTGGAACTGGGTCTATAAATATTCTGACCATTTCCAAATGAATGTGTCATGCCATAATGGATATCCTGAAAAAGAACTGATGCAACAGTACCAACAGAAATATTTATATATAGTTTTTAAAGATTTCATCAACAGGTGGCTTTCATCTACCACACAGTATTGCTAGCTTAGCTACTGCAGTGCTGTGAACAGATGTTTTTAAGCATCATCAATAGGATTACTCTAGAATTTGCTCCTCATAAATCAGCACACTGCAATGTCCTTTGTAGTGGGCAGTTAATATATCCTGCTTCCATTGGTTCATCTATATGATAGTTCACGGGAGGATGAATGAGCTCACTTCTATTTGAGATGACAGCTTGATGCAGCATTTCAAGGCTTAGCCTAACATGCCCTTCCTTGAGGTCAGCCAGCAACCAGTCCCAGAAAACATGTTTGTTAGATGTAACTGAAAACAGTTTAGCACTTGCATTAAAGTAATAATTAAACATGAACAGTGTGCCTTGATGTTGTTTAAATGAATGACACATTCCATGCCCAGAGCAGTTTTCAACCCAGTTTTGTGACAGACAAAACACAATAACTGATCCAAGAAAGAATTAATGAAAAGAGGACCAAGAGGTTAAGCAGCTATCATTCTGACTGAACCATATATTATGGTGTCACTCGTATAATGTACCTCAAAAAAGAAGGTGGAGCTCAGTCGCATCCAGCATGCCTCCACTAAAACAGCTGGCACAAACAATCAGATGGGCTTGTTAGCAGCTTCCTCTTGAGAGCTCTTATATAAGCATGGAGACTGTAAACAAGAAAAAGAGAAAGAAATGGAAAATAACTAGATAAAAATTTCAAGGAAAAACATTCTTTATATGCATCTACCTTTGTCATTCTAGCCTGGACAGTAAAAGGAAACCTAAGTTTTTTCCTCGACTCTGTAAACTCTAATTTACAGTAGCTTTTCATAGAGATTTGTTTACACAGTTTGTATCAGCTAGACATTTCCCAGAAACCTAGAGCAATTGATATTATTGACTTCTCTAACCAGAAGTTTCTCTTCTCTCTCTAAACCATAATGCTAAGCTGAGAACCCCAAGTCAAGTGACTCTGGTCACACACTGCAATAAAGCCACTAGGGAGTAGGTGAGCACTTAGAGAAATTAACTTTTTTGGGGTACCTAAGAGGAACTTCGCCCTTTTCTATATGAGCTGGAGGCAGCTGCAAAAATGGGGCAGGAATGAATAGGTTAGGATGCCCCATTACTTGGCCTATTTGAGTCATTAGAAATGCTCTATACTGTAAAAGAGTATCCATTTCTCCACTTAGAGTTATAAAAAGAATCTAAAAAACAGGTCCAGAAGCAGAGACATATTTAAGTAACTGAATCCCAGTCTCTGATGTCTCCCTTTCCTAGTGACATTTCTGAGGTGCCCGTTTCCAGGTAAACTCTGAATGGGCTTTCCTAGTCTTAACAGTGCTTCCCAGTTTAGCATCTGCAAATGAGGCTCCTCATTATACACAGAGTTAAGGCACTTTAATTCAGAAGAACTATACTAGAACAGCTACCTTCAGCACTATAACATTTATTATTGTGTATCTAAGCTATATTCAAAAGGGTACCTGGCCACAGAACTGCTTTTTACCTGGTCTGTGTCACGTGAGGGGACACTGGCTCACACGAATGAGAAGAGATGGCTCAGCCTCAGAAATCTGGTGAGATTCCTGTGCCCAAGTGTCCCACTCACTCTCCCTGGGCTGATATTTGAGCTGTTCATAAACCAGCTGCTGAACCACTGGAGTTATTTAGCTCTTTAAGGGTGGGGTAAACAGCTAGAGGTGATAACCACATTAGCTGTCTCAAGCTGGCAGCAACACATAAATCAATCAAAGGCCTCTAGGCACATTGAAATGGGATACACAGACACCAGCAAACTAAGCAGGAAGCTGCTCAAACCAGCCAGCTGGAAAAACAAAGACAAGTGCAGTATAAGATTACACACACACACACTCACACACAGATACACACTCACAAATGGCTCAGTCTCAGCCTTGGTTTTCTGTTCTTCCTCTGCTGAGAGACTTTTAATCTACATCTCCCAGCAGAAAGTCAGCCACCAAGATGCTACAGCAGGTTCCCACTCTCCTGCCACCATTTATACACACACACACATTTTTATTTTCTTCCTTTTTAAAAAATACTATTCCGCTTTCTAGGTGCCTATTAGTCTCAATGAATAGACCTACCTCTCCTTCCTCTGTAGTAAATATCCTAAGATACATTTTCTGGCAATCATCCTTTTTCTTACCTCTCCAGAAACTGCACAGGGAAAATTCAGCAGGAACATAAGTAAGAGGGCATCAAGTACAAAAACCCCAGCCCCGGATAGTGTTACATCATTCTACTGGCAAAAAGATGTTTTAATTCACCAAAACAAGCAAAAAATCTCAACATCTGACTGAAAGGTAAGAACCCTAAGGAATGCTTGATTCAACACCACAAAACAGGCCTTTTTCTGATGAAAGTATACATATTCTCTACATGCTTTTTTTCTGTAACCACAAGCAAGACAGAAAAGAAAGAGGATGAGAACACATTTCCCTCAGTTTTAAGATGTGGGCTGAACCCCACAGGGATTGATGTGGTCAGGACACAGGCAGGTGGCACAGACTCAGAAACAGATTGATAGGCTCTGTGGGTATTTCACTAGCAGAAACTAGCCTAGAAAGGATTGGCACAGAGGGAGAGAAGGTAGGTGGGAAGGCAGGCAAATGCCAGTGACACCTAGAGATATCCTAAGCACTAAAGAGGCATTTAAATACAATTCCTCACATTAATCTAGCCCACTAGTTCTGGTGATTCAGTTGCCTGCACAAAGAATTGAGCTATTCTGCCAGAAAGCTGCATATCTATGGAAACATGTGGAGAGTTTCAGCCATCACCTTATCTGCACTGATCATTTATTTTCTTGGGATAAAAGCAGCAGCTGTAATGGCAGGAAAGTAAAATATTATGCTTGTTCATACATACTTTTCATACAGTTTGTCATTGTCTTCCCCTTTTCTTTCACTTTCCCCTTTTCTCAGCACTGGCAGATAATGTGACTTCCCTCTAGAACCACAGGCACTGCATGTACAGTACAGGTTGTGTCCAACACTAACCTACAGAGCCATTCTAAGTAAAAACACTTAAAAGGATACTTAAAAATAGAGTCACAATCATGTACTGTACTCAGCGTGCCTTAACAGTGCACGTAATACAGTTCAGTGTAATAACCACTCACTACTCAGGTTTCTAACATGAAGGAAGATACAGAATGGAACCATAATTCGGCCTGGAACTAACTCTGGAGTACAGCCAGACTCATGCAATCCATAAAAATTCCTGTGTCAAAATGATGTGTCCCATTGTCTTGATGCCTTGATCAAGGTTTCAAAGTTTCTCATTTTTCTGACATCTTCCACATTAACAAACTTACAGTGCACATGTGTTAAACAAGCTGCACCACCACTGAAGTTCTGCTCAAGAATCTACTCCTTTGCAATTTTTTAATCAGCGTATGTAGCAGTGAATGCTGTCCTTGTATAGCTAGTTCTCTTCTGTACAAATTAAAGAGTCCACTGAAAAGGTAGTGAAAATGCAAACATTATTGCAAAAATTCCCTTCGCCTGCAACACCTTACTAAGTTACATTCTTTACTTATCAGCCACTGATGAACTGACTACAAGAAAATAACAGTAACACTTAGCCCTCCTGTAAATAGTCCTAAATCACAGAGTTCTCAAAAATCATAGAGATGTTCAGAAAATATATCAGCATCCCCCTGTTATATACTTAACACTTCCACATTTTCACTCAGATTTCCCACCAGAACTGAGACGAAGAAATCAATTTTTTTAAAAAGGATTTTTTAAAGTTTATTTTTTCCATTTCCTTCAGTTATTTGCATAGGAGAATCGGAATGATATTTTACCAGAGCATATGGAATACAGGTAGAATGCACTAGTACCCTGTATTTTCATGAAACCTCTCCCAATCTTCTGAAAAGCCACTGAAAGAATGAGAAAAAACAATCCATACTACAACACAGTAAACCTTCTTAAGATTGTTAAGTAACCTCTGTTCTCCTGGTGGGATACGGGTTCCTCCTTCCCCCAGCTGTAAGCTCCAGCAGATGGTAGATGCTGCCAACCAGAAAAGCAGCCACGTGCACCTGACAAGGGAGGAGTCTTGCCAGGGGATGTGTGCAATGCCTCACCTGCCTCCCCTGGCTGGTGCACCAGCCAGTGGGGGATTGGATCCAGCAAGATAGGAATGCGTGGTTAGAGACCTCCAGTTCTTAGAGACTGAATACATATGAGGGCTATAATTTTTGAAGCCAAATTCTTATTAAAAACAATAGAAATTTGGGTGTACAAATCCCTTAGTCTCTGTCCAGCCAAAGCAATTCCTCTCCCCCCAGCCTCTAGCTGCTACCCATTGGTTAGCACTGCTGGTACAATTTTTTAGAAGGATTTGTTGCACAAAGAGAGAGACTTATTAAAAACAGAAAAGAATGTATTGTGCCTCTGTAGCCAGAATCATAGTTTAAAAATCTGTGTGCCGTATTTTCCTGAATGCTCAGAAGATACAAAAAAGTTATAAACCCATAGGAAGCACAAAAGCCCAAGTATATGGCTGGTTTTTATCTCCAGTGATTCAAAGGAGGTATGTTTACTACTGCACCTGGCACAGCACACTTCCAGAAGAAACATTACCAAAAAAAATCATGTTTTCATCATTATTTTTTTTCCTTTTTAAACACTTCTCTCCATTATTTATTGGTTCAGATTGGTTGTGATTTGGTTTAGGATAACAGTCTAAAACGAAAATATTTTCATCTTATTTTATGATTATTCTCTTTTGCTATAAATAACCACTGAGCTATCAGGCTAACCATCTTTAGATTCCTCTTCTGTCTTTCCACTTCACTCTATAGCTGGATTGACTAAAATACAAAAAGGATGGTTACCTTTTTTGAGCTAACAAGGTGTAATTCTTTTCTCTGTTCAAGGTGAAATTCACCCAGGAGAAAAAGCAGCTTAGTGCATATTTGTGACTAGACCCTGAACTACTCGTACAACCATCTCTTCTATTAGTTTCTATTTAAGTAATGTGAGTTCAGTTAGATATTTGCGATTTTGCCAGGAATGAAGGGGGGGAAATAAAGCAGCCCTTTAAAAACTTTCTCAAAGCCGCTGGAGGACAAGTCAGCTGATGAGTATGTTTATTGCTCTTAAATAATTCGGGAAGAAAAGAGGCACCATTTCAGTGTTGAGAAACCTGTTAGTGAATAGACCAGACACTAGGTAAATTGCTATGTTTTCTTTTTTTTTTTTGCTTTGAAGATGACTATCACGGCAAGATTATTTTTTTTCTGTTACAATTATTTCTGAGATGAACAGAGACGTCCATTGTCAAACCAGTGTCCCAGAGTGTCAGCTGCCTGCCTGCCAGAAGCCCAGATCTGTGATATTACAGACAGACTGCCAAGTTTCAGCCAGTGATCCAGCCATTGCCCAATGCTGTTCATGAGCACTAATAAAACTGTCAGGTGTGACTCAGACCAGACCAACCAAAAGTGACTACTGGCTCTAGGGAAGGGCTGGGGAAACAGGGGCACAGGAAGTATTCTGGACAACCTTCCTAATGGAGCTGAAAAATAAATCACCTCAGGCCATTCTATTTTGTTCCATGTTTATGCCCCACAGGTTAAGGGAGAAACAGAAAATAGGATCTCAAGTTTAGAAAGATTGTGGCACAAGCTGCACAACATGCTCTCAGCATTTTCATCAGGAAACCAGTAGAAGAAAGTTCTTCAAAACATATTACCATATGATTCCTGGATGAAAACTGTATTATTATTGCTTTGTTTTGAAAAGATTGACTAAAGCCCAGCTAGAAGCAGAATGGTGGAACATTAAGATACACTTCAAATTTGCAGGGGATCTGGCTGTGAAAAGTAGAGAAACCTTTGCAGGACAGGTTGAAAGGGTTTTCAATTAACCATTGGCTGTGAAACTGATGGGATGAAATAAAAAAGACAAGTTCTGCACTTCAGCAGGAAAAGCAAATGAACACTTACAAAGTAGAAAAAAGCAAGTTAGCTACAGAGCTGTAGAAAAATCTTTAATACAACCATGTGAAAACTACGTTAGAAGTATGATTCTCTTGCAAATATGTTGTTCTATGAGAGATAACTAGTCCACACCTTTTGGCACTTGTGATACCTTAAATCAAAAATAAAGTCCAGTTTTGAACTATATATTTCAAGATTTATGTAGACAATCTGAGGAGTCCAAAGAAGAACAACAGAAAAAAACCCCACACACCAGGTTGGAATATATAATCTAGGAAGAAAAGCTGGAAGATTTGGGTTTGTTTAGTCTAGAAAAGAGACTGAGGGAAGACATAAGTCTTCAAATATGCAAGATGCTGTAATAAATATGACAGTGATCAACTGTTCTTCAGGTTCAGCAAGGTTAGAAGAATAGTTCCGCTTACCGTGTGGTAAAAGAAGATTTGTTGGCTATTAGGACAAAATAACTAACAAAAACAGCCATACACTGGAACAGCTCACCAAGCCTGGTCATGGAATCCTCATCACTGGAGTCCATCATGGAAAAGTTAGACAAATCACTGTCAGAAATAGTCCTTGGCTCAGTCACAAAACAGAGAGATGGACTGGTTGCCTGAGCTCCCTCCCATTCCTACACTTCTATGATTTACTAGGGAATATGCAGTTTCTTGCACAAGCTACTCTTTTTAGGGGTTTAGTAAGTCACATTGACTAATATATTGCATGCAAAAACCTCTATCCTGATGCCAAGTATTTCCAACTCTATTTAAAACTTTACCACTGTAAAAACTGTTATGTTCTAGCAGGAAAATCCAGGAAGTAGTACTCTGCAATATTATCGTACCAAGGGAGAAGCCAAGTAGTTTCAAAAGACCTTTCAAAATCTCATGTGTGACCACAAGGCAAGGTCAGAAAAGGCCAATGACATTTCTTTCAGAAGGTAAGAAAACCCCAACACAGTTGGGGTTGTCATAGTCTGACAAAAGCCAACACACAGCAGTGGCTGAAGGCTACATGGAAATTGATTCAACACACTGTTACAGCAGGAACCCTCTGGTGTCCAGCACATCTTGAGTATAAAAACTAACATCTAACTAGCTGACACGTTTCAGAAGCTTTCATCCTAAAGCTACCTGGGAATAAACCTGGTGAATTTATTAAGCATGTCAGACACTTAATAAGGGATCCCTGAATACTAAGAGCACCGCATTAGAAAAGGCAATACTATTCTCTGCATCAAACTATAACCAGTTCTTTGCAGAAGGGCATAGAAAGCACTTGCTGATTGTAAGACCCAGCAATGAGTCCATTACAGACCCATTGACATAGGCATTGCTTCATACCATGTGTGACACATCTACTACAAAGAACCAAATTCCTGTCTCAGACCTTACATGCCAGTGAGTAAAACCAAGAAAAAGGAAAGGAGGACTACTCCTTTGCCAAGAATGAGAAGAAATGTTAAAGACAGCCATACTATTGCTCTGGCAGGAAATACTCTTGGAAGAAGTGTGGTGACTCCACTCCACTTTAACAACTAAATATCAAGCCCAGCAAAGGCCGATGAAGGCACAATAGCATACTGTTAAGTTCTAGGACAAAAATCAAGTAAAGTTAAGATCTTCAACACTTGAGAGATGTTATCAGCTCGACAAAAGATCACTGGAATATCCACGATGATCTGACAAGGCATAATTCAGAAAAGTACTTCTGGATTCTCACAAATTTCAGTATCCAGGCAATTGGTGTATGCGATCTTGGTTAGAACGAGTCTCCTGAATTATTTGCCCTCAGAAGCATTTCACAAAAGTGTCTGATGACGGTGTGGAAGAATGTGAGCTACCTGCAAGGATCATTCATAAAAACAATAGCCAAGGGCCTGAAGGAGCCCAGTTTTCTTGCTAAAATGTTTCAGGCAAGCTTCTGCAAAACATCTTTCTGTTTTAGAACATTTCTACATACAGATTCTATTTTTCAGAGATCCCATTCCTGCATTCCTTGCAAACCCAAAAACACCCGCTGACATCATTGGGCAATGCATTGGCATCATGACTACAGGACTAAGCCAACAGAGGTTGTGGGTAGCCAAAACTGTGCTGGAAACAGTTCATCCCGGTTTGGTCAAACCAGCTTTTGAAATTACAGCTGGTTCAAAAATTGTGACCTTCCTAGGGTCCTAGCAGACCCCACTCCCTGCCATGCTCAACGCAGCACTTCTCACCTCCTCAAACCTCACAAGCTTGGACCCAGAAATCCCTTTTCCTACACTCAGGGAAGCAGTCATTCCTGCTTCCCAGCCCAGCCCCATTCCCTTACTCCCTGGCCCCACTCCCGGAACCAATTCATATGCAATGGGCTACGCATCCTGCTGGTGAAGAAGGGCTAGGAGGGGCTGTCTCAAAAAGATTTAAAATCTTATTAATGAATACAATATGAACTTCAAAGTCCTACTGGGGAGCACTATTTGTGTAATGGCAAGAAAGCAAAACAAATGTATCTTGAATCCTGACACTACTAAAGGCAGTGGAGAGAAACACCCAGGGAACCAAGATTTCAATCGGCAATTGATTTGAGACTTATTCTTGTAGTGGATGGAAGGAATCTGCCTGAGAGAAGCGTAGAAAAGGAAACTCTGGAGGGAAAGAAAACAGAGATCACAAAGGCAAAGTGCAAGGGTTGAGAAAAACCAGAGTGAATTACAACAAAAGCAGCTAAAACGAACTAACAAAACCATGTTAGTTAAAATGGGGAAAAAAGCTTTGTTAGTATTAGCTAAATAGGCTTCCTGTAAAGAGTCAATGGGCCCTTAATTTTCTCTTATTAGTACTCTGCTTAAAAGAGCCTTAATCATCTTTTTACAACCCAGACATACAACCACCATATAACCTCAGGAATATAAAGAGCAGGGACTCTGTAGATTCAGGACTAACTCTGCTCTCAACCTGGCAAACTAGTTTTGGCCACTAGCTTGCAGTGAAGGGAGCAAATCCAGCCCTCAAAGTGAAAATCTCTTATTCACATGATCAGGGTCAGTTGCTCCCACGCAGCTGTCAAAATCTTGGGCAGGTTAACCACCTCTCTTGTCCTGAGCATGTTATGATCCACTAAATTTCTGAAAAAAACCCAATTCTTGGATTCAACAGGACTCATCCAGCTATTTACTGCGGGAGGTTGTCGATGTGTGACCCCTGTAATGAACCCTGAGGAAAACACAGAATCTCAAACACAAAACTCTGTTGAGAAAATCCCTTTCCTGCAGGGAGATCATTCTAAAGCAAAACCCTTTTCCTTTTCTATATTAGAAAAGAGCTGGCAGAACAATATGATATTGTAAACTTGGTTTCTCCCTACCCTGCACCGCACTGCACCAGTCTTTCAACTATAGCACACTCCTACCCAGTGAAGCAGGAAGATAGAACCATGATTATTATTTTCTTTACTTTTCAGGCAATGATAGTATACAGGGAGAAAAGAGAAGAAGATAGGAAAATGTCAGTATGGCTAAGACCTTTAAATAGATCAGTCACAGTTCTGAGTATTCTTTCTGCAAAACTGCCACTGAAATACAAGGACCAATTCTTGGTAATACTTGCTCTTTTTCCAGACAGCATATCACTGGTACAAACTCTTTGTCAGACTTCCTGCCAGTCTCCTCAGATTTTGGATGATGTTCAGAGATTGAACCCTCCGGATTACAAATATCCATGGGAAGAAATCCTATTTTGCAGTTTTTCTCCTATTTTCCTTCTCTGGAATTAAACATCTTCTGCTACTCAGTCTCTTCTCTACCACCAGTAGAACATTAGTCTTCCTCCTTCAGTAGAGCCAGTGTTCAGATGTTCCAAAGAAAGAAGAGCTCTAAAACCTCTCTAAATTTCTCTATTGTACTGTTTGACAGACAAGGAAAACAACTTTTCACACTGCGGGTGTTTTTCATCATGACGGGGAGAAAAGACCTGAAACTACATTTCCCAACAGGCGTGACAAATTGATTTTGATGGTGCAGAAGACTGTCATTAGCTGGCCACTACATTATTGTGCTCACGTCATAATAATCATTATTACAAGTGGACCAAAAAGAACACCTGAAAACTAACCAAATAAAAATTCTTCACACCTCAAAAGCCAAACCAAAATCAGCAGAAGTATTCCCATATTCCAGAAGCCTTGCTTTCTATGAATACATCTTATGCTTAATATTCCATTTCCGGAATTGTTTTTTACTTGGTTACTATATTCACTTGCAACTGAAGAATGGGAAATAATTCTTCAAGCCTTCTTAAAGTCTAAAACAAATTGTGCAGCCAGGCCAGATTGTTTCAAGCTTTGCTTTTAACCTTATATTTGGCTTTGCAGGGGAAAAAATATCAAAATACTGCAGTGATTTTTTCAATCTTTTCATTAATTTCACAGAATTTCTAAAAACATATAAGCCACAGATCGAAACTTTAAATTACAATGTACCATCTTGGGATCTGAAAGAGTCTGCAGTTAATATTCACTGCAGTTAGAATTCTTTATTGTGCAGTAGAATCTGTGTTCAATGGCACCAGATCACAGTTCAGTTAGAAAGCACTCTTACATAGACTAAGGCAAAATTTTCACAAAGTATTTGATAGTCAGAGGAAAATGTTTTTTGAATTAAGCAATACATATAAAATTTCACAACCTTCTTTGACAGCAGATGAAATTCACCTTGTGCATTCTTGACCGAATCTGAAGTAAATCAGTTGATACCAATGAAATGAAACTGCTGTCAAAACACTTGGGGCAGTCCTTCCTCTTTTGAAATTAGTTGCAAAACTCCCAATGACTTCAGATCCCATACATGTAGCTCACAGGCGCAGTGCTGCTCTTGGTTGGCCTACTAACCTTTGTGACTTTACACATGCTACGCTTCCCCTTCCAGTCTCTGAGGAAAACCCTCTGTGCTGCTGAAGGTTCCTGGCCTAAGGTATCTTTTTCTTTGTTTACTGTCTGGCTGCATAGATGTCTGGCACAGATTTCAAAGTACAGTAGCTCAAAAATATGCTCTGTGCATATGTGCATAAACCCTGTAGTGGATTGCATCACACATCCTGCATCTGAAACTTAAAACCCTTACCTGGTTCTCTCTGTTATTTGTGGTTTATGAATCAGGTAATAAAATGCAGCTGTATCAGTTACACACCTCAGTAGTTTAACATCATTGATTAAAGTGGATTTATTCCAGAATTACCTCAAGTAAATGAGTTCATTATATTTTTCTTTTTGTGTGCAAGAAAAAAAAATCCAAAATACTCTGAGTTCAGCACTGTTCACTTAATCCAGTTTCCATCTGTGCCAACATTCACAGTACATACAAGAAATTCTATACTGTACAGTTACTGAATTACATTTCCTCCAGTTTTGCAGAGCTTGGTGCAGTCAAATCCTCCAAATAAATTCAAAAGCCCATTAAAAAGTACCAACTTAGTATCAACAAAACAAGTCCCTCAGATCAATAAGAAAACTGTTCTATAAGCTTCCAAGGAGGTTGCTTAATGTATTGAATAGAGTGGATTGCACTGAACTTGTGGAAGTCAAGCATTTAAGCAATATTTAGTTTACATAACCTAGTGATACAGAATCAGAATTAAACTGCCCAAACAAACGAAGGCAGCAATGGGAAAACAGCAAGTTAGATTCCAGCCCACCCTTTATATATCCTTTAGTATGTATATATGACATATATATATATATCTCATTTTATAGCTGTGTCCAGCTTCAGTGAAACATTGTAATCACCCCTGCCACTACTATCCTGGATTCAGCTGGGATAGAGTTAATTTCCTTCCTAGTAGCTGGTGCAGTGCTGTTTAGGTTCGGTATGAGAATTACGTTGGTACCACAGATGTTTTAGCTACTGCTCAGCAGTGCCCACCTGCAGTCAAGGACTTTTCATTTTCTCATGCTCTGCCAGTGAGGAGGTGCACGAGAAGCTGGGAGGGGCATGGCCAGGACAGATGAAGCAAACAGGTCAAAGGGATATTCCATGGCACAGAAGGCTATGCCCAGTATATAAACTAGGAGAGCTGGCCAGGAAGGGCTGGTCACTGCTGCAGGATGGGCTGGGCATCGGTCAGTGGGTGGTGAGCAACTGTATTGTGCATCGCTTGTTTCCCGTGGATTTTATTCTCCTCCCTCTCATATTCATTATTATTATTATATTTTACTTATTTTTTTCAGTTATTAAAGTGTTCTTTTCTCAACCCACAGCTTTTACCTTTTCCCAATTTCTCCATCCCACCAGAGTGAGGGGGAAGTTAATGAGGGGGAAGTCAGGTCCATGATACTTCGTTGCCAGCTGGGATTAAACCACAACAACCACAAAAAGGGTTTTTTCCCTTTTCACAATTTAATTGCTGATTTTGTACTCCGTTCTACCGTTGCTTGCCTACCAGCCTTTCTAAAAAGGCTGATGCAGCCATGGCACCACAGCAGTACTGGAGTCACAGCGAATCCTAAGTTGTGATAGACCCTTGGGACAGGTGTCTCTTCTCAGACCTTGAATTTCTCACACGTCATGGATCTTGTCAGTTTAGACACAGTGAGAGGCTAGTTCTAGCCTGTTTATTCCAGGAAAAACAGGACAGAGAAAGTACAAGGTCCTGGGAGGATTAATCAACTCCTCCTTTACTCTCGACAGTATGTGCTGGCCTAACAGGAAAAATCTGACCAACAAGACTGAAATCTGGTTTTTACTCACTCCTAGTGAAAGCAAAACCATTATGTATGCAGTCTAAATAGATGGATAAATTTCTTTCAAGTCTATTAATATCAACATCCTTGATCTTAAAGCATTACCACATCATAGGTTACTATTACTGTCATTCAAAGAAAGGCAAAAATCTGGTGTAACTTTTACAGAACAGTTGGGGCTGGGAGAGACCTCTGGAGATCATCTAGTCCATCCCCCTGCTAAAGCACCTATGGCAGGTTGCACAGGATCACGTCCAGGCAATTTTTCAACACCTCCAGAGAAGGAGATTCCACAGCTGCTCTGGGCAGCCTGTTTCAGTGCTCTGTCACCCACACAGCAAAGAAGCTTTCCTCATATTCAGATGGAACTCCCTGGGTTTCAGTTTTTGCCAATTGCCTCTTATCCTGTCACTGGGCACCAGTGAAAAGCCTGCCCCACCCTCTTGACATCCACACTTAAGATATTTGTATGCACTAAGATCCTCTCACCTCTTCTCAAGGCTGGACATGGATTTCTGCAGGTAAAAGGGTTAAGCATGTTCAGTTTCCCATATTTCTTGATCAGCTGATCCTAGAGAGGAGCTCTAAAGCCTGCAGTCCAATTCTGGCTTCAAAACATTGCCAGTTTGCCCTCGCTGTTTGGCAAGAAACAGCAAAATTGTGTTAACAGTTTCTTTCAAGAATACATGTTAGTAAGTGCCAAATGACAGTTGTAATGACCCTGATGCATTTCTTTCCTTAGGGCTTTTTTGTTTAGAAGCTGGCTGCCGCCCACGAAGAAAAAGATCATTCTTTGTCATGAACTCTCCCATCACCCTGAGCTTTCTCCACTGCCACCAGCACTATACCTAATGAGAGCAAAGTAAGAAACCACCTCCTATTTAACAATTAGCTACTCCCACCTGGGATTATAAACACCAGAGCATGCATTAAAGGCCTGAAACAGAGCCTGCTAAAATCCAAGGAGTCTTTCCATCAATTTTAACAGGTCAGGTCTTGAGAGTCTATTTCTATGAAATCTCTCATTTCTTCTCCTGTTTATGTAAAGAACCTTTTTTCTTTTTTAATTCATGCTGAAAGACCCTATTTGGTCTTGTATCAGGGCAATGGTTTAATCATAAGTTAAATTAAGAAGTGTCACTGTCTGCAGCCAAAAGAAAGAAGCTAAGTCTGACACGGCACCTGTGCACTGCTTCTCTGGCTCAGCATTGACCTTAGTTGACAGGAACATGTGCCTGAAAAATGCACCCAAGGGGAAGCTCATCACAACATGAACAATCACAGTAGAATGATAAACACCCACACTGCACAAGAAAGCTGCCAAACCCTCACAGCAGCCAGGACTCCAAGTGCATCTGGAAGGAAGAGTACCAAAAGAACACACGTGTGTATGCACAAGTATGTACATACGTGTTTGCACACACTCTCTTGCCCCACTTTGGGCCTAGAGCACCATGTTTCATTTTGAAATAAAATGCATGTGTAAAAATACCTTTCTGCTCCCTTATGACAGAGAAAACTTAGATTATCAGGTTCCCTACATGCAATCACAACAGAAGGTTATAATGTCTTGCAGTGATTTAATCATACTGATCCATTCACATACATTTTTCTCCTTAACAAGATAACTGATGTGTTTAGCTTTGAGCAGCTTAGATTTCCTTTTAATAATTTATGATTACATGCTCCCACAAGATCATCAAAGCTGTGAGAAGGCCATAAAAACACATTCAGTAAGAAATTAGTCTGTGTTTCCTCTTAACTAATGGAAGAAACAATGGGTTTTAAATGTTGCGTGGATGATTTTCTTGCACATGTGGTCTTACGCAAGATTCCTGCTGTAGAAGTCGAAGGTTAGCAGACATCTTCAAGGACAAACTGAAGAGCCAAAACAGTCTTTATGGACTGAAATCTGTTCACCCACACAGGTACCTGCACAAGCAGAACTCAATGCATTCATGCAGAGATCGCTTAAACCATGAAAGATCAGGTACATTCAGTGTTCACATTGTCAAAATAAGCCTTTCTGCAAAAGTGTTTGAAATGCAGAAATGGCCTGCTGTGCCAATGAAGACTGAAAACAATTCTTGCTTTCTTCTATCATCTTTCATCTAAAATATTTGCTGTCTCCTGCCACATCTAGCTATCCACAGACCACAAGCAATGAGGGCAATAGCAGAAGTTGAAGGTGCTTAGTTCTTCAGCATGAGAAGTATATTTGTAGCAACACATGCAAGATTGCAAGAAATCCATTTTTTCTGCATCTCTAGTGAAATGTATGGATATTCAGGGCTTAAGCATAGGTGTAATTGCAATCTGCCTGTAAGAATGTCTGATAAACTTCAATTTGGAATGCCAAATCTGACACCTTTTAGGTAGCTTTCACATTGCAAGCGCCAACTCTGCTTAAGACGTGTGAAATCCTTGATGTGGCTAGAAAAAGCTGTGGATCAGCTCAAGCAGCAGCTCCTGCAGGGTGCTGAGCCACTAAAGCCCCTTCACAATCACTGGTGGAGTGCATTCTTCCTGCTCTTGCCCACATGTGTGCATTGCAGTGTTTAGTCATGTAAATATGGGAAGAAACAGTGCATGGTTTTGTTTTTGTTTCAAAGACTGTGCCTGCAGACTTGCCAGAGCCAGATGCTGGAACTCTGCATAGTGCTATTCTGCAAGAGGGGCCAGAATCTTCCAGTTGCTGGGTGTGGTGGGTGCGAGGTCGCCTCATTAGCTGTTTGAAGCTGCGTGGGTAGTTTCCATTGTGGTCTAGCAGCCATGCAGGACACACCCAAAGGAGCTGGGTAAACTGCATGCAGGAATCAGCCCACGCTGAATTCCACGCTTCCACAGCTGGATTGCTACCCCTACTCCAGCAAGTTAGTTGAAAGCGGGGTAGGTACATCTCCAGAGAGAAGAGATGAGTGAAGTATTCAGACAGGAGGCCCTTCTTTCTGCATCCTGCAGCACAGAACACCACCCTGGTGCTGAAGAATAAGGTGTGAAGTGGCTCACTTGAAACGAAGGGGAGTTTAGTAAGCAGACAGGAGGCAGATCTGCTCAAGAGAGTGCCCCAAAGAGAGAAAACACCAAGCTTTCATGGTTTCAGCCACCAGAGCTGGAAGTTCTGGAAACCCTGAGCGTAAAAGGAGTAACTTCCTACAAAGGGTACAGAAAACATGGAAATCCCAGTATTTTCCAGACTTTCTGATTACTGAACAGTATGAACAGATTGCCAGCTGGGAGCTTGGAAGCCCTGCAACAGACTTCCAGTCAGCCCACAGAGCAGGGCTGCCAGAGCACCACTGATAGCGTGTAGCTCTGCAACTACTCTACAGAGCTGATAGTCAGAGTCACCTGTCAAATGCCATTTTAAATGAGAAGCTGCAGGAACCAGAGAGCACATTTATTTCAGAAATAAAATGTTTGTTGTTTCCAGCAGGAAATTATCGCAAAATTTCTGGTTGGCAGAAAAATTTCTTTTCATTTCCCAGATCAATTTTGACCAAAAAACCTCCCCCCAAGAAAAATAAATTAAAGAAAACAAGATTTCCCATGAACCAGAATTTCTCTTCTTCAGCCAATCTAAATCAGTTAGAAGTGAAAGGGAGAAAAGGAGGGAGGAATACTGTTAACCAGTATAAAACTTCTCGAGACCTTTATATTACCAGACTTGTTTTCCTGTAGTCAGAGATGTTGATACCAGAAGAAACAACAGCAATTTCTTATCTCCATTTTTATATGAGCTGAAATTACCAAGGCTTCGAAAGTTACCACACATCAGCTGAACCAAGCAGTCTTTGTACATCCTCAGCCCTCAAGTAGCACAAGACAATGTGGCTTAACATAACCATTTTTGTTACTGGCTAAACAAAGTTTCATTGCCTTAAATATGCCTCAGTCTAAATGTATAAACACTTACCATATTTTACTTATAGAATATCTCAAGTTGGAAGGTTCCGACATCTCATTAATCTGCAGCAATTTGAATATATATATAAGAAAAGAAGCATAATTGATTTGCAGCATCATTACTTTGCTGTGGTACTACACTGCCATTAGGAGCACCACATGAGACCAAGGCTCACAATTCCCTTATTTAAGGTCCCTTCCCAGGCCATTCCGTGATTCTACAATTGCCTTACACAATAAGCAGGAGCAACAGCTGTTACTCTATCAGTTACTAATTAACTGAGCTAATTAACTAATAATTAATTAATTACTTGTTCTATTTACCCAACTGTTTCAGATCAAACTTATGTCTGAGTCTTATGAGAAATCTCTCCCAATCACAAAATGTGCCACAGATCACAATTTGAGCACATCACTCTTTTTAATATAAGGATGTGCTGCTGTGCCCAGTTTATTGATTCAAAGGGATTAGGTAATCTCAAAGTCATCAGGAAATCTGTGGTGTAGCAAAGCCTCAAATCTAACAGACTTCTACATTCCTTTTACACACTGATACCTCCTCAATGATCTCTCCTTTGAGACTACAGTCTGTCTCAGTTTCCCAAGTTAGTTGTCAAGAGTGTTAGCTTATGATCATTGAAAATAATGAGATTACTCATATTGCTATCAACTGGAGCTTTGCAACTAATTTTAACAGGAATAGGCTCATTGAATTCAGAAATCTAAAAATACCACAATGCTTCCCTTATATTGCAAATAGAGCAGTAGATTAGTTAATAGTTAGAGGGACTATGTATATATGTATGTACGTATGTAATAACAGAAATATGTATATTTAGAATATGTATGCTGTTATAACAACAACAGATTTAAGTTTTACTTCTGTAGAAACAACCTGCAGACCCATGAAACATCCTGCATCTGACTTCTGCCTTGTTTACTTTGTCAAGGGCTCTGTTAACTTATCTCTCAGTCCGTAAGATTCCAAGTCTGATACAGATTTCAAACTGCTACCATTTAAAGGTAACCGCAACCATTTAAAAGGAACAAATAGCCTACATCTATGGAAATTACTCTACTGTTTTACCTTAAAATGGAGATGGGGGAAAAGGCACATGTTTCAACACTGAGGTCAATATACAAGAGTATTAGGTGACCCTCCAACGGGACTGTCAAATGTAAGGACCGAATATCCCATGGTTTGCTGTGATTAAGGACATGCTCACTTCCCAGCATTTGCTGCAGTTCTGGCAAGTCGTGAGACAGCAGACTTTAAATCTGTAACATGACTGATAGAAGTGTTGTTTTTAAAGGTTGAAAATGTTTTAGCACTAAATATTAAGTCACTCAGAGATTAGAATATGTATGGGATCAATTTTTCACCACATTTCATCAGACTTTTATGCTGTCAAAAACAGTGGGGTTACTCTGGCATAAAACCAATGCAATGGAATGGAGACTCATACCTGTGGTCACTAACGTGGCCCAGCTGTATATATAAAAGGATATGGGGGAAAAATATTAAGAAAGGGTGTCAAAGCCCAAACATGTTCTAAAACGATTTTCCAGTGTGACACTCAGTAAAATCAACATTGTTTTTTGATAAGTAATTTGGTAGCATGTGTTGGAGATAGTCTATGAGTCTCACTTTTCACTCATCATTGGGACTGCAGAATTCATGTCCATATCTGCTACAGAAAGTTGCACCATCTTGCCACCCAGATGCAGGTGTGCCTGCAGTAGGACAAACTGTGTGACACGGAGGTCACATGCTATGCAAAGTTACAGATGGAAGCAGATTCCAGCAAAAAGCCTGACGTCATTCTAGCTGTTAGGCTGTGCTGTCTCCATTTCAACTCTCTCTCAGACAGTCTCTTACTGAATCCAAAACTACCTTTTGAGTTTTGCCCTTGGTTTATGTTCTCATAATAATTATACTCATTTAATATCAGAGAAGATTCATGAAGGCCACAAGAAGATGGGCCAAGCAGTACAGAAGAAATTTCTGCGTTAAACAAAAGCTATGAGACACAAATCACCGAAGATGGTAGTCTGGAGAAAAATGGCTTGGCAAGTTGAAATGAAGGCCATAAAGTCATAGAATTATTAGAATCATTTTGGTTGGAAGGACCTTAAAGCTCAGAGCCTTCAGCTACAAAATTCATTTAAATCAACCAAAAATGAGAAGGTCCACATTGCTCTTTGCTCCTCTAGTTTGTTTTCTTCAGTTTAGATCAGAACTGCCTTTGAGCTCTTTCTGCCAAACTCCTGACAAGTTTAATTTTGAAAACTGACAACAACAAGGAAGCTTTTAACTGTTTTTATATTAATCTACTTCAACTCATTTTTATCTAGCTAGAGGCAGGTTTTAATCAATTACAGGTTCTTTCTCTAAAGAAGGCCTCAGCTCAACGTAACCACAGTTTACACTGTGGCCTACATTACTAAATTCCAATGGCATTTAACTTTTCAAGGTCTTTCTTTAGAGTGGTAACACTGAGTTTTACATGATACACAGACAAGGGTTTAGGAAATGCCAGATGGTTACTCCTGAAAGGATTTACTGATGGACTACCCCACCACTAATGGAAAACTGAAGAGCACACTTAGCCAGAACATTGTCTGACAATAAGATTTCTCACTACTCATCACACACACATAAACAAAAAAAAAAAAAAAAACCTCTTTCATGCTTACTGGGAAGCTCCTGGAAGAGCCCAATTCTGCATTCCCTGCAAACCCCTAAATTCCCTTGGATTTCACTAACAATTTTGAGTTGCACAAGCATAATTCCCTCTCCAACTAGTAACTTCTGCCAGAGCCACAAAAGGCATGACTCTCCTACAACTGTTAGCCAGAAGATTTAGCCTTTTCGAGCTCAAATTGTCAAGCTATTCTCTAGCTCTGGTAGTTCCAGGTTCAATTCCTGGTAATGATTAGGACAACAGTTACTTCATGGGGAACACAGAATCCATCTCTAAGTGCTTCAAAAATTCTTAATATAGAGGAACACCTTTAGTTTTATTTTAGCAGGCATAAATGTATATCCACATGCCCCCTCAAGACATGANTAAACCCACAGCCCCCCGCAAAACAGGTTTGGGGGGGGGGGGGAAGCACTGAAAACTGATTTGTAAGAGGAGATGCAGATTAATAATAAATGGTTATATAACACAAAATGGCACATAATATTAGGAATCATTAACTGCAATAAAAACCAGATGTCACCGTGTCTATTACAACCCTGCAAAATTCTACTTGTCTGTTACCTCTGGGATTTTTCTTTTCATATACACTTACATGTTAAAACTTGCAATTTCCAATGAGTCAAGGAGCTTTTATGTCTGAGCTTATGAGGTTTGATAATTTTCTAGATTTCCCTGGCATAAAACACATAACAACTTCAAGCAGATGACTCAAAAATCACATAATATTATCTGTGTATGTATTTACAGCTTGTGTTTAGGAGGAAAAACACATTCAGCAAGAGAATGACATCTTTTCAGGGATTTAAACAAAACACACAAAAATCCCAGAGTGGAATTAAGGCTTACAAGCAGGAAGATATACAGCAATAATTGCATAACAGCCTCCCTGATTTTCTGCATTGGCTCAAGGAAGCTCACTGTATGAGCACACACACTTTGGTACACTGTAGCTAAACACAGAAACTGCTTAAAATCCCAGCTCTGGAAAAACTTCTGAAAAAACTTAATTTGAAATTCTACTGCAGTCAGTGGGACATGCTTATCCATATTTATATGCTTGGCAGCTGAGGACCCAGAAGATCTACAGCAAGTTCCTCTTTCCCCTTGCACATTGACGTCCTTTCAGATCCCACCAACCATTTACAGAGGTCCAGCTCTCAGCTGAATAAAATGCTTACAATAATCTGGAGAGCACAGTCTAGACAACCCTCATCCTGAGAACATATTTGCTACCACAGGGCACCAAAAGTCTTCAAAAAATTGTAAAGAAGTAGAGAATTTCCTTCCCTTTGGAAAGAGTGAAGTCCGCTCCATGTGTTAACTCAGACTCACCCTATCAATTGCTTTTTCCTCCACAAAATGTATTACGGGTCAAATATCATACTCTATTCCTATAGCGATCAAATTCCGCAGACACACAAATTATCAAATTTCAGCATGTAAACTGTTACACTCCTTGTTGTCAGGAGCAGTAAAAGTCTATATGTTTACATGTTTAATCAAAATGAAAATTATAATCTAAAGCAATAGGATGACTTGACTTCTGTCTTCCTAGAGAAGAAAGTGCAAGCTGTTTTTCTTTTTGCAGAAAAAAATAACATTTACTGATGATGTACCAATGTTAAGAAAGAAAAGTATGAACAAACAAAAGCTGTTTCATCAAATTCTCTAACAGAGACACAAAAAGGAAATGCCATGATGCCTTACATTAATAAGATGCAGTTTATGACAGGTAGTTAACCCTTTTAAAATCCTAGAATCATAGAATGGATAAGGTTGGAAAGAACTCTAAAGAATATCCAGTTCCAACCCCCCTGCCATGGGCAGGGATACCTGTCACTAGACCAGGGTGCTCAGAGCGCTATCCAACCTGGCCCTGAACACTTCCAGGGATAGGCCACCCACAATTTCCTTGAGCAACCAGTGTGTCACTACCCTCATAGTGAAGAAATTCTTCCCAATATCTAATCTAAACCTGCCCTCTATCAGTTTAAAGCAATTACCCCTTGTCCTATCACTCCATGCCCTTGTAAAAAGTCCCTCTCCAGCTCCCTTTTCAGCCTCTTTAGGTACTGAAGGTACCTGAAAGTCCCCCCAGATCCTTCTTTTTTCAAGGCATGAGTGATGCTGAAAACCATGAGACTGACTTACTTCATTTCTCTGCATAGTACAATCTGTTTATTCTACAATGGGAAAATCCCCCTTTTTTTTTTTTAGTCAACTTCAAAGTTTATTTTGGTGCAAGCTTCCCCTCAGATACGGTGATGTGACCACCTGACCTAAGCTGGAGTGTGGTAATACACATCCATACTGCCCTTCCTCCTGCAGCATCTTTTGCAATGTATGCTGTTCACACACCAAACACTCTTTCACCGATAAACTCTTTATTGGGAAATTAGGTAAACTGGCCAACTATGTGTACCAATTAAAGGTAAAACTGATAAAAACTGGCTAGAGGAACACACAAGCAGGGTTTATAATAAGAGAGAGGAAGCCTGCTGGATAGGAAAGAGCAGGGGAAAAGATAAAAATGGTCTCTGAAAATTGGAACAATTCAATTTGTGTCTGTATACATCATGTATTTACATTTCACCATGATAATAACAGTATTCCTGTATGAGCAGAGGCTCCAACAGTTTTGTACAGGACTCTGCTGGGAAAACTTGTTCAGGAAAGGTCTTCCCCAAGACCCCTACCAGAACCTGCAGGCAGTTTGTAACTTGCTCCCTGGCAGAGCTCAGACAGTCACAAATTGAGATGACAGCTGGGCATGGTTTTATGGAGCCTAGCAAGGCCCACACAGCGCAGTTGGGTGCCTGCATCCCTTTGCAGACCTATCTGCTAGAATTTTACTCAAGTTTACACAGGCCATCTGTGTAACAGCCCAAGTGACAATGCCGGTGCACCGCCGCCCACCGCACCAGTGACTGAGCAGCAACGCCGTCTCGCTCTTTTCAACCACCTTCTGCCACAGATCTCTCCACTATGAGCCACTGATTTGGAAACAAAAATCCATGCAGGGCCATTTCTCATGGAAAGCAGAGTTAAACACCCTGGGCACCAATCTGCAAAGCAGTGGGGGTCTGAGAGGCAGATGCCCTAGCAGGGGCAGATCTGGTACTCGTTAGAGAGCCACAGCCTCGAGTACATTTTGAAAAGCTTACATATTGCACAGTTCCTTAGCTACTCCACACTGTGCTTCTGTACACTGCACTATAAAATCTCCCAGTGCAGTAGGTGGGCTGGCTATTTTTAAAGTGCTTTGGATGAGTTTAGGCTGATTATTATGCCTCTTTGATTCTCCTCCTTTTTGCAAAAGAGACTGAGTTTTGACTCAGAAATAAATACGTCTGGCAAAAGAAAACAAAGTCAGGCTTTATGTAAAATTTACACTGAACATAAACGTAAGTCTAAGTACAAGGCAAATCATTTTGATAAGTGGTTAATAAGTTAATAAAGATACTATTCATCAACCCACTGGAGTTGAACATTATAGTGATTTATAATTCTCTGGAATGTTTTTTACTGGTGTATTTATAACTGCTTACACCACATGGTCCTCACATGGCTAACCAGCTCTGCAGGATCTGTTTGTTATTTAAGAAAAGCATATTAATGAAATCTTAACATAAAGTGAGTGACCAGAAAATATAGTGACAGATATTATATTTTATAATCCATACATGAACTAAAAAATTTACCAGACCATTCTTTAAATAACTGTTAACCTATTGAGCCAGCAGCAGTTATTCATACATATTAAATAAACAAGAAAGTGAAGGTTACAATGGAAAACCGTTCTGTTGCTGTAAAAGTGGAACCTAGTGAGGTCCAAAGCTCAAAAGATGCTGCTGAATCCATTCTCAGGTTAAAGAGTTTAAAGCTCAGCCTCAGGAACTGTTTTAATTTGAATTTAATTTAATAACGAAGTGTCTTATTAATTCTTCCTGGCAGGTTAGAGGAGGATGCCGTATGCACTATCTGTGTCCTTTGTCGTGCAGCTGTCAGCAATGCTGGACTTTCCCAGGGCTCTGCAGGAGTAGCTGAGGAAGACCTCACCACTTCTCGCTACAGCAGGCACTCAGTGTTCAGACTGCACTCCCAGTTGCAGCAACAGAAGGGTTATGAACTCTTGCACTTCCACAAGTCCATTTCAAACAGACTTTCAGTGCCAACAGTCTTGCACAAAAGCTTGTTTACAGATTAGGAAAATGAACAGAAAAATAATGCAGTTGCTCTCAGGTCAAAATTTAACTGGACTCTAAATATTTTAGGATCCAAGGTCCTACAATTCACATCCAAATATAGATGTAGGCACATAAGGAATAAGGTAATTTTAATACAAAGATAGTTCCTAGAACATTGTTTGAGCTTTATTGACTAGTTAGAAAGGCAAACTAAACATCCAGCTTATCCTGGAAAGCATGAGACCCTTTTTCACAAATGACTGTGATCTGTTTATTGGGACACAAGACTGGACTCAGCATATCTAAACAGCATGCACCCTCTGGGTCTGAACTTCGGTTACCTTCCTCCTTGTCTCTATTCTTTTGACACCTAGCACTAGCTGTATTAACACTTTTCCCTAGTTTCATCTACGTGGCTTAACTTTGAACTGGAACGGAGCAGAGGAGACTTGCTTGCACAGCAACCCCCAACCTTTAACCACACGGCAACAATTAACAGCAGCTTCTGTCACCACCTCTTTGCACTGAACAGATATCTCTGAACAAACAGACCATTGCACACTAGCCCCAGGAGCCTGAGAGGCTGCAGAATCATCAGTAAGAAAACCCACAGTCCAGAGTCTGACATGAGCTCTGTGGACTAACACAAAGTTACATCACAAGCCCAAATGAAGTTTGAACAAAGTGCAGCTACAGGCAACCCCTCTGTTCTGTTTCCAGATCAAATAATAAGTCATTTGTGGGTTTGAACACTTCTGTTTGTTTGTTTGTTTGTTTTGCATCTCTTTCCTAGACCCTCTTTGTCTGACCTGAGCATACTCCCAAGAGTTCTATTTGGACCAGTATATTTCTCACTGCAAATGCTACATCAGCAGCTTAGCCCACTGGAGAGCTTCTTTCTAAATTCAAATTTGCCCTTGTACTTGGAGGCGTATAACATGTACTTGAGAGCATCACAGGCACATCAGTTTTTCTCTCTGTGTATCCAAGGATGATGTTGCAGGATACCATCTAAATCATCCCACTTGCAATGTAAATAGTCCAGCACTACTCGGCCTCTATGCACATTAAGTACATCCCTAAGACATGCAGTCACTGCAAACCTTGCTGCTGGTAAAGATGAAATGCTGACCCACAGTCCTACAGCTATATGGGATCATGCCCAGTCAAAACCTGGTACTTCTGCAGCACAAATACACCCTGTGTGTTTATACAGTGCTTGGAGCATTTTGATATAGTTCTGCATCATTTTGCAAAGTTGTAAGGTTCTCCAGGACCACATAAAATCTCTGGAGAAATTGGGAAAAAAGGCAGGAATGGGAGGAAGAAAAATTTAGAAACTACTAGCAGTAGTCTGTGAACTTTGTGAACCCATTACAGAAAACCCAGATGCAAAATGCAGTATAGAGCTAAATTCCAGCACCCGTTACTCACCCTGCTGTTGCAACATGAGTAAGTCATGTGTGGAATAAGATACTGCTCTGCATGAGACATCCATGGTTCAATATAACCTGGACCACACCGCATGAGGGATTTTCTGTCCCAAAAGCAAAGACGAAAATTGAGGGAAAAAGAAAGTAGAAAAATATGACAGTGTGAAAGTTCCAGGTAAACAATACCAGAAGGACAAAAATATGAGCTGCAGTTACATGTATATATCCTGAACTCTGATTTCAGAGTAGATACACGTACCATGTTGTTGTCAGGCATTTGCCATAGGGTAGGTGATTTTGTTGGACCTTCTGGAGGGAGGAGGGAGAAGGAATGGTCAAATTTTTTTTATCATCTTTAAAATTACTGGAATTTATTTCCAATTTTGTTCCAGCTGCAGCTTAATTTTTGTCCAAGATTCTAAGCGTACCCTACCCGATGTGTGGGCTAGGCAGGCTTTAGAAATGGAAAAGAAACAAATTAGGAAATTGCCTCTTGCTTTTTCATTCTGTCTTTACTTTCTCAATCTTTCACCATTTCACACAGATTCCAAGCTGTATCCCCACTGAGAAATGCAGGGCACGTTAAATAAGGAGTAGTTTGATTAAATAATAAACTCTGAACATGGCTGTCTCCACAGTCAGTGGTCCAGTCTCCTGTCCCATCCCATCACCAGTCATTCCAAAGCAAGCCACACATTTCCTGTCTTCCTTCTGTGCTCTCCAAACACTCTCTTTCTCTTGCTTCCTTTCCTCCTGTATACAAGGACCCACCTCCACACTATCATATGCAATCTCTCAATTAAAAAGGTGACATTTTGTATCAAAAATAAAAAGCTAAGCAATTGTGAGTAATGACGAAGAAGGTAAGATTTCAAGAACAAGGCACCAAGGAAGCAAAAATGTCTGTACTGGGCTGGTGAATCTCTCTGTCGTGGCCTAATGACAAAAAAGAAGCCAAACTGAAAACACTGTTTGGAACCTAACCTGTTAAGTAGTCAAACTTTCCATCAATTAGTGGTTTGGGGATTTCCTGTGTGGCAGCTGGCATCCAGATTACCATGCTTCATATCCATACATAAATTTCCTCAATTAATTTTTCATTGCCCTCTCATTTTGTACTTGTGAGAAACAGTAATTAATTGTCGTTTGAATCTTTTTACAGAACTAATACACAATGCTTCTGTTAGTACCCTGTATGACTGCTGACATACCACGTCCAATCCATGCAGCCATAAAGTTTTGTTTCACATCCAGTCACTAGTCAAAAGCTGGTATTATCTCCACAATAAAGCCAAAACGACTATCATTATATCACATCTATTTTCCAGCTTCAAGCAAGTGTATAAGGGCAGCTTTGGAAAATATTCTCAAAATACCTTTTCCAATTCATTACTCTGTAGTGCCAATGGTCATGTAGTGCAAATTAACTTGTATGTTTTTGGATGTAAGCCTGACAGTGAATGCCAACCACTGATTTTCCACAGCCCAGACTACACACATTCACAAATGGTTGCAATATGTATAATAACACTTTGTTAAATGGCAAGTCTTAAAAGAGGGTTAAAGTTGCCTTAAAAAGATCAGATGAACAAGGTAGTCACTGTAGCAGTTTTAGCCAACTTTTCAAGAGTTACTGGACAACATGTGATATATGCAGAACAGTGCTTTTATTTGGAAACACAATTTTCAAGAAATTTCAAGTTTTGTTGACAGTTTTTCAAGAATTTGTGTAGTTTCTGCAGCTGCATATCATAGGGTTTTCAGAATGGGTTGACTCAGACACACCCAAGTATTCTTGTAGGGCTCTGTTATTTACAAGCCACTCTGTTAAAATGGCAGTCATGATTTTTTATACTCATTACTTTGTTTTCATTGTCTTCACATACTTTCATATGTCTTTGTCTTGATGCTGCTAGGCTTCCTAGCAACATAGAGAAACTTATGATTTGCTCCTTCAAAGAATTCATGGCCCCAACCCAAAGAGTCCCACTGACCACAGTGAATTTTAGTTAAGGTTAAACAGGCAGAACACCGTCAAGACCAACAGCAAAATCTAAATCTGAATTAGAGGGATGATGTGGTCTATCCTTGTAATTTTCTGCAACAACAAAACCTTCACAGTGGCTGAAATTCTGACCTTACTAACAACACTGACTAACCCTCTCTGGAATATTTCACTTAAAAGGTTCCACTGGTACATGCACCTTACAAGCTAATTCACTTCTGCTGTTATTTCTAATTTGAGAGTCAGATGCCTAGAAAATTATCAGAATGTTTACTCCTTTAAAATAAGTATTAAAGAAAGATATGAGGGATGGAGAATCCTGAATATATAAACTCAAAAGCTTAAGCAGTCAATTCCAATTTTTCATATATCTGACACAATTTTCATAATGGTCGCAGCATAATTTACTAACACATCATTTGTCTTCTTCATTTATTTTCTTTCTCTTTTTTCCTATAAATTTGCAACTGCAAATCAATGCAAACTCATTCAGCGATTACCCTGGAGAAAACTTCTATTTTATAAAGCGAACATCGTGCTTTCGGGACCTCTCTGAAAACTTTTAACAATGTTACACCCTTGGGCCTTTCTGTCCTCCAATTCCTAGCTTGAAAGCTTGCATTCTCACTAGCTGTCCCTTTTTAAGTATGCTTTTGTAAAACTGCACTGAAGTGAAAAATGTTCACGAAGAACTTTGGTTTATTATTTTAAATAGCAAAGGTGGTTCTCCTGCCTCAATCCTGGCATCTTATAGATTTTTTTTTTTCATTTTGGCCAAAAATATCAATAAAATAATTCCAGTTGCCTGTGTTACAGCCAACAAACTGATTACATTACTACTAGATAACATCACCTCTTTGGAATTAGGCTGGTAGCTGAGGTCTTATTATAGCAGTGAATTCGTACTGCCATGGTTAGCAATGTCAGCATTTCAATTACAATAGTCTGTTCCTCCTCCTCCTCTGCCTATCTTTCCTCGAAGGACTGAAATTTGGACTTTAAAATGAACTTAAGGTTGAAGGACTGACAGCATAATCCATGTCACTAAATCCATGGCTTATCATTTTAGCACATTTCTGACAAGTAGCTTTAGAGTATTTTTAAGTACAGGCCCGACTTCATGCCTTCATCCTATATCCAAAACTTGAGCATGTATGCAGAGTATGTAGCACTCATTACCATTACCTTTGTGGCTTGAGCTTCTTAATAAATGAGCTTCTAATAATATCTTCATTTTAAGGAACCACTGCTTTTAAAACTGTGCATCCAGCTGACAGCTTGGACTGAAAGATGTGTGTTGCTACAGCTTCGCTTCAAAATTCTGTTTCAAAACAGGGATGTCATGCATGAAGTATGTTTCTCAAAAACACTGCTGGTGCTGAGCTACGCAGTGTAAAGGATCTGTAAAGACTCCACCTGGGAGCTCTGAGCAAAAGTGGGAGACCCGCTGCAGGCTCGCCATGAAGACATCTGCCATACGTTTTTGCTGGGACGTGCCAGGATGACTCCATGGAAACCGCAGGCAGCTAAAACCCTGCCGCGTGTTTGCCGAACAGGGCAGAGCACAACGGTGATGACACCGACGCTGCCCGTCACTCGGACTCCGAGTCCCTGTCCCGGCCTGTGCCCCGCGTCCCCTCCCCGCCCGGCGTTAAGCGGGCTCCGGGCTGTGTTCGCCTGTGTCCGTGCGCGGGCGGGCGGCCGTCCCCTGGGCGCTCGCCGGGCGCACCTCGGGACAGCGCGGGGCGCACGGCGGGGCTGCGCTCGGGCCACGGCCGGGG